>CM053033.1:13012046-13140231 GCA_028564925.1 Lithobates sylvaticus | reverse complement strand
AATAGACTGAAGGGGGAGGAGCCTGCTTAAGGGTCGGCCATTAAGGAGAGAGTTGCAGCAGTCAAGGCGGGAAATAATCAGGGAGTGAATGAGTTGCTTTGTGGTGTCATTAGTCAGGAAGGGTGGAATTCTGGAGATGTTGCGGAGGTGAAGGCGGCAGGATTTAGCCAGTGATTGGATGTGGGGGGGGGGGGGGTGAAGGAGAGGTCAGAGTCAAGGATTACACCCTGGCATGTGTGGAGGGACCAATGGTTGTGTTGTTGATATTAATGGTGAAGTCACAGGGGGGGGGGGGGGGGTGGGGGATCGTGAAGGAGGAAATATAACAAGCTCAGTTTTAGAAAGATTGAGATTGAGGAAGTGGTGTGACATCCATACCGATATGTCATTCAGTAAGTTTGAGATCCGTGAGGAGATGGAGGGGGTGAGTTGAGGAGATGGAGGGGGTGAGTTGAGGAGATGGAGGGGGTGAGTTGAGGAGATGGAGGGGTTGAGTTGAGGAGATGGAGGGGGTGAGTTGAGGAGATGGAGGGGGTGAGTTGAGGAGATAGAGGGGGTGAGTTGAGGAGTGGAGAGAGATAGATCTGGGTGTCCTCGGCATAGAGGTGGTATTGGAAGCCATGGGAGGTTATCAACTGGCCCAGGGAAGAGGTATAGAGCGAGAATAGGAGGGGCCCCAAGGACGGAACCTTGGGGTACCCCAACAGAAATAGGAAGGGGAGCGGAGGAGATGGAGTTGTAAGTGACACTGAAAGTGCGCTGAGATAGGTAGGAGGAGAACCAGGATAAAGCAGAATCACGGAGGCCAAGGGAGTGTCGTTTGCTGAGGAGGAGCAGGTGGTCAACTGTGTCAACTGTGTCAACTGTGTCAAAGGCAGCAGAGAGGTCTAATGCCACGTACACACGGTCGTAATTTCCGATGGAAACAGTCCGATGGGAGCTTTTCATCGGATTTTCCGACCGCGTGTATGCCCAACGGTCTTTTTCTGTCGGAATTTCCGACGGACTTTGAATTGAGAACCTGTTCTCAATTTTTCCGACGGAAAACCTTTCTATCGGATTTTCCGATCGTGTGTATGCAATTCCGACACGCAAAATTCCGACGCATGCTCGGAAGCATTAAACTTCCCTTTTATAGTGCTGTCGAACGTGTTTTATGCCGCTGTGTTGTTGACCGTCGGAATTTGGTGTGATCGTGTGTAGGCAACACAGCTTGAGCGGAATTCCGTCTGAGTTTTTTCCGACGAGAGTTTCCGACCGTGTGTACGCTGCATAAGAGTATGAGTATGGAGTAGTGCCCATTGGTTTTAGCAGTTAGTAGGTCATTGGTGAGTTTTAGTAGGGCAGTTTCAGTGGAATGTTGTGGACGGACGCCGGACTGTAGTGAACTGTAATGAACCAGGTTTCTGGAATTCCACCGGCCGATCAGAAGGGCTCAGAATGTTGCGCTGGTCACTTCATATAAACGCACTGTTATTAACATTCTCCGATGTCTCTGTTGAGGTTCCAGGAGATTCCCAGAACTGGAGATGATTCAGGTAATGGGGACAGCTCAGTGCTTTGTGCAGCAAACATTCTGCCGCTGAACCCCATTATGACCCACACAGGGGGAAAAAGGAAAATTTTATGTATCTAAAAGATGAATGTACAATCTACCACAATAAACATAATACAAATTGGGCTCAATGTGTTGAGCTAAAAAAAAAAAAACACACAGAGGGCTTAATACAACTTGTGGAATGTTTTAAATGCCTATTTTATGTTGTATATACCCGTTTATGTTATACCTATTCCATCCTTCTAGGAGTATGTCTTCTTTTCCAGGTTGATGTTAATGGAGAATGTGAACAGGCCGCAGCTCTGGAACGTCTTCAATCAGGTGACCATGCATTCTCAGGACGTGCGGCACCATCGCTTCTGCCTGAGACTCATGCTGAAAAATCCCGACAATCTGGCCCTGTGCGTCCTGAGCGGTCACAACGCGTTCGTGTCTGGAAGCTTCAAACATGCGCTCGGTACATGTACAACTTTTATATTTGTATCGATTGTTGACGTAGAGCGCCGTGCATGGAAGGAGCCATGTTTCTAAACCAAGGGGCTCGCCAACGTCTTCAATGAGGGCCACATCAGAGAATTTACAAATATTTACAGGCTAAAAAAGAAAATCCCACCCACTTCCCACCCACCCACTTCCCACCCACTTCCCACCCACCCACTTCCCACCCACCCACTTCCCACCCACCCACTTCCCACCCACTTCCCACCCCCACCCACCCACTTCCCACCCACTTCCCACCCACCCACTTCCCACCCACTTCCCACCCAATTCCCACCCACCCACTTCCCACCCACTTCCCACCCACTTCCCACCCAGGCCAATTCTGACATTTCTCTCCTACATGTAAAATTCATCATTTTTTTGCTAGAAAATTACATACAACCCCCAAACATTATTTATGTGTTTTATTTTTTTGCAAGGACCCTAGAGAATACAATTGCGGTCGTTGCAACTTTTTATCTCGCACGGTATTTGTGCAGCAATTTTTCGAACACCTTTTCTTTTGGAAAGAAACCATTTTTTTATGCTTTAAAAATAAAATTAAAGTTAGCCCATTTTTTTTGCATAATGTGAAAGATGAAGTTACGACGAGTAAATAGATACCTAACATGTCACGCATCAAAATTGCGCACACTCTTGGAATGGCGCCAAACTTCGGTACTTAAAAATCCCCATAGGCGAAGCTTTAAATTTTTTTTTTACTGGTTACATGGTTTGAGTTACAGAGGAGGTCTAGGGCTAGAATTATTTCTCTCGCTCTAACGTTCGCGGCGATACCGCACATGTGTGGTTTGAACAGCATTTTCATATGTGGGTGGGACTTATGTATGCGTTCACATCTGCGTGCGAGCACACGGGGAGTGGGGCGCTTTAAAATTATGATTTTTTTTTTATTATTGTTAATTTTACTTTTATGGACCAATTTGCAGCCAAAGGACCAGGCCCCTTTTTGCGATTCGGCACTGCGTCGCTGTAACTGACAATTGCGCGGTCGTGCGACGTGGCTCCCAAACAAAATTGGCGTCCTTTTTTTCCCACAAATAGAGCTTTCTTTTGGTGGTATTTGATCGCCCCTGCGGTTTTTATTTTTTGCGCTATAAACAAAAATAGAGCGACAATTTTGAAAAAAATGCAATATTTTTTACTTTTTGCTATAATAAATATCCCCAAAAAAGAATATAAAAAAACACTTTTTTTCCTCAGTTTAGGCCGATACGTATTCTTCTACATATTTTTGGTAAAAAAAATCGCAATTAGTGATTATTGATTGGTTTGCGCAAAAGTTATAGCGTTTACAAAATAGGGGATAGTTTTATAGCATTTTTATTAATATTTTTTTTTTTACTAGTAATGGCGGCGATCAGCGATTTTTATTGTGACTGCGACATTATGGCGGACACATCGGACATTTTTGACACATTTTTGGGACCATTGTCATTTATACAGCAATCAGTGCTATTTAAATAGCACTGATTCCTATGTAAATGACAGTTGTAGTTAGGGGGTTAACCACTAGGGGGCGGGGAGGAGTCAGTGTGACGTGTTGTGTTTTTTTTTACAGTAGGGGGGTGTGGCTGTACGTCTGACGTCATTGATCGGCGTTCCCGATGACAGGGAACCGCCGATCACTGACAGTCAGTGTAGGAAGCGCGGGGAGAGGTTTGTTTACATAGACCTCTCCCCGTTCTTCAGCTCCGTAACCCGATCGCGGGATACCAGCGGCGATCGGGTCCGCTGGTCCCGCGGCCGGGGTCACGGAGCTCCCGACCGGGTCGCGAGCGCGCCGCTGGCGGCGCGCGCGCGCGACCACGGGCAGGCACATGCACGATCACGTACCGGTACGTGATTCTGCCTGCCCGTGCCATTCTGCTGACGTATATATGCAGTGGCCGGTCGGGAAGTGGTTAAAACTACTTAAATCAAAGGGTTTACTTCCGCTTTAAGTAGGTGGGACTGACGAGCAGGATATCATCAACAGCTGAGTAACTGTGGAGAGAGATAGGAGCTGGCAATTGGCAGACAGCTGAGTGGCCAGCTCAGAGAAGGTAGGGCTGAACCCAGGCCTGACAACACCTTTGGGATGAATTAAAGTGGAGACTGTGAGCCAGGCCTTCTTGTCTAACATCAGCGCCTGACCTCACAAATGCTCTTCTGGAAGAATGATTCCCAAACGTTCCCATAGACACTCCTAAACCTTGTGGGCGGCCTTCCCAGAAGAGTTGAAGCTGTTATAGCTGCAAAGGGTGGGCCAACTCAATATTGAACCCTTCGGACTAAAGCCCCGTACACACGCTCGGATTATCCGAGGACCAGGTCCGTCGTACTTTGTCCGATGTTGGTGTTGCGTACACACGGTCGGACAAAGTTGTCGGAAAATCCGATCATTCTGAACGTGGTGACGTTTGTTGCCTACGACGGGACTACGTAGAGGCTAGTAGCCAATAGCTTTGGTCTTGTAATGTGATCTGAGCATGCGTAGCACTTTGTCCGTCGGAATTTGATACACACGATCGGATTTGGTGTGATCGGACTTTGTTGTCGAAAAATCTATCCAGCAGGAGATAGGACTTTGTCCGTCGGACAATCCGACGTACACTGTCCGATGGTGCCTACACACGGTCGGATTTTTCGACAACATTGTCCGATAGGACAGAATCCATGCGAAAATCCGACCGTGTGTATGGGGCTTAAGACTGGGATAGCAGTAAAGTTCATGTGTGTGTAAAGGCAGTCGTCCCAATACTTTTGGCAATATAGTATAGTATAGTGTGTGTGTATGTATTTATGTATGTACATATATATATATATATATATATATTAGGGCTGTTACTGATTAACATTTTTGTGCTCGATTAATCGATTTTTTTTTAATCGAATAAATCGACTAATTTCGATTAATTATAACGCACATTTTCAAAAAGAAATTCCCCCATACTGTACTGTCCACACCTCCCCCAAACCTTAATATTCACATATTCATGTCTGCTCTGTCCGGAATAGACAGCAGGCAGACCCGTCCGTCCTCAGAGTAGACGGCACAAGCAGGCGGGTGATGATGATGTCAGCGTGCCGCTACTAAGCCGCCATCGGGTGGACCAACATGGCCGCGGCTCCGGAGCTAGGCCGAAACCGCGGCCTTTCCTATGGGCGAGACTGAGCTCCACGGATCGTCCTAAGAAATTAACGATTTATCGGACAATTAATCGTTAATTTCCGCAGCCCTAATATATATATATATATATATAAAACATTTTTTTGCTAATTGTTTTAAATAAAAAATTCAGCGTGCATTTGTTTATTTTTTTTCTTTTATTATAATTCTTGCAGCTCAGTACGTTCAAGCCTTCCGCATAAAATCAGATGATCCCATGCACTCTCTCTGCATCGGATTGACTTTCATTCATATGGCATCCCAAAAGTTTGTGTTGAAAAGACACGCTCTCCTTGTACAGGTATTTGTTCTCTTTTTTTATTTTATTTTTTTTTTTTAATTTTTTTTTATAAAATCGCCTGGCAGTAGCAGGGATCGAATTTTAAGAGCGACCGTAATTTCAAAAACGCAACGTCTCATTTACCATTAGACATGTGCACAATAGAAAAATTTGTTTATTTTCGTTTTGTTTTTTCGTTTCCGTTGATTCGTAACGATTCGTAAATTCGTAAGTCGTCGGTGTTCGATTCGTAACGATTCGTATTTTCGTAAGAGTTATTTTTTCGTTGATTCGTTTTTCCGTTAGTTTAATTTTCGTTTATTCGAAATTCGGACGCATTCGTATTTTCGTAGATTTAGCTACATTCGTACTTTCGTAAGATTGATTTATTCGTACTTTCGTAACATTGTTTTTGTAGATTCGTAATCGGAGCATAATTCATAATGTTATGTAATGTGTATGCTATTATTACATTGTAAGAGACACGGAAAATTACGAATCGCAAAAAAAAGTTACAAATGTACGAATTTTTTCGTTCAATCCATTCGAAGCGCGTTAAGCAGCGCCATTGTAAGAGACACGGAAAATTACGAATCGCAAAAAAAAAAAAAAAGTTACGAATGTACGAATTTTTTCGTTCAATCCATTCGAAGCGCGTTAAGCAGCGCCATTGTAAGGGACACGGAAAATTACGAATCGGAAAAAAAAAAAAGTTACGAATGTACGAATTTTTTCGTTCAATCCATTCGAAGCGCGTTAAGCAGCGCCATTGTAAGAGACACGGAAAATTACGAATCGCATTAAAAAAAAAAAGTTACGAATGTACGAATTTTTTCGTTCAATCCATTTGAAGCAAGTTAAGCAGCGACATTGTAAGGGACACGGAAAATTACGAATCGCAAAAAAAAAAGTGACGAATGTACGAATTTTTTTCGTTCAATCCATTCGAAGCACGTTAAGCAGCGCCATTGTAAGAGACACGGAAAATTACGAATCGAAAAAAAAAAAGTTACGAATATACGAATTTTTTTGTTCATTTTGATTTTCGTTGTTCCTGTTTTGGTTTTTCGGATTTTCTTCTTTCGTTGTTTCTAATTTGGTTATTTCGGATTTTCTTTGTTTTTCGTATTCGTTCGATTCGATTATTCGTTAACATTTTTAGCGAATCGTTCGTTCATTAGTACGATAACGAATGAACGAATATAACGAATTTTAACGGAAAACGAAAAAAAAACAAAAAGAATTGCACATGTCTAATTACCATCTCTGGGAATACTGAGCGACTTTGCAGATCATTTTTTTGTTGACTTTTTCCCTCTCCCTGGAGAGAAGCGGACAGTGAAAATATTGGATTATTCTCTTCTACATGAGTTTTATTATTATTATTTTTTTTTTTTTACTATTTTAATTGAACTCAGAATTGTACAAAAAAAAACGGCAGTTGAGAAGAACAAACGGGAGATATTCAACACATGTTGGAAATGGAAACCAGCATAGCGGGAATTAGGGAGGGCAACGCTGAATATAACGCAACATGGGGAAATGTGATAGATGTTGGAGAAACCCCCAAAAAGATCTCCTGCCGAATGTGGGTGGTGGGATGAGGGGGGGGGGGGAGGGAAGGGATGGAAATTTGAGCCGGTGGAGATTAAGAAAAGTACAAAGAGGAAAAGGAGAAATTGAGGATTCGAAAGTGAGACATGATGTGTGGGGCCCAACCTGAAGGGAGTAAGGAAATTACATAGCGTTTCTAGTCGGTAGAAAGAGGAATAGTGCCCCATCATTGGTATCAGTGGGAGGAATAGTGCCCCGTCATTGGTATCAGTGGGAGGAATAGTGCCCCGTCATTGGTGTCAGTGGGAGGAATAGTGCCCCATCATTGGTATCAGTGGAATGAATAGTGCCCCATCATTGGTATCAGTGGGAGGAATAGTGCCCCGTCATTGGTATCAGTGGGAGGAATAGTGCCCCATCATTGGTATCAGTGGGAGGAATAGTGCCCCATCATTGGTATCAGTGGGAGGAATAGTGCCCCAGCATTGGTGTCAGTGAGGGGAATAGTGCCCCATCATTGGTATCAGTGGAATGAATAGTGTCCCATCATTGGTATCAGTGGGAGGAATAGTGTCCCATCATTGGTATCAGTGGGAGGAATAGTGCCCCAGCATTGATATCAGTGGGAGGAATAGTGCCCCATCATTGGTATCAGTGGGAGGAATAGTGCCCCATCATTGGTATCAGTGGGAGGAATAGTGCCCCGTCATTGGTGTCAGTGGGAGGAATAGTGCCCCGTCATTGGTATCAGTGGGAGGAATAGTGCCCCATCATTGGTATCAGTGGGAGGAATAGTGCCCCATCATTGGTATCAGTGGGAGGAATAGTCCTTTCTATCAGTGGGAGGGAACGGTGCCCCAAGGGCCAGATAAAGGCAAGCAACGTTTGGAGAACACTGTTATAGAGTAATGTCTATTGTCATATGATGAGATGGAATATGTTATGGGAATAGTTTAAGCATTTTGTTTTGGTTTATTTGGCTTTTAGGGATTTTCCTTTTTGAATCGATATCTTGACTTGCGTGGCCCTTGCCAGGAAACCTATTATAACATTGGGCGCGCCCTGCACCAGATGGGTCTGACGTACCTCGCGATTCATTACTACCAGCAGGCCCTGGAGCTTCCACCACTTCAGCTGGAGGTAGGATGATGAATGGATGAGCTTCAATCACATGAACAGATTATGGGGCCCTATAGAGGAAGGTTCCCCCAAACACACTAAAAAGGAAATCTTTCTATGATGTAAAAAAGCCGACTGCAAATACTTTGTGATTAGGATTTATTTGTATACTAGTTTAGATAACTTTGGGCTTTTTTTATGTGTTTTGTTCATTTTAATTGATGCTTAAAATTCGGATAATGATTTTGTTGTAAAGGTTTTCTGAAAACAAGTGCTTGTAGAGTTCCCTCCTCGCGGGTAACCGGACGGAAATCGCTATTTCTTGTGGATTGTCAGTCGTGCGACATTCAGTATTTTGAAGCCAGAGCAGTGCAAGTCCGATGGTCGGAAGAGACCGGTTGGCTGATCAGATGCAGACTAAGCGATCCTAAGACCCCTTTCACATTGGGGGCGTTTTTCAGGCGCTTTAGCGTTAAAAAAAAAAGCGCCTGTAAAACGCTTGAAAGAAGCCTCATCTGCAATTCCAATATGAAAACTCAAGTGCTTTAAGAGCCCTTTCACACTGCCAGCGCCCGAAAAACGCTGTTAAAGCGCTGCTTAAACTAGCGGCGCTTTACCAGCGTTTTTTCGAGCGCTAGTGGGGCACTTTTAACCCCTGCTAGTGGCCAAAAAAAGGGTTAAAAGCGCCTACAAAGTGCTGCTGCTACAAGCGCTTTTCAGGCGTTTTTTCGGGCGCTTCCCGTTGATTTCAATGGGAAGAGGTGCTTTAAGAGCCGTGTATTCACTGCTCCAAAAGCGCTACAAAGAAGCTGCTTGCAGGACTTTTTTTGGCGCCCTAGTGTGAAAGGGGTCTCAGTGTGAAAGCACTCAGGCTTTCACATTGGGATTGCAGTTGCAGCTTCTTTCAGGCGCTTTACAGGCGCTTTTTTGTA
This sequence comes from Lithobates sylvaticus, assembly GCA_028564925.1. Taxonomy (NCBI): domain Eukaryota; kingdom Metazoa; phylum Chordata; class Amphibia; order Anura; family Ranidae; genus Lithobates; species Lithobates sylvaticus. The sequence goes on along the minus strand of CM053033.1, from coordinate 13,131,136 downwards.
ACGCTAAAGCGCCTGAAAAACACGTGAAATACGCCCCAGTGTGAAAGGGCTCTAAAGCGCCTGAAATACGCCCCAGTGTGAAAGGGGCCTAAATGTCCCAGTTTGCAGACAGGTAGACGGGGCACAGACTGGGAGTAGCAGAGTTAACAGGCTGATGATCCGGATCAGAACAGGCAAAACTGGAGTACAAACCCAGTCTAAAGCATTCATAGTAGTGCTCCAAGGCTGGAACATGCACAAGTCACACCTCAGTCCAGGGCAACGAGCAAAAAGACTCAGACTGAATATCTAGCAGCCTGCTTAAACTCTCTTGATTAGAGCAGGTGTGCACAGCAGGGACCTGAGCTTGCAGTGCTGGGTAAGACCTGTAGATGGCAACGTCTCATGGTTTGTCAATACCGAATACCATTCCATGTAACCCATGCTATTATGAACTCAACATATATAGTAGTAGAGACTTCAACAAATTGCAAGGTTTACTAAAAAAAAAACTAAAATAATACGGTTCCATAAGTGTGCACACCCTTACACTAATACCTTGTTGAAGCACCTTTTTTACTCATTAACCGATTCAGCCCCGGAAGATTTTACCCCCCTTCCTGACCAGAGCACTTTTTGCGATTCGGCACTGCGGCGCTTTAACCACTTCCCTACCGCCCACTGTCATATGACGCCCACAAGGTGGATCTCCCATCCTGGGTGGGCGTCATATGACGTCCTCCCATTCCCGGCCACCTGGGGGGCGCACGCGCGCACGGCGTCGCTCGGGACCCGGTGCGGGTGCCCGGCGGCCGCGATGTCCGCAGGGCACCCGCGATTTCCCGTTAAAACAACGGGACCGCGCGGGACCGTGGAGCTGTGTGTGTAAACACACAGCTCCACGTCCTGTCAGTGGCGAGGAGACCGATCATGTGATCCCAGTACGGAGGAACACCGATCGGTCTCCTCCCCTTGTGAGTCCCCTCCCCCCACAGTTAGAATCACTCCTATAGGGAACACATTAACCCCTGCAGCGCCCCCTAGTGTTAACCCCTTCTCTGCCAGTCACATTTACACAGTAATCACTGCAATTTTATAGCAACGATCGCTGTGTAAATGGTCCCAAAAATGTGTCAAAACTGTCCGAAGTGTCCGCCGCAATATCGCAGTCACGAAAAAAAAATCGCAGATCGCCGCCATTACTAGTAAAAAAAAATGCAATAAATCTATCCCCTATTTTGTAGACGCTATATCTTTTGCGCAAACCGATCTATATACGCTTATTGCGATTTTTTTTTTAACCAAAAATATGTAGAAGAATACATATCGGCCTAAACTGAGGAAAAAAAAATTTTTTTTTTTTTTAAAAATGGGATATTTATTATAGCAAAAAGTAAAAAATATTGTGTTTTTTTTTTCAAAATTGTCTCTCTTCTTTTGTTTATAGCGCAAAAAATAAAAACTGCAGAGGTGATCAAATACCACCAAAAGAAAGCTCTATTTGTGGGAAAAAAAGGACGTCAATTTTGTTTGGGTGTAACGTCGCACGACCGCGCAATTGTTAGTTAAAGTGAAGCAGTGCCGAATCGCAAAAAGTGCTCTGGTAAGGAACGGTGTAAAATCGCCCGGTGCTGAAGTGGTTAAGTGACAATTGCGCGGTCGTGGCGACATTGCACCCAAACAAAACTGACATCCTTTTTTTCCCACAAATAGAGCTTTCTTTTGGTGGTATTTGATCACCTCTGCAGTTTTTATTTTTTGCGCTATAAACAAAAAAAAAACATTTAGAAAAAAAAGCATTATTTTTTACTTTTTGCTATAATAAATATCCCCCAAAAATATATAAAAACATTTTTTTCCTCAGTTTAGGCCGATACGTATTCTTCTACATATTTTTGGTAAATAATTAGCAATTGGCGTTTATTGATTGGTTTGTGCAAAAGTTATAGCGTCTACAAAATAGGGGATAGTTTTATGGCATTTTTATTATTATTATTTTTTACTAGTAATGGCGGTGATCTGCAATTTTTATCGTGACTGCGACATTATGGCGGACACATCGGACACTTTTGACACTATTTTGGGACCATTGTCATTTATACAGCGATCAGTGGTATAAAAATGCATTGATTACTGGTATAAATGACACTGGCAGGGAAGGGGTTAAGTGTGTCCTAGGGAGTGATTCTAACTGTGGGGGGGGGGGGGAGTGGGCTAATAACTCCCGATGACAGGGAGCAGTGATCTCTGTCATGTCACGGGGGAAATGCCTTGTTTACATTGGCACTTCCCCGTTCTGCGGCTCCGTGACGCGATCGCTGGGAGACCGGCGGACATCGGGTCCTGCGGCCCCAGTCACACTCGCGCACCCGCTAACCCCGCCAATTAAAGGGGACAAACATGTACGCTCATTTGCCCACCGCTGCCATTGCGCCGATGTATATCGGCATGCAGCGGTCGGCAAGTGGTTAAAGCACTCGGCCTTTTTGGGTACGAGTCTATCAGCATGGCACATCTTGACTTTGGCAATATTTGCCCGCTCTTCTTTGCAAAAACTCTCCAAATCTGTCAGACTGCGAGGACATCTCCTGTGCACAGCCCTCTTCAGATCACCCCACAGATTTTCAATAGGATTCAGGTCTGAGCTCTGGCTGGGTCATTCCGTAACTTTCATCTTCTTCTGGTGAAGCCATTCCTTTGTTGATCTGGATGGATGCTTTGGGTCGTTGTCATGCTGAAAGATGACGTTTTCTCTTCATGTTCAGCTTTCTAGCAGAAGCCTGAAGGTTTTGTGCCAATATTGACTGGTATTTGGAACTGTTCATAGTTCCCTCTACCTTGACTAAGGCCCCTGTTCCAGCTGAAGAAAAACAGCCCCAAAGCACGATGCTGCCACCACCATGCTTCACGATAGATAGGTTTTTTTGGGGTTTTTTTTTTTTGGTGATGTGCAGTGTTGTTTTTGCACTCAACATATCTTTTAGAATTATGGCCAAAAAGTTCAACCTTGGTTTCATCAGACCGTAACACATTTTCCCACATGCGTTATGGGCGGTTGTTAGGTCTACAAAAGATCTGGGGCTAGAGCCTATAGCAGCGTAGTAAAGACAGTCATACGCTTGAGTGGGCATACGCATGTATATACAGTAATATATATGTGTGTGTATATGTCCACACAGATCCCCCCTTACATCAGGGTCCACACAGATCCCCCCTTACATCAGGGTCCACACAGAGCCCCCCCTTACATCAGGGTCCCTAGAGAGCCCCCCCTTACATCAGGGTCCCTAGAGAGCCCCCCCTTACATCAGGGTCCCCAGAGAGCCCCCTCTTACATCAATGTCCCCAGAGAGCCCCCTCTTACATCAATGTCCCCAGAGAGCCCCCCCTTACATCGGGGTCCCCAGAGAGCCCCCCCTACATCAGGGTCCCCAGAGAGATCCCCCTACATCAGGGTCCCCAGAGAGCCCCCCCTACATCAGGGTCCCCAGAGAGCCCCCCATTACATCAGGGTTCCCAGAGAGCCGCTCTTTACATCAGGGTCCCCAGAGAGCCCCTCCTTACATCACGGTCCCCAAAGAGCCCCCCCTTACATCACGGTCCCCAGAGAGCCTCCCCCTTGCATCAGGGTCCCTAGAGAGCCTCCCCCTTGCATCAGGGTCCCCAGAGAGCCCCCCCTTGCATCAGGGTCCCCAGAGAGCCCCCCTACATCAGGGTCCCCAGAGAGCCCCCCCCCTACATCACCCCCCTACATCAGGGTCCCCAGAGAGCTCCCCCTACATCAGGGTCCCCAGAGAGCCCCCCCTTACATCAGGGTCCCCAGAGAGCCCCTCTTTACATCAGGGTCCCCAAAGAGCCCCCCCTTACATCAGGGTCCCCAGAGAGCCTCCCCCTTGCATCAGGGTCCCCAGAGAGCCTCCCCCTTGCATCAGGGTCCCCAGAGAGCCTCCCCCTTGCATCAGGGTCCCCAGAGAGCCTCCCCCTTGCATCAGGGTCCCTAGAGAGCCCCCATTACATCAGGGTCCCCAGAGAGCCCCCCCTTATATCGGGGTCCCCAGAGAGCCCCCCCTTATATCGGGGTCCCCAGAGAGCCCCCCCTTATATCGGGGTCCCCAGAGAGCCCCCCTTACATCGGGGTCCCCAGAGAGCCCCCCTACATCAGGGTCCCCAGAGAGCCCCCCCTACATCAGGGTCCCCAGAGAGCCCCCATTACATCAGGGTTCCCAGAGAGCCGCTCTTTACATCAGGGTCCCCAAAGAGCCCCCCCTTACATCACAGTCCCCAGAGAGCCTCCCCCTTGCATCAGGGTCCCCAGATAGCCCCCCCCCCTTGCATCAGGGTCCCTAGAGAGCCTCCCCCTTGCATCAGGGTCCCCAGAGAGCCCCCCCTTGCATCAGGGTCCCCAGAGAGCCCCCCTACATCAGGGTCCCCAGAGAGCCCCCCCTACATCAGGGTCCCCAGAGAGCTCCCCCTACATCAGGGTCCCTAGAGAGCCCCCCCTTACATCAGGGTTCCCAGAGAGCCCCTCTTTACATCAGAGTCCCCAGAGAGCCCTCCTTACATCACGGTCCCCAAAGAGCCCCCCCTTGCATCAGGGTCCCTAGAGAGCCCCCCCCCCACTTGCATCAGGGTTCCCAGAGAGCCTCCCCTCCCCATTGGGGACCTCTGCAGAAACTCAGGGCTATAGCCCCAAATGACACCCCCTAGCAACGCCACTGCCAATAGCCCAGACATATGAGGAATACGGGAGATTGTTGTCACATGTACCACACAGCCAGTACTTGCCAGATATTCCTGCAGCTCCTTTAATGTTGCTGTCGGCCTATTGGCAGCCTCCCTGACCAGTTTTCTTCTCGTCTTTTCATCGATTTTGGAGGGACGTCCAGTTCTCGGTAATATCACTGTTGTGTCATATTTTCTCCACTTGATGATGACTCTTCACTGTGTTCCATTATATATCTAATGCCTTGGAAGTTCTTTTGTACCCGTCTCCTGACTGATGCCTTTTAACAATGAGATTCTTCTGATGCTTTGGAAGCTCTCTGAGGACCATGACTTTTGCTGTAGGATGTGACTAAGAAAATGTCAGGAAAGACCTACTAGAACAGCTGAAATGTATTTGGGGTTAATCAGAGGCACTTTAAATGATGGCAGGTGTGTACTGACTCCTATTTAACATGAGTTTGAATGTGATTGCTTAATTCTGAACACAGCTACATCCCCAGTTATAAGAGGGTGTGCACACTTATGCAACCACATTCTTCTAGTTTTAGTTATGGACTCCCTACCTCAGCTGGAAGTCTATTCCAAGCTCAGGCATTCCCGCTAGCTCTTGGCTCCATAGCCGATGAGACCAAATGTTCCTACAGCTTGGAGCTCAGCCAGATGTTTCATTTCTGACGACCATCCAGACAGAACTTTGCATTGTCATCAAAAAATATCCTGGTCAATTATATGTTGTTATATTATATTATTCTACCTTTTTTTTTTTTTTAGGGGATTAATGATGACCAAGTGGACCTAAGGAGGGACATTGCCTTCAATCTTTCTCTCATTTACCAGAGCAGTGGCAACACAGAAATGGCTCGAAAGCTTTTGTATACTCATTGTATCATATAGCGTGTTTTTTTTTTTAAGTTTATGGTATGGATAATAAATCTTTTTGTATATAAAAATGTCAAATGTGTGTTTGTTGAGTAATAGATATGCGAAAGTTGCTAGAGCGTGCTTTTTTTCGTTCATGAGATTCTAACTAGGCATAAATTTTGACTGATGAAGGACCGCAATATAATTTTATTCATTTAATACAGTTACGTATATATTAGACATGTGCACTGACAAAAAATTTGTTCATTTTCGTTTCATTCGTTTTTTTGCTTTTTTCGGAAATTCGGAAAATCGAAAATTCGCAAATTCGGAATTCGCAAATTTCGGGAATTTTCACATTCTTTTTTTTCGAATTGCGAAATTTCGTATTTCCGAATTTCGAATTTTCGTATTTTCGTATTTCCCAATTTTCGAATTTCCCAATTTTCGAATTTCCCAATTTTCGAATTTCCCAATTTTCGAATTTCCCAATTTTCGAATTTCCCAATTTTCGAATTTCCCAATTTTCGAATTACGAAATTCGGAAATCCGAAAATTCGAAATTCGTAAATTCAAAATTCGTAAATTCGGAAGTTCGTAAATTCGGAAATCCGAAATTCGGAAATCCGAAATTCGGAAATCCGAAATTCGGAAATCCGAAATTCGGAAATCCGAAATTCGGAAATCCGAAATTCGGAAATCCGAAATTCGAAAATTTGTAAAATTCGTAAGTTCGTAAATACGAAATTCGAAAATCCGAAAATACGAAATTCGGAAATCCAAAAATGTGAATTTTCGAATTTCGAATTTTCGAATTTCCGAATTTTCGAATTTTGGAATTTACGAATTTCGGATTTCCGAATTACGAAATTCGGAAATCCGAAAATTCGTAAATTCAAAATTCGTAAGTTCGTAAATTCAAAATTCGTAAATTCAAAATTCATAAATTCGGAAGTTCGTAAATACGAAAATACGAAAATATGAAATTCGGAAATCCGAAAATACGAAATTCGGAAATACGAAAATTCGAATTTCGGATTTTCGGATTTACGAACTTCCGAATTTCGGATTTTCGGATTTACGAACTTCCGAATTTACGAATTTTGAATTTACGAATTTTCGAATTTCAAATTTTCGGATTTACGAATTATCGAATTTCCGAATTTTGGATTTTCGGTTTTTCGGAATTCCGAATTTTCGTACTTTCGGATTTTCGGAATTTGGGAATTCAAAGATTTGAAAATCCCAAAATGTGAAAATCTGAAAAAAAGAAAGAAAATCAGTTTAATTAATAACTAACTATTAAATTAACGAGTACGAATTTATCCGAAGTTACGAATTATCTGAAATAACGAATGCTGCATCTAAACAAATGTAACGGAACAAATTAATAGTAAATAATAATAATAAAAAGGTTTTTTTTTATTATTATTAATTTGTTCAGTTCCATTTGGTTAGATGCGGCATTCGTTATTTCAGATAATTCGTAACTTCGGATAAATTCGTACTCGTTACGTTCACTAACAGACAAATTTGAAAGGGAATTCCAATACCTATAATTTAAAGCGGTGTTTCAGCTTAAAAAAAAAAATTTAAAAGTCAGCAGCTAAAAAAAAAGTAGCTGCTGACTTTTAATAAGTACACTTACCCTCCCAGGGCGCCCGCGATGCCGTTCGTGGAGGCCGAGATGTCCCTCGGCGATCCGGATCCAGCGCCGCCATCCTCAGTAAGGGAAACGGCTTTGCGCGGCCTACTGCGCATGCGCGAGTCGGATTTGTGAATGGGGAACGCGATGTGTTGTGGGACACCGTTCCCATAACACACCGCGCCCCATTCACTAGAAGACGGAAGGAGAGACGATCACCGCGGCGCTGGAGGAGGCAGATTAGGACGATCTGCCTAGCAACAGCCATTTCTGGTAAGTAAAAAAAAAAAAAAAATATTTTTTTTTTCATTTGAAATTGTTACTAACATTTTTTAAAGTTTTTGTTTTCAGGGTGTCCCACCACTTTAATAGTTAGTTATTATTTAGTTTTTAACAGATTTTCTTTCTTTTTTTTCATATTTTCGATTTTTCTAATTTTTGAATTTCCGAATTCCGAAAATCCGAAATTCGGAATTCGGAAATTAGAAAATCCGAAAATTAGTAAAACCGGAAATCCCAAAATTCGGAAATCGAAAATATGAAATTCTGAAATTAAAAATTCGGAAATTCGGAAATTCGAAAATTCGGAAATCCGACTCCAGGTAGACGGGGCTAGCGAAGGCAGTGAATGCCGCCGCGCTAGCCCCGTCACCTGGCATGGATTTTAAGGGGAATTCCTACGCCGAAAAAATGGTGTGGGGGTCCCCCCAAATCCATCTCAGACCCTTATCCGAGCACGCAGCCTGGCCGGTCAGGAATGGGGTTGGGGACGAGCGAGCGCCCCCCCTCCTCCTGAGCCGTACCAGGCCGCGTGCCCTCAACATGAGGGGGGTGCCCTGGAGAAAGGGGGGCCCTGCGGCCCCCCAACCCCAAAGCACCTTGTCCCCATGTTGTTGAGGACAAGGGCCTCTTCCCGACAACCCTGGCCATTGGTTGGCGGGGTCTGCGGGCGGGGGGCTTATCGGAATCCGGGAGCCCCCTTTAATAAGGGGGCCCCCAGATCCCGGCCCCCCGCCCTATGTAAATGAGTATGGGGTTTCCCCAGGGCACCCCCATGTTGAGGGCACGCGGCCTGGTACGGCACAGGAGGGGGGGGGCGCTCGCTCGTCCCCACCCCCTTTCCTGACCGGCCGGGGCTGCGTGCTCGGATAAGGGTCTGAGATGGATTTGGGGGGGACCCCCACGCCGTTTTTTCGGCGTAGGGATTCCCCTTTAAATCCATACCAGGTGACGGGGCTAGCGCGGCGGCATTCACTGCCTTCGCTATTCCCGTCTAACCTGAAGTCACGTTCTAAACTCCGGCGAAAAAGTCCGGGCGTGTGTGGGCAAGTCCACACGTTCGGAAAGTCCGGCGGACCTCCACTGGAAAGTCCGGCGGTTTGTCCGGCGGACAATCCCGCGGGAAAGTCCGAGCGTGTGTACGCCGCATAACTCGCATTCATGCATACACATACGAGGGCCAGTTTTAAAATTATCCTACAAGCAGTTCTCCGGAATACCCAGAGAAAAAACCCACACGGGCACAGGGGGAATATGCAAACTCCAGTTTATTCCAGAACTGACGCCAAACACTCAAAGAAGGAGTAGTGACGGGTAGTTGCAAGATGATCTTCAGCTAGTCCATGGTCCTTCTTCCCGTGTACCCTGAGCCTTCATGTACTTTTACTACCTGTTACCTACTTGGCTCCTGGACTTCCCTTTGCTTGACTCCAGGTTGTGAATGCAGCTCGCTGAAGACCCTTGTTTCTACTGATTTACCATGTATGACTCTGACATGGCTCTTGAATTCTCCATCATCTCCAACATGGTACCAGACAACGCATGTCCTAAATTGATATCTCCTTTATGTGGATTCTTTCCTCCTTTTGAATTACATCTCCATCTATACTGCTCGCCTCGCCTTGGCTCCAGACAACGTCTCTCTTTTCCCCACCCTATTGCTCACCTGTACATGACCTCGGCTTGGCTCCAGACGTCTCTCTTATCCGCATCCTATTACTCACCTGTGCATGACACTGGCTTGGCTCCAGACAACGTCTCTTTTATCCGCATCGTATTGCTCACCTGTGCATGACATCAGCTTGGCTCCAGACAACATCTCTCTTTTCCGCACCCTATTGCTCACCTGTGCATGACATCAGCTTGGCTCCAGACAACATCTCTATTTTCCGCACCCTATTGTTCACCTGTACATGACCTCGGCTTGGCTCCAGACGTCTCTCTTATCCGCATCCTATTACTCACCTGTGCATGACACTGGCTTGGCTCCAGACAACGTCTTTCTTTTTCGTACCCTATTGCTCACCTGTGCTTGACCCTAGCTTGGCTCCAGACAACGTCTCTCTTATCCGCATCCTATTGCTCACCTGTGCATGACATTGGCTTGGCTCCAGACAACGTCTCTTATATCCGCATCGTATTGCTCACCTGTGCATGACATCAGCTTGGCTCCAGACAACATCTCTCTTTTCCGCACCCTATTGCTCACCTGTGCATGACATCAGCTTGGCTCCAGACAACATCTCTCTTTTCCGCACCCTATTGCTCACCTGTACATGACCTTTGCTTGGCTCCAGAAGTCTCTCTTATCCGCATCCTGTTGCTCACCTGTGCATGACATTGGCTTGGCTCCAGACAAAGTCTCTCTTATCCGCATACTATTGCTTATCTGTGCATGACCTCAGATTGGCTCCAGACAACGTCTTTCTTTTTCGCACCCTATTGCTCACCTGTGCTTGACCCTGGCTTGGCTCCAGACAACGTCTCTCTTATCCGCATCTTATTGCTCATCTGTGCATGACCTCAACTTGGCTCCAGACAACGTCTCTCTTATCCGCATCCTATTGCTCATCTGTGCATGACCTCAGCTTGGCTCCAGACAACGTCTCTCTTATCCGCATCTTATTGCTCATCTGTGCATGACCTCAGCTTGGCTACAGACAACGTCTCTCTTATCCGAATTCTATTGCTCACCTGTGCATGACCTTGGCTTGGCTCCAGACAACGTCTCTCTTATCCGCATTATATTGCTCACCTGTGCATGACCTCAGCTTGGCTCCAGAAAATGTCTCTCTTATCCGCATTCTGTTGCTCACTTGTGCATGACCTCAGCTTGGCTCCAGACAATGTCTCTCTCATCCGCACCCTATTGCTCACCTGTGCATGCCCTCGGCTTGGCTCCAGACAACGTCCCTCCTTAACAACATCCTTTTGCTCACCTGTGCATGGCTTTGGCGTGGCTTTTGACCTTAACACTGCTACCTTTTAGACCTTCCTTGTTCTATCCTGAATGATCCTACTGTGTCAACAGTCTTCCAGCTGCTCTGCCTCTCCATAATTATTCCGAGACTCCCCTCTGCTGGCCAGTGACCAACCATGCTGTGATGATGAAGACCATTATTGGCTGAAATGCGTTGACATTTGTGGCTGTCACGGTGCATGTTTATTGCATAAAGCCCATGTTTGCAGAAGATATGCATACTGTGGTACCAGCTCTCTTTCTGGATTGATGCAACCCTGATGTCACCATATACAGAGGTGTGTTAGGACCAGAGCCGCAAGGGAAACTCTCTCATCACTTCGGCCTCTAACTAGGTACGTGACAACATCTTTCCTGGACTCTAAAGAGCCACTGTCCCGTTTTACCCTTTAAGTGCAAAATTACATTGTTTGAACATAGCTCAACCCCCCCGTTATGTATACTTACCCTGCCAGCCTCCTTTGCTGGAGAATATCCACCTTTCTAAGTTAGGGTGTTGACTGGTGGAAGGAAGCTTAGACAGTGGGTTGACATCATGGAAACACCATGACAGTGTTTGGACCTAGGGATTGTCCACTCTTCTGCTGGCTCAGCTTTAGGAGGCAACCCATTTGCATTGCCATGTGTACTTCCCTTGCTATGTTGTATGGTATACACCATCCCAGCACATTCCTGTTGCTTTGGTGGGGGGATTTAAACTAGGAGGGTGGATTTGTGTTAGGAAGGGATGAGGGGGGGGGGGGTTTGTGCTAGTAGGAGAGGGGATTTGGAGGGGGGTGGAGGATTCATGCTTAGAGGGACAATTTTGTGGATATAGAATTTTTGTTAGGAGGAGGGATTTGGGGAAAGAGAGAACTTGAGCCGGGATGGGCAATTGTACAGGAAGAGGGGGGATTTTTGCTTGGGAAGAATTCTGGCTTGCAAAGGGAATTTATACTTAGGGGGTAAATGTGAAGATTAGTGCTCAATTTTTTTTTTTGTTGAGGGGGGAGATAGGAGATTTTTGCTGACACACAATGCTCAAATATTTTGGGGGTTCGGAGGGGTGCCATTTGGCATCTTCACCGTGGGCTCTAGATGACCTTGTTCAGGCACTGCATGCACGCATAGACAACTCTACCTCCTGGAGATATTTACTACAGAGTGGATATACTTCTTTCCCACACTCCTAGCTATAGTTAGGGTTCCTATCTACAGTAGCCCTTTTGAAGGGAACATATGTAGTGGAACCATTGGGGCCTTGATGTTATCCACTGCTTTACCTACAGCAGACAGGTGATACAAGAGCGAATCTTCACGTAGATAGGGCCAATAAACAATATGGTCATTCGTTTTTTTACATCCCTAATGCCGCCGTCGGAATTTCCGATGGAAACAGTCTGATGGGAGCTTTTCATCGTATTTTTCGACTGTGTGTACGCCCATCGGTCTTTTTCTGTCGGAACATCCGACGGACTTTGGATTGAGAACCTGTTCTTATTTTTTTCCGACGGAAAACCTTTCTATCGGATTTTCCGATCGTGCGTATGCAATTCCGACACGCAAAATTCCGACGCATGCTCGGAAACAATTCGACGCATGCTCAGAAGCATTAAACTTCCCTTTTATAGTGCTGTCGAACGTGTTGTATGCCGCGGTGTTATTGACCGTCGGAATTTGGTGTGACCGTGTGTAGGCAAGACAGTTTGAGCGAAATTCCGTCAGAATTCCGACGGGAAAACCATCAGAGCTTTTTCCGACGAGAATTCCGACCGTGTGTACGCGGCATAAGTATCCGGTGAGGGGGAGCTCACAACTGCTTCCGGAAATTGGACGGTAAAATCAACTGTCGCCCCCAGTTCCCAAAGTGCCAGAGGGATTTGCTTCACTGTGAAATTGTCCCTTATGCCAGTTTACTTTGTCCTTTTTGGGAGGAGGCCTATCCGCCCGAAGCCTCAAAATACCCAGAACTCAACTTCAGAGAAGGCCAATGAGCCTGAGCCATATCTGCCTCGTCACCCGATTAGTTCTTCCTCTGCCGCTCAAGAGGATAGTTCAGCTATGTCCTCTGGGATCTATGCCAAAAGATAGCACTGTCATTTCCTTACAATGTTCTACATAATTATTATACATGTTGGTTACTTGCACAAAATGAAACATGCATTTTTTTTTTTACATCCCCGTGCCATATGCAGTACCATTAGGGTACAGTACTTTGGGGAGCCCAAAAACCGCTGGGTGCCCTCCTGGCTACTGAGTAGGGATGAGCCGAACACCCCCGGGTTCGGTTCGCACCAGAACCTTCGAACCGACCGAAAGTTTGCGCAAATTTTCGAACCCTATACGTTATAATGGACGCGAACGTTCGAAATCAAAAGTGCTAATTACAACGGCCAATATGCATGTTAATGTCATAAAACAGGTTTGGGGACCCGGGTCCTGCCCCAGGGGACATATATCAATGCAAAAAGAACTTTTAAAAACTAACGTTTTTTCGGGAGCAGTCATTTTAATGATGCATAAAGTGAAAAAAAAAAAAGTGAAATTTTCCTTTAAATATGGTACCTGGGGGGTGTCTAAAGTATGCCTGTGAAGTGGCATGTGTTTCCCGTGTTTAGAACTGTCCTTGCACAAAATGACATTTGTAAAGGAAAAAAAGAAGCCATTTAAAAACACTTGCGGCTTTAGGTTTGTTCTTAAGTAGAATCTGAACAGGTACATTATGAAGTGTAGCTCCATCCCAAAAAAATCTATTTTTAAGCTTTTTGGAGAACATAGGGAGGGGTTATCACCCCTGTAACATTTGCTGTCTTTGCACATCTGTTCAGAACATGTCACCTAACTTTCCGTCCCAATGACAAATGTTTTTGGAAAAAGTGGGGTTTTAATTGAAACAAGGATTGGTGATAAAGTATCAGTAGAGAGGAGATACCTTTTTCCCAAATTAAATCTAACAGGATAGAATTTCCCTTCCTAGGGGTAGATTTCCTCTCACTTCCTGTTTTCTCTTTCCATTTGCAAGTAGGAGTCGTTTGTAAGTTGGATGTTTGAAAGTAGGGACCTGGCGTATATACTCTGCAGAAATTTGCCCTATTAGATGTTGGTGTAGCCACAAGACTGGTGGGCACAGGAATGGGCCCTGCTGTGAGTTAATAGATCAAGATTTGTAATTGCATGCACCTGTTGAACAGGGCAGAAAAAATTGGGGGTGGTGGTGGAGGTGGTGGACGGTGTTGCCACAAGACTGTAAGCTCTCACAGTTACTCTTGGTGGGCGCAGGAATAGGCCCTGCTGTGAGTTATTAGATCAAGATTTGTAATTGCAAGCACCTGATGAACAGGGCAGAAAAATTGGGCCTTTGGCGGTGGTGGTGGACGTTGTTGCCACAAGACTGTAGGCCCTCATAGTTACTCTTGGTGGGCGCAGGAATGGGCCCTGCTGTGAGTTATTAGATCAAGATTTGTAATTGCAAGCACCTGATGAACGGGGCAGAAAAATTGGGCCTTTGGCGGCGGTGGTGGTGGACGGTGTTGCCACAAGACTGTAGGCCCTCATAGTTACTCTTGGTGGGCGCAGGAATGGGCCCTGCTGTGAGTTATTAGATCAAGATTTGTAATTGCAAGCACCTGATGAACAGGGCATAAAAATTGGGCCTTTGGCGGTGGTGGTGGACGGTGTTGCCACAAGACTGTAGGCCCTCATAGTTACTCTTGGTGGGCGCAGGAATGGGCCCTGCTGTGAACTATTAGATCAAGATTTGTAATTACCCGCCCCTGTTAAACAGGGGCTGAAAAATTGTGCCTTAGGCACTGGTGCTGGTGCCACAACACTGCAACCCCTCACAGATACTGTACTTGGAGCACAGCAGTCACACGTGTTGCGAAGCATTTTTTTAAAAAATTGTAATTACCCGCCCTGTTAAACAGGGGCTGAAAAATTGTGCCTTAGGCACTGGTGCTGGTGCCACAACACTGCAACCCCTCACAGATACTGTACTTGGAGCACAGCAGTCACACGTGCTGCAAAGCATTTTTTTTAAAAAATTGTAAGTACACGCCCCTGTTAAACAGGGGCTGAAAAAATTGTGCCTTAGGCACTGGTGCTGGTGCCACAACACTGCAACCCCTCACAGATACTGTACTTGGAGCACAGCAGTCACACGTGTTGCGAAGCATTTTTTTAAAAAATTGTAATTACCCGCCCCTGTTAAACAGGGGCTGAAAAATTGTGCCTTAGGCACTGGTGCTGGTGCCACAACACTGCAACCCCTCACAGATACTGTACTTGGAGCACAGCAGTCACACGTGTTGCGAAGCATTTTTTTAAAAAATTGTAAGTACACGCCCCTGTTAAACAGGGGCTGAAAAATTTGCCTTAGGCACTGGTGCTGGTGCCACAACACTGCAACCCCTCACAGATACTGTACTTGGAGCACAGCAGTCACACGTGTTGCGAAGCATTTTTTTATAAAAATTGTATGTACACGCCCCTGTTAAACAGGGGCTGAAAAATTGTGCCTTAGGCACTGGTGTGGTGGCATGGATCATTGAGGAGGAGGAAGAGGATAGTCAGTGAACATAAGAGGACAGTCACTCAGCATCAGCATAGGCAGTCTTGAAGGGATGTGATATTAAAAATTATTCGGTTATATCCGCCTCAGGTGCCTGGTAGCTGGTGGTGATCCAAGACTGATTCATTTTGATGAAGGTCAGTCGATCAACCGAGGCGGTGGACAGGCGCACCCTATGATCGGTGACAAATCCTCCAGCAGCAATGAATGTGCGTTCGGAAAGAACGCTGGAGGCAGGACAGGCCAGTAGCTCAATTGCATACTGTGCAAGCTCTGGCCAGTGATCCATCCTCAGGACCCAGTAAGCCAGAGGATTTTCGGTGGGAAAGGTGTCCAAGTCTGACCTTGCCCCAAGGTATTCCTGCACCATGTATATCAGACGCTGGCGATGGTTGCTGGAACCGATCATACCTTGGGGCTGCGGACTAAAAAATTGTCTGAACGCATCGGTCAGACGTCCACCTTCCCCACCGCTCCTTCTGCTACTGACCGAAGCCTCAGCAACTCGTCGCCCAGGACCAGGAGTTTGTAGCCTCCCAGTTTCTGGGAACGCGTTGCACAGACCTTTCTGCAAGGCCTCCCTGAGATGTCTCATCCTCTGCTCCCTCTGCGACGGCAAGATAAGGTCCGCAACCTTACCCTTGTACCGCGGATCAAGGAGAGTGGCCAGCCAGTAATGGTCCCTCTCCTTGATCCGAAGAACACGAGGATCCTTCCGCAGGCTTTGCAGGATCAGGGAGGCCATGCAGCGTAGGTTAGCTGAGGCATTCGGTCCGGAGTCTTCTGGGTCACTGAGGATGACATGATCGCCAGCCACCTCCTCCCAGCCACGTACAAGTCCACTGGTTTGTTGGGACTGTACATCATCCCTAAAAGACTGCTGCTGCTGATGCTGAGTGCCAGGCTCCACCTCCATGCTCACACAATCCTCCTCCTCCTCCTCCTCCTCATCCTCTTCCTGTGTGATGGGTGGGACAGAAGGAACACTGTCCGGATAAAGGGGGCCTTGAGAGGCAAGGAAGTCCTCCTCTTCCTGCCTCTGTTCTGCCTCAAGTGCCCTGTCCATTTTCCCACGCAGCGTATGCTCCAACAGGTGGACAAGAGGGACAGTGTCACTGATGCATGCACTGTCACTGCTCACCATCCTCGTGGCCTCCTCAAATGGTGAGAGGACAGTGCATGCATCCCTGATCATGCTCCACTGACGTGGGGAAAAAAAACCAAGCTCCCCTGACCCTGTCCTGGTGCCATAGTCGCAAAGGTACTCATTGATGGCCCTCTGCTGCGTGTGCAGTCGCTGCAGCATGGCCAACGTTGAGTTCCACCTGGTGGGCATGTCGCATATTAGGCGGTTCTTGGGCAGGTTCAGCTCCTTTTGCAGCTCAGTCAGCCGAGCACTGGCATTATAAGATCGGCGGAAATGCACACAGACTTTCCTGGCCTGCCTCAGGACATCCTGTAAGCCTGGGAACCTGCCCAAGAACCGCTGCACCACCAGGTTGAGGACGTGAGCCATGCAGGGCACATGGGTGAGCTGCCCCTGTCGCAGGGCGGAGAGGAGGTTGGTGCCATTGTCAGAAACGACCATTCCTGGCTTAAGCTGACGTGGCGTCAACCACCTCTCGGCCTGCCCCTGCAGAGCTGCCAGAACCTCTGGCCCAGTGTGGCTCCTGTCCCCCAAACACACCAGCGCAAGCACGGCATGGCATCTTTTTGCCTGCGTACTTGCGTAGCCCCTTGTACGCCTACGGAGCACCGCTGGTTCCAAGGACAGAGCACTGGAGGAAGAAGAAGAGGAGGGGGTGGAGGAGAGAGGTGTGTCACAACCAGTAGCAGTAGTAGCGTTTTGGAGGCGTGGTGGCGGAACAACCTCCAACACTACTGCACCTTGTCCTGCATCCCTCCCAGCTGCCAATAGAGTGACCCAATGGGCCGTGAAAGAAAGGTACCGTCCCTGTCCATGCCTGCTGGACCATGAGTCAGCGGTAATATGCACCTTACCGCTGACCGCCCTGTCCAGCGAGGCATGGACATTGCCCTCCACATGCCGGTAGAGAGACGGAATCGCCTTCCGTGAGAAAAAGTGGCATTTGGGAACCTGCCACTGAGGAACCGCACATTGAACAAACTCACGGAAGGGGGCCGAGTCTACCAACTGAAAAGGCAGCAGTTGAAGTGCTAGCAATTTAGCCAGGCTAGCATTCAACCGCTGGGCATGTGGATGGCTAGGAGTGTACTTCTTTCTACGGTCCAGCAGCTGGGGCAGGGAAATTTGCCTGCTGCAATCGGACGTCGGTGTACTGCAAGTACTTGGTTGTGACACACCTAATTCTACACCTTCAGTCCTCTCAGAGCAGCTTTCAGAGAGGACTGAAGGTGTAGTGGGGATGGAGATCCCAGCTGAGGAGGAGCAAGGAGAGGTCCGCTTAGTTCTTTGGTGTGGGTCTTTTATGTGTGCCTGCCAACGAGCTGCATGGCAGGTCGCCATATGTCTGGTCATGCTTGTGGTGCCCAAGCGGCTGATGTTTTGGCCACGCGAGATGCGCTTGAGACAAATATTGCAAATAGCAGTGGTGCGATCTGATGCACTCGTCTCAAAAAAGGCCCACACCAAAGAACTTTTCTGATAACGTGCAGAGGCAGCGCCCTGCACAGGCGGAGCTCTGCGGTGTTGTACAGTTGCTGTGCTGGCCTCTACCTGGCCTCCAGGGGGCATCCTGCCTCGTTGGACATGTGACGCCGCATCCTCCTCCTCCTCGTCCTCCTCCTCATCCTCTCTCCCTTCAGGCACCCACGTGGAGTCAGTGACCTCATCATCCCCTCCCTCTTCACCACTAGAGCAAACCTGGCAGTAAGCTGCAGCTGGTGGAACAGTACTGCCAGATTCCTCAAGCTGGGTATCATCATCCGAGCCTTCGAATCGTTGGGCATCCTCCTGGAGCATGTACCCAACACTGTGCTCAAAGAGTTCGGGGGACTCCTCAGGAGGACATAGTGGGTCTAGGGAAGGGGTGGCTGATGATGCTCTGCCAGTACCCTGAGCCTGGGTGAGAGAGGATGAGGAGGATGAGGAGGGCTTGGTCATCCATTCTACCAAGCCTTCAGCATGATGCGGCTCCACATGTCCAGCTGCCGAAAACAAAGACGCGCGTGTCCCATGGCCACGTGCTGATGACGATGCACGACCACGTCCACGGCCACGTCCACTAGAAACAGAGCCTGCCTGCCCTGTGTTCTTGGCTCTGCACGCTCTGCCTCCCCTTGGCGGTCTTCCAGCCATTGTAGTCGGTAGTCCTGTGGGTGCTGCTGAGAAGAATATATAGGAGCTCTGTGTGATGCCACTAACACACTAGAAGTCCTATGGGTGCTTCTGCAAAGAAAATAGAGGAGCTCTGTGTGATGCCACTAACACACTAGAAGTCCTGTGGGTGCTTCTGCAAAGAAAATAGAGGAGCTCTGTGTGATGCCACTAACACACTAGAAGTCCTGTGGGTGCTGCTGAGAAGAAAATATAGGAGCTCTGTGTGATGCCACTAACACACTAGAAGTCCTATGGGTGCTTCTGCAAAGAAAATAGAGGAGCTCTGTGTGATGCCACTAACACACTAGAAGTCCTATGGGTGCTGCTGAGAAGAAAATATAGGAGCTCTGTGTGATGCCACTAACACACTAGAAGTCCTATGGGTGCTTCTGCAAAGAAAATAGAGGAGCTCTGTGTGATGCCACTAACACACTAGAAGTCCTGTGGGTGCTTCTGCAAAGAAAATAGAGGAGCTCTGTGTGATGCCACTAACACACTAGAAGTCCTGTGGGTGCTGCTGAGAAGAAAATAGAGGAGCTCTGTGTGATGCCACTAACACACTAGAAGTCCTATAGGTGCTTCTGGGAAGAAAATATAGGTCTGTGTGATGGGACTAACACACTTCAAGTCCTATAGGTGCTTCTGGGAACAAAATATAGGATCTCTGTGTGATGGGACTAACACACTTCAAGTCCTATGGGTGCTTCTGGGAAGAAAATATAGGTCTGTGTGATGGGACTAACACACTTCAAGTCCTATAGGTGCTTCTGGGAACAAAATATAGGATCTCTGTGTGATGGGACTAACACACTTCAAGTCCTATGGGTGCTTCTGGGAAGAAAATATAGGTCTGTGTGATGGGACTAACACACTTCAAGTCCTATAGGTGCTTCTGGGAACAAAATATAGGATCTCTGTGTGATGGGACTAACACACTTCAAGTCCTATGGGTGCTTCTGGGAAGAAAATATAGGTCTGTGTGATGGGACTAACACACTTCAAGTCCTATAGGTGCTTCTGGGAACAAAATATAGGATCTCTGTGTGATGGGACTAACACACTTCAAGTCCTATGGGTGCTTCTGGGAAGAAAATATAGGTCTGTGTGATGGGACTAACACACTTCAAGTCCTATAGTGTGCTTCTGGGAACAAAATATATGATCTCTGTGTGATGGGACTAACACACTTCAAGTCCTATGGGTGCTTCTGGGAACAAAATATATGATCTCTGTGTGATGGGACTAACACACTTCAAGTCCTATGGGTGCTTCTGGGAAGAAAATATAGGTCTGTGTGATGGGACTAACACACTTCAAGTCCTATAGGTGCTTCTGGGAACAAAATATAGGATCTCTGTGTGATGGGACTAACACACTTCAAGTCCTATGGGTGCTTCTGGGAAGAAAATATAGGTCTGTGTGATGGGACTAACACACTTCAAGTCCTATAGGTGCTTCTGGGAACAAAATATAGGATCTCTGTGTGATGGGACTAACACACTTCAAGTCCTATAGGTGCTTCTGGGAAGAAAATATATGATCTCTGTGTGATGGGACTAACACACTTCAAGTCCTATAGGTGCTTCTGGGAAGAAAATATATGATCTCTGTGTGATGGGACTAACACACTTCAAGTCCTATAGGTGCTTCTGGGAACAAAATATATGATCTCTGTGTGATGGGACTAACACACTACAAGTCCTATAGGTGCTTATGGGAAGAAAATATAGGAGCTCTGCCTGCCTGCCACGAACACACTACAAGTCCTATAGGTGCTTCTGGGAACAAAATATAGGAGCTCTGCCTGCCTGCCACGAACACACTACAAGCCCCTCTTTCTAAATCAATCTTTGTAAATGAATCTATCTAACTCAATCTCTCTAAGTAAATCTCTCTAACTAACTAAATCCAGCAGAGTGTCACAGATCTATCCTGCTCTATCTACGCCGGAACAGCATGTGACCGGCGCAGACGGCGTGGCGGCCTTTTATAGGGGGGGGGGGCGGGTACTAAAGCCCCTGAGCTGTAATTGGCTACAGGCGTCCTGCCTATAGCCAATTATGGCTCTTCGAGTTTCCGGGGCTGTGATTGGCCAAGCATGCGGGGTCACAGTGCATGCTTGGCCAATCATCAGCCAGCAATGCACTGCGCCGGCCGCGCCGGCCGCAATGCATTGCGGGGCCGCGCGCCACACACGAACGTGATGCGAGCGGCCAAAATAGTTCTGGGCTCGCCGAGCGAGCGAACACCCGGTGCTCGATGCGAACATGGGTTTGCATCGAGCACCGGGCCCATCCCTACTACTGAGCACCTGTCCAGATCAGTTCCCAACAATACATTAGAAAATATAATAACTGTCCTTTCCTCCACTCCACTTCTAGCTCCCTATTCTGGTTAAACATGAGCCATGGGTACTGGAGAGCCTCCAAGCCGTGTGATGACCATGGTTTTACCTGGAACCAGATCTTCACTGCTCACCAATTCTAGTCAACTAAGGTTATGTCCCAGTGGTCTCCAAACTGTGGCCCAAAGACCATATGTGGTCCTTAACTTTCCTTTATCCAGCCCTTGATATATGTAAATTTTCTCCTCAAGTGGGCGGGACTTTATAGGCATGAACTGTGAGACTTACAACAAGATTTGTAAAGGTATGTTGAGTATCTTTATTTAGACAATGTATCAAAAAAATAGAAATATAAAAAGGGGAAATATTGCAATAATCCCTTTATGCAAACATGCATTACACACAATATATATGCATTTTGTCTTTTCGAACGTGCAATCCTACCGACTAAGTCAAAGTACATATGCACGTTCAAAAATCCATTTATAAAACAATCAGATCATTTATGTGCATTCAAAATGCCTACGCGTTACGGAGTCTTATACTCCTTCTTCAGGGTATATTCAATATGCACTTGTATGTCTTTTGAAAAGGCAATATAAAACACAAAGACAGAGGTTCATGTATATATATTTCCAGTAAAGAAACATGCCAAAATATGAAAATGAAAATAAAAATAAACTATGCATATATCATAAACTTGCATGCACATATGGAGCGCTGGATATGATCCTATATAATATGTCGGTCAATACCTGAACGGATTATGTGGTAATGCTTCAGAAGTGAAGACACACAAAAATTCACAGTGCATATAGACAAATAGCACTGTCTGCTTGTTGGAGCTGATAGATCGCCGAGGGGGCATGTGGATGCAAACCAGGACCGTGGTGGCCAGTGACTGCAGAAAAAGGAGGAAGGAAGTATATCACAAATTTATAGTTATAGCGCATTATATTGGGACAACAATGTCTACCCTCATTCCCACCAAAAGTGGAAAAGGGACAGTGAAAACGCAGGGGTATGCAGTTGCATCCTCACCTGCACCAAACATGCCAATATATCTATTACAGAGATTCTCTCAAAAAAGCTCATAGCTGGTTTGTTTATAAATACCTTTATAGCAGTGCTGTGTATCATGGGGATGAGGTCCACATATTGGAAGGCGTATAGTTTGGAGCCTCTCTTAATAATAGGAGATTTTTATCCAGGTATTTGTTTATGACCTGGTTCAGCAGAGATTGCATAAGAGATGGGGGTAAAGTACACCTCCAAAACGGATAGATGGGGCACTGTAGGCACCGTCCTCCAACCGGACCCTCCGTCTGTAACAAACAGATCAATTCAGACACAAAATTATTAAAGAGAGGCCTGAGACTAAATTTCTATTTAGTCTGCTGCACATGGAAGTTAAAAAGAGGGATAACATTGTTGGTTTCTTACCTTGGTACAGAGTAACTGATGTTTGCCTCATACCCCACCACAGCACCGCATAATACTGGCAAAAGTGTTCCTTATATCCACCCAGTAATTAATTGTTTTAC
This sequence comes from Lithobates sylvaticus, assembly GCA_028564925.1. Classification (NCBI taxonomy): domain Eukaryota; kingdom Metazoa; phylum Chordata; class Amphibia; order Anura; family Ranidae; genus Lithobates; species Lithobates sylvaticus. The sequence goes on along the minus strand of CM053033.1, from coordinate 13,108,929 downwards.
CTGCTATCAGGTGTGAGTGATTGAAGCCACTCCATTATGCTGCATATGGTTAAATCCGACGGTCCCCCGAGTGAACGGAACACGCCGCCACCCCTAACCCACAACCAAAATGGCGCTGTGACGTCATACGTCACGTTCCCACCGACACGCGTGCGCAGTAAGATCACATCCTCACAGCAATGGCGTAAGGGAGATGGAAATCTGGAAAAGAAACCACAACTCACTACACACTACATTTACATAATGTTTCATAATGTTTCAAAAGTTATAAAGAAAAACATTTCTGAAGAACATTACAACACATATACATTGACAGGATCCTGCTTTTAGGAACTTCTCTAGCCATCTACACATACTGTCAATGTATGTGTTGTAATGTTCTTCAGAAATGTTTTTGAAACATTATGTAAATGTATATATTTGACTCATGTATATCTGGAGCGCCCAAGATATGTAATTAAATCACCTATGTGTAATGACACAATCTGTATATATGAGGTTTTTGCAACAATGGAGCTCCTGAATGAATGAATGAATGAATGAATGATTTATAGCGCTGCAACTGCGAACTGAATCGCTTCGAGGCGCTTGATCCGACCTGTGTTGATTCCTTTTCAGAAGAGGTGGGTCTTGAGTTTTTTCCTGAAGGCCCGATGGTCTTTTTCCAAGCGGATGTTCGTAGGTAGAGCGTTCCATAGCCGTGGTCCTTGGACTGCAAATCTTCGTTCTCCCCTTGACTTGTACCGGGATTTGGGGACGAGGAGGAGATTTTGGTTGTTGTTAGCTCCTGGCGCTTATAGGGGACTTGTGGTGCAATCCCTGCACGCGTAGGCTGTCCTGGTTGCATATATATGGATGTGATCACTATGTGATCCATCCAACCAGCTTAATGCCCGTTCAGCCTTTTTTAGCAGTTTCAGCATTCCCTCTTTGCTGACAGTCATACAAGCGGTCAGCAGTCTTGCTGACGCTATGTATTATGGGAGTTGTGGTTTCTTTTCCAGCTTCCCACCTCCCTTTACGCCAGCGCTGTGAGGATGTGATCTTACTGCGCACGCGTGTCGGTGGGAACGTGGCGCATGACATCACGCCTCCCACTGCGCCATTTTGGTTGTGGTTTAGGGGTGGCGGCGTGCGCCGCGCACCCGGGGGACCGTCGGATTTAACCATATGCAGCATAATGGAGTGGCTTCAATCACTCACACCTGATAGCAGGTAAAACAATTAATTACTGGGTGGATATAAGGAACACTTTTGCCAGTATTATGCGGTGCTGTGGTGGGGTATGAGGCAAACATCAGTTACTCTGTACCAAGGTAAGAAACCAACAATGTTATCCCTCTTTTTAACTTCCATGTGCAGCAGACTAAATAGAAATTTAGTCTCAGGCCTCTCTTTAATAATTTTGCGTCTGAATTGATCTGTTTGTTACAGACGGAGGGTCCGGTTGGAGGACGGTGCCTACAGTGCCCCATCTATCCGTTTTGGAGGTGTACTTTACCCCCATCTCTTATGCAATCTCTGCTGAACCAGGTCATAAACAAATACCTGGATAAAAATCTCCTATTATTAAGAGAGGCTCCAAACTATACGCCTTCCAATATGTGGACCTCATCCCCATGATACACAGCACTGCTATAAAGGTATTTATAAACAAACCAGCTATGAGCTTTTTTGAGAGAATCTCTGTAATAGATATATTGGCATGTTTGGTGCAGGTGAGGATGCAACTGCATACCCCTGCGTTTTCATTGTCCCTTTTCCACTTTTGGTGGGAATGAAGGTAGACATTGTTGTCCCAATATAATGTGCTATAACTATAAATTTGTGATATACTTCCTTCCTCCTTTTTCTGCAGTCACTGGCCACCACGGTCCTGGTTTGCATCCACATGCCCCCTCTGTGATCTATCAGCTCCAACAAGCAGACAGTGCTATTTGTCTATATGCACTGTGAATTTTTGTGTGTCTTCACTTCTGAAGCATTACCACATAATCCGTTCAGGTATTGACCGACATATTATATAGGATCATATCCAGCGCTCCATATGTGCATGCAAGTTTATGATATATGCATAGTTTATTTTTATTTTCATTTTCATATTTTGGCATGTTTCTTTACTGGAAATATATATACATGAACCTCTGTCTTTGTGTTTTATATTGCCTTTTCAAAAGACATACAAGTGCATATTGAATCAACCCTGAAGAAGGAGTATAAGACTCCGTAACGCGTAGGCATTTTGAATGCACATAAATGATCTGATTGTTTTATAAATGGATTTTTGAATGTGCATATGTACTTTGACTTAGTCGGTAGGATTGCACGTTCGAAAAGACAAAATGCATATATATTGTGTGTAATGCATGTTTGCATAAAGGGATTATTGTAATATTTCCCCTTTTTATATCTACTTCTCTTTTTTGATACAGTGTCTAAATAAAGATACTCAACATACCTTTACAAATCTTGTTGTAAGTCTCACAGTTCATGCCTATAAAGTCCCGCCCACTTGAGGAGAAAATTGACATATATCTATTGATGGGATGTTGGCTAGATACAGCAGATTAAAACAGACCTCAAACCTTTTGATTTTTATCCAGCCCTTGGGTCACTATTTCTTCTGCTGACTCCAGTGATAGGGCACCCTTCCTCCATATTGACACCAATGTATTTCCACTGACAGCAATAATGGACACTATACTTCCCACTGACACTAATTATGGGACACTATTTCTCCCACTAATACCAATGATGGGATCACTATTCCTCCCACTGACACCAGTGATTGGCCACCATTCCACCTACTGACACCAATACGGGGCACTATTCATCCCACTGACACCAATTATGGGGCATTGTTTACTCCCACTGACACCTGAATATTTTTTACTCCCACTGGCCACAGTCCGGCCCTCTTAGGCCCCTTTCACACTTATACGACTTGTCCCACGATTTGGGACTGCAAAGTAGCATGACAAGTCGTTCCCCCATGATTTCCAATGACAGCCATTCATATTAGTAGGACTTCAAAGTAATCCCTGCACTACTTTGGTCCGATTTTGATGCCACTTACACAGGCATTCCTTGAAATCATGGCAAAAATCGTGGTAAAATCGCGCGACTTTGAAGTCGCACAAGTGTTAAGCCTGAAGGACAGGGAACTGGCCCTTTGGAAAGTTTGGAGACCCCTGTTACAATGAGGAAAAAAAGTATTTGATCCCCCCGCTGATTTTGTACGTTTGCCCACAAAGAAATGATCGGTCTATAATTTTAATGGTCGGTTTATTTTAACAGTGCGAGACAGAATAAGAACAAAAATATCCAGAAAAACGCATTTCAAAAAAGTTTTATAAATTGATTCGCATTTTAATAAGTGAAATAAGTATTTGACCCCCTCACAAAACATGACTTAGTACTCAGTAGCAAAACCCTTGTTGGCAATCGCAGAGGTCAGACGTTTCTTGTAGTTGGCTCACCAGGTTTGCACATCTTAGGAGGGATTTTGTCCCACTCCTCTTTGCAGATCCTCTCCAAGTCATTAAGGTTTCGGTACGGTATGGTTTGGTATTTTGAACCTTCAGCTCCCTCCACATATTTTCTATGGGATTGAGGTCTGGAGATTGGCTAGGCCACTCCGGGACCTTAATGTTCTTCTTCTTAAACCACTCCTTTGTTGCTTTGGCCGTGTGTTTTATGTCATTGTTATGCTGGAATACCCATCCACGACCCATTTTCAATGCCCTGACTGAGGGAAGGAGGTTCTCACCCAAGATTTGATGGTACATGGCCCCGTCCATCGTCCCTTTGATGCAGTGAAGTTGTCCTGTCCCCTTTATCAGAAAAACACCCCCAAAGCAGAATGTTTCCACCCCCATGTTTGACGGTGGGGATGGTGTTCTTGGGGTCATAGGCAGCATTCCTCCTCCTCAAACCAGGGCGAGTTGAGTTGATGCCAACAATTTTGGTCTCATCTGACCACAACCCTTTCACCCAGTTCAGATGTTCACTAGCAAACTTCAGACGGACCTGTACATGTGCTTTCTTGAGCAGTAGGACCTTGCAGGCGCTGCAGGATTTCAGTCCTTCACGGCGTAGTGTGTTACCAATTGTTTTCTTGGTGACTATGGTCCCAGCTGAGATCATTGACAAGATTCTCCCGTGTAGTTCTGGGCTGATTCCTCACCGTTCTCATGGTCATTAACCACATGCCGACCGCGCTATAGTCGAAAGACGTCTACTGCGCGGTCGGCTAGTTCTAAGTGGACGTCCTCCCAGAAACTTGCTCCCGCGCGCCCCCTGGGGCGCGCACTCGGGAACATCCGTGACCACGGATCACGGTAATATCGGATCACGGCTGATAGCGGCCGTTTACCATGTGATCGCTCCGTCAAATGACGGAGCGATCACATGTACACAAACCGGCGTCACGTCATGACGCCGGTTCCTCCCTCTCCTCTCTGTACCAATCGGTACAGAGAGGAGAGAAGCGGAGAGGGGGTGAGATGGGACCAACGATGTGGGCTGGATGTGTAGTGCCCACAGCGCTGGTCAATACACTGCCACCACTGTGCAATACTCTGCCACCACTGTGCAATGCTCTGCCACCACTGTGCAATGCTCTGCCACCACTGTGCAATGCTCTGTCACCACTGTGCAATGCTCTGCCAGCACTGTGCAATGCTCTGCCACCACTGTGCAATGCTCTGTCACCACTGTGCAATACTCTGCCACCACTGTGCAATGCTCTGCCACCACTGTGCAATGCTCTGCAACCACTGTGCAATGCTCTGCCACCACTGTGCAATACTCTGCCACCACTGTGCAATACTGCAATACTCTGCCAATACTCTGCAATAATTTTTAATAGAAACAAAGAATTTTTTTTTTTTTTTACCGAATTTTCAGTATTTTTTGATTTATAGCGCAAAAAAAATAAAAAACCCAGCGGTGATTAAATACCACCAAAGGAAAGCTGTATTTGTGTGAAAAAAAGGACACAAAATTCATTTGGGTACAGTGTTGCATGACGGAGTAATTGTCATTCAAAGTGTGAGAGCACCGAAAGCTGAAAATTGGTCTGGTTAGGAAGGGGGTTTAACTGCCCAGTGGGTCAAGTGGTTAAACCTCCACGAGGTGAGATCTTCCATGGAGCCCCAGACCGAGGGAGATTGACAGTTATTTTGTGTTTTTTTCTATTTGCGAATAATCCCACCAACTGTTGTCCCCCTCTCACCAAACTGGTTGGCGATGGTCTTGTAGCCCATTTCAGCCTTGTGTAGGTCTAAAAACTTGTCCCTGACATCCTTGGACAGCTCTTTGGTCTTGGCCATGGTGGAGAGATTGGAATCTGATTGATTGATTGATTCTGTGGGCAGGTGTCTTATAGATCACCCAAATGCGTTTCTGGAAGAATGGTCAAACATTCCTATAGACACCCTCCTAAACCTTGTGGACGGCCTTCCCAGAAGAGTTGAAGCTGTTTATAGCTGCAAAAAGGTGGGCCAACTCAATATTGAACCCTACGGACTAATGCCCCGTACACACGGTCGGATTTTCCGACGGAAAATGTCCTATCGGACAATGTTGTCGGAAATTCCGTGTGTGGGCTCCATCGGACTTTTTCCGTCGGATTTTCCGACGGACAAAGTTTTATCTCCTGCTCTCAAATTTTCCGACAACAAAGTCCTATCGGACTTTTTCCGATCGTGTAGTGGCGAATTCCGACTGACAAAGTGCCAAGCATGCTCAGATCACATTACAAGACCAAAGCTATTGGCTACTAGCCTCTACGTAGTTCCGTCGTACGCAGCGAACGTCATCGCGTTCAGAATGATCGGATTTTCCGACAACTTTGTCCGACCGCGTGTATGCAACACCAGTGTCGGACAAAATCCGTCGGAAAAAATCCGACGGATTTTGTGGTCGGAATTTCCGACCGTGTGTACGGGGCATTAGACTGGGAGGCCATCAAAGTTCATGTGCGTAAAGGCAGGCGCCCCAATACTTTTGGTAATATAGTGTATTTTAGAAATGAAATCTTTATTTTTTGCCAATAACATGGTGTGGGCAGATTTCTGCCAGCAGCACGCTGTGTCATACCCCTCCATCCTGTGTCTAAAGGCCCATACACACGATCAGACTTTGTACAAACTTTCCCGTGGATTTTTGTACAAAGGGCGTCGGCCGTGAACTTGTATTGCATACACACGGCAGGACTTTTTCAGCCAACTTTCACCAAATCACGTGGTTTTTCTGCTCTTTACCGCCACCTTTGGTCAACTTCTGTGTTGTTGTCTGATCTTTTGCATTGGTTCTGAGCATGGGTGTTTGTACTTTGTACAAAAAGTCCTATGGTTTTCTGTACACACGACTGGACTTTGCTCCATCGGACTTTTGTTGTCGGAAAGTTTGTCCGTTCGCACAGCCAACAAAAGTCTGTTGAAAACCCAAAAAAGTTTGTCCGATGGAGCGTACACACGGTCGGATGTTGCCTTAAAACAGCTAATTTGCATGTTTGTTGTCAAAAAGTCAGATCGTGTGTATGGGCCTTTAGAATAACAGGAAGGTGAAGCCTCCATCCATCAAGATGTAATATTCCGTCCCCATTGTGTTTAGCTGGTTAGTGGGAATGGAGGAGGTGGGAGGGGCTGGGCTGTCATTGTGTATACGCCCACATGTGTGACTCTATAGTCACATGGGCTGCTCAGATGTGATAGGGAGGAAATACTCAGCATAGAAACTCGCTGAAAACTGAGCATGTGCAGAGCTGCCAACACTGCTCTGCAAAATCCCCAACTGCAGTGGGGACATGGACAGAAGGGGGAGACAGAGAGCAGCAGGATCAACCAGGTTTTTTTTTTTCAGAATACAGAATATGAATGTCATAGTGACTAGGGGTGCAACGGATCAAAAAACTCACGGATCGGATCGATCCTCGGATCAGAGTCACGGATCGGATCGATCCTCGGATCAGAGTCACGGATCGGATCATTTTTCGGATCAGCAAATAATAATTGAATTTGCAAAAACCTGTGAAAATTCCGCCACCATATAGTCCCCACTGTAATATCCACGTCATCTCCCCCACTGTAATATTGTCTGAGTATCGCCGAGTATTGGCAGGGCATCGCCGAGTATTGGCAGGGTATCGCCGAGTATTGGCAGGGTATCGCCAAGTATTGGCAGGGTATCGCAGAGTATTGGCTGGGTAATGCAGAGTATCGCAGAGTATTGGCTGGGTAATGCAGAGTATCGCAGAGTAATGGCTGGGTAATGCAGAGTATCGCAGAGTATTGGCTGGTAATGCAGAGTATCGCAGAGTATTGGCTGGGTAATGCAGAGTATATGCTGGGTAATGCAGGGTATTGGCTGGGTAATGCAGAGTTTGTTTACAAGTGATCGCTCCGTCATTTCACGGAGCGATCACATTGTAAACAGTGGCCGGGTGTACCAAGATGGCCGCCGCTCCGGAGCTAGGCCGAAGCCGCGGCCTTTCCTAAGGCTGAGGCCGCGGAGCACTCCACGGATCGCGGGGTGTGCCGATCCAAACGGGGTGACCCGTTCGGATCACGGATCGGCGACGATCCGTTGCACCCCTAATAGTGACTGAGTGAGTATGAACAGCATGGAATACACCATTTATTGATCGTTTTTTATGATGTGGGTTTAGTGACACTGTATGAAACCCTTTATAAATATGACCCAGTGTCTTGTTTTGGGAACAATAAACATGTTCCAAAGTAACCGTCGTCTTTTGTAACTAGTTCTGTTTATCACGAACAGGCGGGAGTGTGGGCTATCGAGATATGGCAGCAGCCAGTCCGAAAAAAACAGCGTAAAGAGCGATAACGTTATTATCAGCACACGCACAGTCTATCAGCTAATGGCAGGATGCAAGTTTCTGAGATATGGCTGGGGATTCCTCCTCATTGTGGGTGATGAACACCACTTATTTTTATTTTATTTTTTTGATTAATAAAGCAGCTCAAAGAGCGATGTTTACATACGAAGCACCAGTAGATCATGGCAGCCAAGCTGGTCAACGAAAGATATATTTTGGTTGGCTCCTATAGGTTAACATTCTTTACCCACTGAAATTTCAATTTTAAATGAAGGCGATTTGCAGCAATGTGTATATATTGGGGTCATGCTGGTTCAGGTAGTCCCTCCCTCTCACGATGCTATAAAATAGGCGGTTCAGAGGTATCATCCAGGCCTGACAAAGGCGCTTGGATGCTCCGAAACGCGTAGCCACCTCTTCTTGCGGTCCTCTCATGTGTGACGTCATCTCAGGTGCTGCACCTTTCCACCGTGACTCCTGCAATTCAAGGTTTGGCTGTCTGTGCTTTTCATGCAGCGGGCGGCGGCCACCACGGACCTTCACTACTGAGTGCTTACTACCCCTGTTTCCCCCGGAAAATGAGACCTAGCGTGATTGTCGGTGATGGCTGCAATATAAGCCCTACCCCCCAAATAAACCCTAGTTAAAGTCCTTGTAGGTCTTATTTTTAGGGTAGGGCTTATTTTCGGGGAAACAGGGTAGGAGGAATACCGCCAATTTATGAGTGGGGATAGAGACATGACTCTACTGATTTTCATCATGTGAGTTGCCATTTGCTTCTATATAATACAATTTCCATATACCGTATATATACTCGAGTATAAGCCGACCCGAATATAAGCCGAGGCACCTAATTTTAACACAAAAAACTGGGAAAACGTATTGACTCGAGTATAAGCCTAGGGTGAGAAATGCGCAGCTACTGGAAGTGGAAAAGAGGGTCAACAATGCCCATTTGCAGCCTCACTGTGCCCATTTGCAGCCATAGGTCCCCCGAACTTCAAACTTGGTAGTTAAGGGTTCCTAGATGCCCCCTAGCTGCAGCCAAAGGGTCCTGAAATTTCTTTGCTGCAGATGGACACAGTTGACCGACTTTGGGCCCCGTATCTCAGGCCACTTGGTGCTAGGAACCCCAAATTTGGATATGTTGTAGTGTTGGGTTTGCACCACAGTTGGGGTTCCTAGCATCAAGTGGCCCCGAGATACGGGGCCCCAAAGTCGGGTCGGAAAATGTCAAGCACTTTTCTGCAGCAGGGAATGACATTTTCTGAACCGACTTTGGGGCCCCCGTATCTCGGGGCCCCTTGGTGGCCCCCGAGATAGGGAGCCGCAAAGTTGGGTCGGTAAATGTAATTTTTTGCTGCAGAAAAGTGCTTGACTCGAGTATAAGCCGGGGGGGGGCACTTTCAGCACAAAAAAATGTGCTGAAAAACTCGGCTTATACTCGAGTATATACGGTATGCTACACTTAGCTGGTGCCCTCTGCTGTCTCCTTTCGATCTGTGCTCTCAACTGAACTGTCAAGTCATCAAGTGGCTGAAGTCATAACTGATCACATGTGGAGCTCCGTGGTAATTGCAGATCAAACCGAGGCTCAGATGGCAGCTTTCATGGCTGTAAGGAATGGGAGGGTTTGTTTTCACCTTAACATGTAGGCTTGCAGATGCGTCTTTTCTGCGTCTGGAAAATGTACATTTTGACAGCCATAGACTTTCATTCTGACTAGTTTTAATATTTTAGATTACCTAGAAAGTATTAAAGCCATAGGAATATAAAATATTCTTCCCATGGATCACCAATGTAAGGAACATTCTTCTCACTGATCACCAATGTAAGGAACATTCTTCTCACTGATCACCAATGTAAGGAACATTCTTCTCACTCATCACCAATGTAAGGAACATTCTTCCCACTGATCACCAATGTAAGGGACATTCTTCCCATTGACCACCAATGTAAGGAACATTCTTCTCACTGATCACCAATGTAAGGAACATTCTTCTCACTCATCACCAATGTAAGGAACATTCTTCCCACTGATCACCAATGTAAGGAACATTCTTCTCACTGATCACCAATGTAAGGAACATTCTTCTCACTGATCACCAATGTAAGGAACATTCTTCTCACTGATCACCAATGTAAGGAACGTTCTTCTCACTGATCACCAATGTAAGGAACATTCTTCCCACTGATCACCAATGTAAGGAACATTCTTCTCACTGATCACCAATGTAAGGGACATTCTTCCCACTGATCACCAATGTAAGGAACATTCTTCTCACTGATCACCAGTGTAAGGAACATTCTTCTCACTGATCCCCAATGTAAGGAACATTCTTCTCACTGATCACCAATGTAAGGAACATTCTTCTCACTGATCACCAATGTAAGGAACATTCTTCCCACTGATCACCAATGTAAGGAACATTCTTCCCACTGATCACCAATGTAAGGAACATTCTTCCCACTGATCACCAATGTAAGGAACATTCTTCTAACTGATCACCAATGTAAGGAACATTCTTCCCACTGATCACCAATGTAAGGAACATTCTTCTCACTGATCACCAATGTAAGGAACATTCTTCCCACTGATCACCAATGTAAGGAACATCCTTCCCACTGATCACCAATGTAAGGGACATTCTTCTCACTGATCACCAATGTAAGGAACATTCTTCCCACTGATCACCAATGTAAGGAACATTCTTCTAACTGATCACCAATGTAAGGAACATTCTTCCCACTGATCACCAATGTAAGGAACATCCTTCCCACTGATCACCAATGTAAGGGACATTCTTCTCACTGATCACCAATGTAAGGAACATTCTTCTCACTGATCACCAATGTAAGGAACATTCTTCTCACTGATCACCAATGTAAGGAACATTCTTCCCGCTGATCACCAATGTAAGGAACATTCTTCCCGCTGATCACCAATGTAAGGAACATTCTTCCCACTGATCACCAATGTAAGGAACATCCTTCCCAATGATCACCAATGTAAGGGACATTCTTCTCACTGATCACCAATGTAAGGAACATTCTTCTCACTGATCACCAATGTAAGGAACATTCTTCTCACTGATCACCAATGTAAGGAACATTCTTCCCGCTGATCACCAATGTAAGGAACATTCTTCCCACTGATCACCAATGTAAGGAACATTCTTCTCACTGATCACCAATGTAAGGGACATTCTTCTCACTGATCACCAATGTAAGGAACATTCTTCTCACTGATCACCAATGTAAGGAACATTCTTCTCACTGATCACCAATGTAAGGGACATTCTTCCCACTGATCACCAATGTAAGGAACATTCTTCCCACTGATCACCAATGTAAGGAACATCCTTCCCAATGATCACCAATGTAAGGGACATTCTTCTCACTGATCACCAATGTAAGGAACATTCTTCTCGCTGATCACCAATGTAAGGAACATTCTTCTCACTGATCACCAATGTAAGGAACATTCTTCCACTGATCACCAATGTAAGGAACATTCTTCCCACTGATCACCAATGTAAGGAACATTCTTCCCACTGACCTCCAATGTAAGGAACATTCTTCTCACTGATCACCAATGTAAGGAACATTCTTCTCACTGATCACCAATGTAAGGAACATTCTTCCCACTGATTACCAATGTAAGGGACATTCTTCTCACTGATCACCAATGTAAGGAACATTCTTCTCACTGATCACCAATGTAAGGGACATTCTTCTCACTGATCACCAATGTAAGGAACATTCTTCTCACTGATCACCAATGTAAGGACATTCTTCTCACTGATCACCAATGTAAGGGACATTCTTCCCACTGATCACCAATGTAAGGGACATTCTTCTCACTGATCACCAATGTAAGGAACATTCTTCCCACTGATCACCAATGTAAGGAACATTCTTCCCACTGATCACCAATGTAAGGAACATTCTTCCCACTGACCTCCAATGTAAGGAACATTCTTCCCACTGATTACCAATGTAAGGAACATTCTTCTCACTGATCACCAATGTAAGGAACATTCTTCTCACTGATCACCAATGTAAGGAACATTCTTCTCACTGATCACCAATGTAAGGAACATTCTTCTCGCTGATCACCAATGTAAGGAACATTCTTCCCGCTGATCACCAATGTAAGGAACATTCTTCCCGCTGATCACCAATGTAAGGAACATTCTTCCCACTGATCACCAATGTAAGGAACATTCTTCCCAATGATCACCAATGTAAGGAACTTCTCACTGATCACCAATGTAAGGAACATTCTTCCGCTGATCACCAATGTAAGGAACATTCTTCTCACTGATCACCAATGTAAGGAACATTCTTCCCGCTGATCACCAATGTAAGGAACATTCTTCCCACTGATCACCAATGTAAGGAGCATTTTTCCACTGATCACCAATGTAAGGGACATTCTTCCCACTGATCACCAATGTAAGGAACATTCTTCCCACTGATCACCAATGTAAGGGACATTCTTCTCACTGATCACCAATGTAAGGGACATTCTTCCCACTGATCACCAATGTAAGGAACATTCTTCCCACTGATCACCAATGTAAGGGACATTCTTCCCAATGATCACCAATGTAAGGAACATTCTTCCACTGATCACCAATGTAAGGAACATTCTTCCGCTGATCACCAATGTAAGGGACATTCTTCTCGCTGATCACCAATGTAAGGAACATTCTTCCCGCTGATCACCAATGTAAGGAACATTCTTCCCACTGATCACCAATGTAAGGAACATTCTTCCCACTGACCTCCAATGTAAGGAACATTCTTCCCACTGATCACCAATGTAAGGAACATTCTTCCCACTGACCTCCAATGTAAGGAACATTCTTCCCACTGATTACCAATGTAAGGAACATTCTTCTCACTGACCACCAATGTAAGGAACATTCTTCCCACTGATTACCAATGTAAGGGACATTCTTCTCACTGATCACCAATGTAAGGAACATTCTTCTCACTGATCACCAATGTAAGGGACATTCTTCTCACTGATCACCAATGTAAGGGACATTCTTCCCACTGATCACCAATGTAAGGGACATTCTTCTCACTGATCACCAATGTAAGGGACATTCTTCCCACTGATCACCAATGTAAGGGACATTCTTCCCACTGATCACCAATGTAAGGAACATTCTTCCCACTGACCTCCAATGTAAGGAACATTCTTCCCACTGATTACCAATGTAAGGAACATTCTTCCCACTGACCTCCAATGTAAGGAACATTCTTCCCACTGATCACCAATGTAAGGAACATTCTTCTCACTGATCTCCAATGTAAGGAACATTATTCTCACTGATCACCAATGTAAGGAACATTCCTCCTATTGCTATTGGCCACCAATGGAAGTTATTTTAAGGGTTCCTCATACAGGTATGTGACATCACAGTTGATTTCATTCATTTCTTTTTGTGTAATTTCTGAGTCTTGTCAAAGCAATATAAAAAATAAGAAAAAATAACATATGTAGTATACCTCGTATACATTTCCTTGCATTTTATCCCTCAAATTCCCTGCAAGTACAAAAACAATTCCTGCTGATCTGTCAGAAATATATTTGGCTCCTAAGTTCTGCCCCGAGCTGACCGCACGCATTTTCGTATACTGAGTGGTGTCAGCCCTGCCCAGTGTGTTTTTACTAAATGGCTTAACCACCCCCACTCTCATCTCTCTACAACAAAAAGGTTCATTCATTTTGTAGCCACAGATAAGAATTGGGAGTGATGTTTGAGATAACACCGGAAGTGGACAGTTTTTTTTTGCACTTCAAACAAAATGTAACAAAAAAACTCTGGGCAGGGCTGGCACCACAGTGTTTTATCAGCCCTGCCCAGTGTCATTTACTAAACTATTCCACCATCACCACTCTCAGATCTCTACGAAATTAAGACTTGTTTCCAGATAAGAACTTAGAGGGCTGTTTTGAGATAACACAGGAAGTGTGCAGAGGACAGGGGTTTTTTTTTTTTTTTGCACTTCAGACATTGGATATAACAAAAAGACACTGAGCAGGGCTGACACCACGTAGTCCACAAAAAGTGTGTTTCTCAGCCTTGCCCAGTGTCTTTTACTAAACTTTTCAACCACCGCCAACCTCAGATCTTTATAGTCCCAGATAAGAACTGTGAGGGCTGTTTGAGATAACACAGGAAGTGTGCAGAGGACAGACTTTTTTCTTCAAAATTCAAATATTTCTTCAAATATCAAATAGATGTAACAAAATGCTTTCATTGGTATAGTCAACAGACTAAAAGAGAGAACATAAGATAAGGTCATTGTTACAGTTTACTTGCACTGTAATATATGGCCAGCAATCTCCTTCAGCCCTGGAAGGTATGCAGGACCTTGATGTCCTCATGTATAATGCAGGACCTTTGGTCTCTTGACCCTTCAACACCCCAGTCCTTCATTTTGGGAATGCTAGATCTCTTCCACCATTGGGTTTTCAAGCTTTTACCAGCATTTTTGAGATGATGTGTTGGGGGATCTCTTACAGTTGTGCTCATAAGTTTACATACCCTGGAAAAATGTATGATTTCTTGGCCATTTTTCAGAGAATATGAATAACACAAAAACGTTTCTCATGGTTAGTGTTTGGCTGAAGCCATTTATTATAAATCAACTGTGTTTACTTTTTTTTAAATCATAATGACAACAAAAACTACCCAAATGACCCTGATTAAAAGCTTACATACCCCGGTGATTTTGGCCTGATGCACACAAGTTGACACAAAGGGGTTTGAATGGCTATTAAAGGGAACCATCCTCACCTGTGATCTGTTGGCTTGTAATTAGTGTGTGTGTATAAAAGGTCAATGAGTTTCTGGACTCCTGACAGACCCTGGCATCTTTCATCCAGTGCTGCACTGACGTTTCTGGATTCTGAGTCATGGGGAAAGCAAAAGAATTGTCGAAGGATCTGCGGGAAAAAAGTATTTGAACTGTATAAAACAGGAAAGGGATATAAAAAGATATCCAAGGAATTGAGAATGCCAATCAGCAGTGTTCAAACGGCCAGGTAGACCAACTAAAATTTCAGCCACAACTGCCAGGAAAATTGTTCGGATGCAAAGAAAAACCCACAAATAACTTCAGGTGAAATACAGGACTCTCTGAAAACCATGGGGTGTGGCTGTTTCAAGATTCACAATAAGGAGACACTTGAAGAAAGATGGGCTGCATGGCCGAGTCGCCAGAAGAAAGTCATTACTATGCAAATGCCACAAAGTATCCGCTTACAATACGCCAAACAGCACAGAGACAACAAGCCTCAAACCTTATAAAGTAAGGGTAGTGTTGCGCTGTACAAAAGGATTTCAATCAATATTGTGTAAAGTGCTTGGTGCAATAAAATATATTGACAAACACTTCTTAGTAGAGTATATAAAATAACATAGCCTTGTGCGTGAATAAAGTGCAACCTGTGCATAAAAGGCTAGAGTAAACAATCCTCATAAATAAATACTTTACAAGTGCCATAGTGAATAAAGTAAAAGTAGTAAAATTAATCAATAAAAATTATATATAGTTGCTTGAAGGTGAAAAATAAAAAGGCATATAAAACAGTATAGTAACTTTATAATTCTTGCTAATGCAGATCTTTAGAGACGCACGAGAATGCGTTCTCGTGCAATAAAATAGGTATATCTATACATATATATTGCAAATATTTCAGTGTGAATAAACAATATGGACAACCAAATAGATTATAAAATTATATTTGGTGTATAAATAAAAAGTGGTGAGTCCGTGAAGAAATCCCTATATCTATAGGGACTAAAGTGCGGGTTGGCTGTGACAGTGGTGTCAGTCCCAAACAGGCGGAAAGAGGTGCTGGTGTACACTAGTAGTCTGTCTCCAGGGTGCTGTGCATACGAGCAGTGGGTGACTTCTGTTCCTCTGTATGGTAAAGACGTCCCCTTAGCTTACTACTGTAAGGTTACAGCCTTTGGGCATACAATTCCTGTGTGCCTCTGGATTCCCCGGGATGGCGTCCCCTAGGTGGGTTCCCTCTGGGTCCAAGGTAGTAGTTGTGCGTTCTCCTAGTGTGCGTCTCCTAACAAGCATCCCCTTTGAGGCCTGGTATCAGTGGTGTACCTCGCAAGTGGGGCAGAAGGGATGCTCGATAGTGCAGTATCGTTTTTTAAAAACGTTTATTAAGGTACAATAATACAGATATTACTCACATTTAGGGTAGTTGTAAAAAGCATGTAAAAAACGAGCAGCGGGCTCGTACTTCACTTCCGGTATCGGCTGTGTCCCGACGCGTGTTCCTCACGATCACGTGACTTCATCAGGGGGCAACAATCCTCAAACCTTCGGACACAAAGTCATTTGGAGTGATGAGACCAAAATTTAGCTTTTTGGCCACAACCATAAGCACTACATTTGGAGAGGAGTTAGCAAGGCCTATGATGAAAGGTCCACCATCCCTACTGTGAAACACGAAGGTGGATCGCTGATGTTTTGGGGATATGTGAGCTACAAAGGCACAGGAAATGTGGTCAAAATTGATGGCAAGATGAATGCAGTATGTTATCAAAAAATACTGGAGGAACATTTGCATTCATCAGCCAGGAAGCTGCGCATGGGACGTACTTGGACATTCCAACATGACAATGATCCAAAACACAAGGCCAAGTCCACCTGTCATTGGCTACAGCAGAATAAAGTGAAGGTTTTGGAGTGGCCATCTCAGTCTCCTGACCTCAATATCATTGAGCCCCTCTGGGGAGATCTCAAACGTGCCGTTCTTGCAAGACGGCCCAAGAATTTACAGGAACTGGAGGGTTTTTGCCAAGAGAAATGGGCAGCTTTACCATCTGAGAAGATGAAGAGCCTCATCCACAAATTCCACAAAAGACTTCAAGCTGTCATTGATGTTAAAGGGGACAATACACGGTATTAAGAACTGGGGTATGTAAACTTATGATCAGGGTCATTTGGGTAGTTTCTGTTGCCATTATGATTTAAAAAGAGTAAACACAGTTGATTGATAATAAATGGCTTCAGCCAAACACTAACCATGAGTGAAAGGAAAAGTTTTTGTGTTATCATTCATATTCTCTGAAAAAATGGCCAAGAAATCATAAATTCTGTATGTAAATAGTGAGCACAACTGTATATTTATCTATGAAGGTACTTGTGGAATGAAATAAGACCTCCAGGGGTGTCACGGACTTGGGGCTGCAGGAGAACCATTGCCCAGAGAACGTTACTGTGTTTTCAAGTTATCCAGAAGGAACTGGGCGCTTGTTGACTTTTATGCCCATCCAGACTTCCATCTAGCCTGGGCACTCTAGCGCTTTACCAGGTCCCAGCTCGCATGGAACTGTATAGCGGCTACTTCCAGTAGGAATACCCGCTAACTATACTAGGAGTTGCTTTGAAAGCCCATTTTCCTGCCACGATGCTCCTTTTGGTGGGTTACATCTCACCGGGGTTTGGTAACCACGGCTATGGAACTGTTGCCCCATTACTTTACGAATGGCATTTAGGTACGTTACCTTTTAGGTAGCTGTCACTCTGGCCCCGTCCTCCGAACATGTCGCTTTTTTGATCATATTATCTGGGGGTCCGTGGTTATCAAATGGTATCCCAGGATTGCCGCCGCTTCCTCGGGATCACCTTAAAAGAACTGTCATTGTAACATATGGCCTCCTATGTCTAATGTATTCCTAAGTGGGCGCTGGGCTGCCTGAGGTGGGCATTGTTTGAGATAATGTGATTAGCTCTAATTATCTGATGGATTTCGGTATAAATTCAGTGTGTATCTCTAATAAAGGCCTTCTTCTTGTCTACTCCAAAAAACGTTTTTGTCTAGTTCTTTGGGGTAGCTACAACTATAGTCAGGGCTGGTGCAAGGATTTTTGACACCCTAGGCGAACCCTAATTTTGCCGCCCCCTCTCCATTGGCTGACCCCGCCCCCTTTCCCCTGCCCATGTAAATCCCACCTTTTTAATAAAGCGCCCATCAAATGCAGCCTCACCAGCACCCATCAAATGTAGCCTAACCAGCGCCCATCAAATGCAGCCTCACCAGCGCCCATCAAATGTAGCCTAACCAGCGCCCATCAAATGTAGCCTAACCAGCGCCCATCAAATGTAGCCTAACCAGCGCCCATCAAATGCAGCCTCACCAGCGCCCATCAAATGCAGCCTCACCAGCGCCCATCAAATGCAGCCTCACCAGCGCCCATCAAATGCAACCTTACCAGCGCCCATCAAATGCAGCCTCACCAGCGCCCATCAAATGCAGCCTCACCAGCGCCCATCAAATGCAGCCTCACCAGCGCCCATCAAATGCAGCCTCACCAGCACCCATCAAATGCAGGCTACCAGCACCCTTTAATGCAGCCTAACAGTGCCCATCAATGAATGTTTGCTTGCTGCAGGAGTCGGGACACAGGCACAGTCCTCCACCACTGCTACGCCTCTGACAATATGTGTGAACGGAGCTGCGGCTGCCTGCTGATGCTGGGACTTAGTTGCTTGCTGCAGAGAGAAGAGAGTAGGAAAACCAGTGGCCGGGGGGCGCCCCAGGCAGCAGGGCGCCCTAGGCGGCCGCCTAGTTTGCCTAGTGGTAGCACCGGCCCTGACTATAGTCACTTGTGTTCCAGAGCTTGAGCAGATACCCAGTTGGGGTGTCCAGAGTCCATCACAAGGGGGTCCTTTTTCCTATATCATGAAGGAGTGTTTGATCTGCTCAACTGAGCATCAGATCTCAGTCTAGAATAGTTTTATATATAGACAGTCCCACCATATGTGCAAAATAGTGCCCCTCTGTCCACAACTTCTCCAACGGTCAGCTGAAACTGAGGGATAGACTTTCGACAGCCTCTTCGGGGCCTTGTTCCATCTCGCTAGGAATTTGTAGCAGGATTCCAGATGTAAGGGGGGCTCACAGGATATCTAACTGAAATATATTAGCATGTGAATAACCTACGTTTTTTTTCACCTTTTATATCTTTCGTCTTTCAACCTAAAAAAAAGCCATTGTCTAACAAAGCATGTATCCAATAATTCTTTTCAGTAGTTCATAAGGGAAGGTCAAACGGGATGTCTGAAGTCTACTGACTTTATCACCACTTTCCAGAGCTTCCTGTAAGGGCAACAAAAAAAAAACCCACATTGTTTGAGATGATAAAACGTTTTCAAGCATTGTCCCAGGGAAGCTTATTTTAGGTTTTTCCGAACGCAACTGACTCGTTTTTACTTGTAGAAGACAAAATTCTGAACTTTTTGTGAATGAAAGAAAATTGTATTCGTTTTGAGAAACTGAGCAGCCCAAACCGATGAAAGGAATTTATTCAATAAATGTGGTTCAATAAACATTCATCAGTAATATCCATCAAAATATATTCTCCTAAACCCCTTTCTCCATGGGAGATGGTGCTTTAAATGGGCCATAAAGCCCAAGGTAAGAGGGGCTCTTAGTCATGTGGGACACTTTTACATTTTCTCCATTGGGCCCCCAGCTGTCTCGGAGCCTCTCCCCCCCATGGTGGCGGAATGCCAAGGCCCAGGACGCGAGTTTGACCGTGTGACCCTGGTAGCTTTGCCACTGCTGTCCCCCCCCCCCCTCTCTCTCTCTATCTTTCTCTCTCTCTGTGGCCCCTGGCCCCTCTCTCTCACTGGGGCCTTGGATGAACAGCAGAGGACAGGATCCCAGACACTGGGCACAGGGACACAGACAGCTGCATCTCCAGAATGCATCACCAGGGATTTAGGCAGTAGTGGGATAACTAAGCACAACGCAATGCCGAAAACAAAGGATACAGAATGGAGGAGAAACCTATTCACATGTTCTTCAGCAAGTCTTGGTGCCCCCCCCCCCCCCATGGGGATGGAACGTAAGGGCCCACTCACATGTGGGACCCTGGTAGTTCCGCCACTGGTTCACACTCTACCTAAGGGGACATCTAGTCCCCTACCCTACAACACATTGGTGTGGATGTTTTGGCAGAAAAAGAGGGGGACCTATCCAATATTACGTGGGTGGCTATAATATTATAGCTGGTTGGTGTACACTGACCAGCTACTTTATTGGGTACACCTTGATAGTACTTTTGCCTTCAGAACTGGCTTAATTCTGCATGTCATAGGTTCAACAAGGTGTTGGAAACATTCACCAGAGATTTTGCTCCATAGTGACATGATAGCATCACGCAGTTGCTGCAGGTTTGTCGTTCCACCACATCCCAAAGGTGCATACCTTGGTTGTAACAAGTGGGTACAGTGGAACCTTGGATTACCAGCATAAAATGCTGGTAATCCAAAGCACTCGCATATCAAAGCAAGTTTCCCCATAGAAGTCAATGGAAACAAAGATAATTATTTCCGCATTGACTACTGTTACATGCACTACCTCGTGTGGCCAGAGGTGGGGGGGGGGGCACCGGAGAGCCTCGGAAATACTCGGGGACAGCTCGGCTGAACTCGGAAAGGCTCGGGAACGGAGTATTTCCGAGTGATTCCGAGTATCTCCGAACGGCTTTAAACCGTTCCGATTTTCCCCGGCGCCCCCCGCACCTCTGGCCAAATGCGGTACTGCACATCCCATTAGCTTGAATTCTGTTCGTTTTGAGAGACAACACTTGCAAACTGAGTCAGATTTTTTTTTAAAAAGTTGCTCGTCTTTCAAAACGCTCGTTAACCGTGTTACTCGTTAACCTAGGTTCCACTGTATTTGAGTTACTGTTGCAATTCTATCATCTGGAACCAGTCTGCTCATTTTCCTCCACACAACTGCTGCTCACTGGATATTTTCTCTTTTCCCCACCATTCTCTGTAAACCCGAGAGATGGTTTTGCGTAAAAATCTGGCACCAACAACGTCAAAGTCACTTAAATCTCCTTTTTTTCCCCCATTCTAATGCTTGGTTTGAACTTCAACAAGTCGTCTTTCCAACCGTCAAGATGCCTAAGTGCATTGAGTTGCTGCCATGTGATTGGCTGATTAGCAATTTGTGTTACCAAGCAATTGAACTGGTATACCTAATAAAGTGGCCAGTGAGTGTATATACTACACCATAAAGGCTCTCCTGCCTCTCCTCTTTCCATGCACCCCGTGTCGTTACTTGGTTCCCTAACTTTGTTATACCCAGTGGTGGCTGGTGCTCAAAATTTTTGGGGGGGTGCAAACAAACTGAAAAATATTTTCTCCCCCCCCCCCCATTAAATGCAGCCACTGTGCCCATCAATTCCAGCCATTGTGCCCATCATATGCAGACACTTTTGCCCATCAGATGCAGCCACTGGTGCCCATCATATGCAGCCACTGGTGCCCATCAAATGCAGCCACTTGTTCCCATCAAATGCAGCCAGTTGTGCCCATCATATGCAGCCAGTTGTGCCCATCATATGCAGCCACTGTGCCCACCGACCAAAGTGCCTGGCACTTTGGCCAATCAGGAAACAGGTCTGCCGCCCTGCATCCTGATTGGCGGGGAGGAAGGTTAGTGTGAAAATAGCGAAAATTAATTCACTATCGTCACATCAATTACAGTCTCACTGTGCCCATCATATGCAGCAACTGTGCCCATCATATGCAGCCACTTGTGCCCATCCAATGCAGCCACTTGTGCCCATCAAATGCAACCACTTGTGCCCATCAAATGCAGCCACTTGTGTCCATCAAATGCAGCCAGTTGTGCCCATCATATGCAGCCACTGTGCCTACCGACCCCCACCTCTCATCCCACTCGCGACTCTGGCAACACCCCCCCCCCCCCGCCATGCGGCTCTGGCTGGTAGCACACATCCCCCTGCGAGCGCGGCTCAGGCAGCACCAAATACACATACACACACGCACCCCCCCCCCCCGAGGCTCTGGCAGCACACACACCGCCCCCCCCGACACGCGAGCGCGGCTCTGGCAGCACCGAACCCCCTCTCCCTGGGGCAGAGGGAACTTACCGCAGCAGCTCCTCCAGCATGTCTTCTCTGCTCCTCTTCCTAAGCGCCATGTATCCAATATTGTGGCCTGGCGCTTTGGCCAATCAGGAAACAGGTCTGCCGCCCTGCCTCCTGATTGGCGGGGAGGAAGGTTAGTGTGAAAATAGCCAAAATGTATTCGCTATATCGTCACACAATTGGGTGGGATCAGGGCACACTCTCTGTGCTCCGAGTCCAACCTATTTTGCAGCCTATTAGACCCTCTGGCTCTAATCAGGTGCTTCAAAACGTACTGCCCCCGCCATGGGAATCCATGCGTCCGGCGTCCTGAAAGGGGCCAGGTGCATGGATGGGGGGGGGGGGCGGTGCCCGTGCGCACACAGTGCACGGGACGCCACTGGTTTATACCCCATTTGATCCCTGAGGACCACCACCACACAAACACAATATTTATTAAGATGTTAGGGCACAGGGGACTTTAGAAAACCACTAGAATATATTCAGGACCGTTTTTAAGGCAGGGCAAAAGGGGCAGCTGCCCTGGGTCCCATCGTCGTAGTGGGGCCCAAAACAGCTGCCTCATACTTGCCAACGATCCCAGTTTGAATTGCCTTAGCCCTTGAAGTTTTAGTCCCGTGCTGTGTCCCGATATCTCAGTGTAAACTTCTGTTGCTGCCCAGCTCTGCCCTATTGCCATGTTCAAATGACTCACCTGCAGACCCTGTGTTTACATGTAAATAACCTGCATTGATGCGTAAATAGTGGTGGCAATAATATGTAAATAGTCATATGTCATAATATGTAATAGTTCATATGTATATCATGTCCCTCTGAGGTCACATCCACCATCACTTTTGCTGAATGCTGCCCACCGGGGAGGTAAAGGAACATGCTTGAAAGTTCTGCCAACAACTATAGTCATTAAGCCGAACATCAGCCTGTTCGGCAAAAGTAAACAAATTGGAGGTGGAACCCGTCTTCAAAATAACATGGTGCCACGGCATCCTAAATTTTGGTGCATGTGAATACGCAGGCAGGCAGTGAGGAGATGATTTTTATTTTATTTATTTATCACAGGATTTATATAGCGCCAACAGTTTACGCAGCGCTTTACAATATAAAAGGGAGACAATACAGTTATAATACAATAAAATACAAGAGGGTTAAGGGGGCCCTGCTCAGAAGAGCTTACAATCTAATAGGGCGGGGGAGGTGGTGCAAAAAGGTTGTAACTGTGGGGAATGAGCTGATGGAAGTGGTAAACGATTAGTTGGAGACGTGATAGGCTTCCCTGAAGAGATGAGATTTCAGGGATCGCCTGAAGGTAGCTAGAGTAGGGGATAGCCGGACAGGTTGAGGCAGCGAGTTCCAGAGGATGGGAGAGGCTCTGGAGAAATCCTGGAGAGGAGCATGGGAGGAGGAGACGAGAGAGCTTGACAGGAGGAGGTCTTGAGAAGAGCGGAGAGGACGGTTTGGGATATGTTTGGAGACAAGATTGGTGATGTAGCTCGGGGCAGAGTTGTGGATGGCTTTGTAAGTTGTGGTTAGTATTTTGAATTTAATTCGCTGGGAGATCGGGAGCCAGTGTAGGGATTGGAGGAGAGGGTTGGCAGACACTGATTGGGGGCCAGTGTAGGGATTGGAGGAGAGGGTTGGCAGACACTGAACGGTTGATAAGGTGGATAAGTCTGGCAGCAGCATTCATGATAGACTGAAGAGGGGAGGAGCCTATGGAGAGGCAGGCCAATGAGATGATGTGCTGTAACCTTTAGCAACCAGTCAGTGAGCAGTAATAATGTGCAGTAACGTCTAACAACCAATTAGTGAGTGGTATAGATGTTCAGTAATCTCCAGTAATCAATCAGTGAGCAGTATAGATGCACAGTAATCTCTAGCAACCAATTAACAAGCAGAATTCATGTGTTGTAACCTCTAGAAAATAAACAGTGAGCCGTAATGTGTGCTGTAACCTCTAGCAGCCAGTCAGTGAGCGGTAATGATACACTGTAACCTCTGGCAACCAATCGCAATCGCTGCCTGATCTGATTCAGTAAACTGATTTTGAGTCTGGCTGCTATTTATTGTATGTCTCAAAGCATGTGGAGAAGTGAAATTGCATGAAAGAGGGGGGCCCAAGAAAACGTTTGCCCGGGGTCCAGTCAATATTAAAGACGGCCCTGAATATATTGCACAAAGAGCTGTGAATAGTAAAAAAATATTTGTTTGACCATTTTTAAGATGATTTCCATTCAAAAGGTTGAGAGAGTAACTAAATTAGAAAAAGAAAAAAACGGTATTCAGAAAAAGTAAGGTAATACAGCGTATATGTTAATACAACTTTTCTTAAATGGATGTTGTTTAACCACTTCAGGACCGCCTCCTGTAGATTTACGTCAACAGAATGGCACGGCTGGGCAAAAGCACGTACCGGTATGTCCCCTTTAATTGCCTTGCCGTGGGTCGTGCGCGCACCGCCGGCAGGGCGCTCGCGACCCGGTCCTGAGCTCCGTGACTGCGGCCGTGGGACCAGCGGATCCGATCGCCCTGGTGTCCCGCGATCGGGTCACAGAGCTGAAGAACGGGGAGAGGTCTGTGTAAACAAACCTCTCCCCGCGCTTCCTACACTGACTGTCACTGATCTGCTGTTCCCTGTCATCGGGAAAGCCGATCAGTGACGTCAGACGTACAGCCACACCCCCTACAGTAAAAAAATCACAACACGTCACACTGACTCCTCCCCGCCCCCTAGTGGTTAACTCCTTTACTGCCACTGTCATTTACATAGGAATCAGTGCATTTAAATAGCAATGATTTCTGTATAAATGACAATGGTCCCAAAAATGTGTCAAAAATGTCCGATGTGTCCGCCATAATGTCGCAGTCACAATAAAAATCGCTGATCGCCGCCATTACTAGTAAAAAAATAAATATTAATAAAAATGCTATAAAACTATCCCCTATTTTCTAAACGTTATAACTTTTGCGCAACACAATCAATAATCGCTAATTGCGATTTTTTTTTTAACCAAAAATATGTAGAAGAATACGTATCGGCCTAAACTGAGGAAAAACATTTTTTTTTTATATATTTTTTGGGGGATATTTATTATAGCAAAAAGTAAAAAATATTGCATTTTTTTCTAATTTGTCGCTCTATTTTTGTTTATAGCGCAAAAAATAAAAAGCGCATAGGCGATCAAATACCACCAAAAGAAAGCTCTATTTGTGGGAAAAAAAGGACGCCAATTTTTGCTTGGGAGCCACGTCGCACGACCGCGCAATTGTCAGTTAAAGCGACGCAGTGCCGAATCGCAAAAAGGGGGCCTGGTCCTTTGGCTGCCAATTGGTCCGGGGCTGAAGTGGTTAACCACGACAAAACATAGCAAATAACTCAAGAGGCCGACATTAACCACAGATACTGGAACCATCTGCAGAACATCAGGAGAAGACCCAACACAGGACCTTGTTTATTAGTCACTGGAGCTCGAGGAGTACGTCTGGGCTGCTGCCTACTGTTCTAAGTGATTTCATGTTGATATCTTTGAACGACTCTAATTCATCAAGACAAATATATACAAAAAAGGCAGAATAAACATGTACTATTTAAAACAGAAACCACAAACCCGCTCTCTTTCTGTGATGTGTTGATTCTGTGCAAGACTTTAACAATTTATTATCTGTGAAATGTTAACTCATCTCCATAAAACACGGGATGGGACGCTCTGAAGGCTACAGTAACAAATTGGGCAATAAATAGTACAGAGCTAAGAAAAGTAAAACGGGCAAAATATCCTAAATCGCCATGAAAAGTCCACAGCCTACTGGGAGGTGACCCAAACTTTTATTAGAAGCCAATATAACCTATAATAATAAACCCTAACCCGTTTTTTACAGCACAGACCAAACACTGGAGCCCTAAGGTTTTAACTACGACCATCCAAGGCTAGACCCTTCACGAACACCGTGACCCTAGAAGACCACACATAAGAATAGTTGGCGGGTGGTTCTATTGAGGAGTCCACAATGATAAGTAAAGATGATGTTGAGCAGACATAGGATACTGTGCCAAAGAGAACACACGCCAAAAATTTTGTTCAATGGAACAAAAATTGAAATTGAAGCTTCACACCACTGCTAAAACAAGAGGTCCACCATGGAGCTAAAAAAAAAAACACATAGGGATAGCCGGCGGGTGATTCTATTGAGGTGTCCACAATGATAAGTAAAGATGATGTTGAGCAGACATAGGATGCTGTGCGTTGCAGTTGACAAATGAGAACACACGCCAAAAATTTTGTGCAATGGAACAAAAATTGAAGCTTCACACCACTGCTAAAATAAGAGGTCCACCATGGTGCTAAAAAAAACACACATAGGGTTAACCCTAACCCGTTTTTTACAGCACAGACCAAACACTGGAACCAACAGATTTTAACTACGATCATCCAAGGCTAGACCCTCCACGAATACCATGACACCAGAAGACCACACATAGGGATAGTTGGCGGGTGGTTCTATTGAGGTGTGTTGCACTTGACGAGTGAGAACACACGCCAAAAAGGAGTTCAATAGACGTGCACAATAGAAAAATGTGTTTAGTTTTGTTTCCTTTCTGTTCGTTTCGGTTGATTCGTAACGATTCGTAATTTCGTAAGAGTTATTTTTTCGTTTTTCCGTTAGTTTAATTTTCGTTTATTCAAAATTCGGACGCATTTGTATTTTCGTAGATTTAGTTACATTCGTACTTTCGTTAGATTGATTTATTCGTACTTTCGTAACATTGTTTTCGTAGATTTGTAATCGGAGCATAATTCATAATGTTATGTAATGTGTATGCTATTATTACATTGTAAGAGACACGGAAAATTACGAATCGAAAAAAAAAAGTTACGAATGTACGATTTTTTTCGTTCAATCCATTCGAAGCACGTTAAGCAGCGCCATTGTGAGAGACACGGAAAATTACGAATCGAAAAAAAAAGTTACGAATGTACAAATTTTTTCGTTCAATCCATTCGAAGCACGTTAAGCAGCGCCATTGTAAGAGACGCGGAAAATTACGAATCAAAAAAAAAAGTTACGAATGTACGAATTTTTTCGTTCAATCCATTCGAAGCACGTTAAGCAGCGCCATTGTAAGAGACACGGAAAATTACGAATCGCAAAAAAAAAGTTACGAATGTACGAATTTTTTCGTTTAACCTATTCGAGGCACGTTAAGCAGCGCCATTGTAAGGGACACGGAAAATTACCAATTCAACAACAACAAAAAAAGTTACGAATGTACGAATTTTTTTCGTTCATTTTCATTTTCGTTGTTCCTGTTTTTCGGATTTTCTTCTTTCGTAGTTTCGTTGTTTCTAATTTGGTTATTTCGGATTTTCGTTGTTTTTCATATTTGTTCGATTCGATAATTCGTTATTCGCTAAAATTTTTAGCGAATCATTCGTTCATTCGTACGATAACGAATGAACGAATATAACGAATTTTAACGGAAAACTAATAAAAACGAAACGAATTGCACATGTCTAGAGTTCAATGGAACAAAAAATTTAAATTCAAGCTCCACACCACTGCTAACATAAGAGATCCACCATGGCGCTAAAAAAACACACATAGGGATAGCCGGCGGGTGGTTCCAATGAGGTGTCCAAAAAACATAAGTAAAGAAGATGTTGACCAGACATAGGATGCTGTGCGTTGTACTCGATGAGCGAGAACAGATGCCAAAAATTAGTTCAAGGTAACAAAAATTGAAGCGTCACACCACTAGTAAGAGGTCCAGATAGAACTTTGATCCAATAAATTAAAAAATTATCCAATGTTACATAGTAGGTGTGGTTGAAAAAAGACACAAGTCCATCAAGTCCAACCTCTGTGTGTGATTATATGTCAGTATTACATTGTATATCCCTGTTTGTTGTGGTCGTTCAGGTGCTTATCTAATGCCGCGTACACACGGTCGGAAATTCTCGTCGGAAAAAGCTCTGATGGTTTTCCCGTCGGAATTCCGACGGAATTTCGCTCAAACTGTCTTGCCTACACACGGTCACACCAAATTCCGACCGTCAATAACACCGCGGCATACAACACGTTCGACGGCACTATAAAAGGGAAGTTTAATGCTTCCGAGGATGCGTCAAATTGTTTCCGAGCATGCGTCGGAATTTTGCGTGTCGGAATTACATACACACGATCGGAAAATCCGATCAGGAGACTGAGATGGCCACTCCAGAACCTTCACTTTATTCTGCTGTAGCCAATGACGGGTCGCCTTGGCCTTGTGTTTTGGACCGTTGTCATGTTGGAATGCCAAAGTACGTCCCATGCGCAGCTTCCGGGCTGATGAATGCAAATGTTCCTCCAGTATTTTTTGATAACAAACTGCATTCGTCTTGCCATCAATTTTGACCACATTTCCTGTGCCTTTGAAGCTCACACATCCCCAAAACATCAGCGATCCACCTCCGTGTTTCACAGTAGGGATGGTGGACCTTTCATCATAGGCCTTGTTCACTCCTCTCCAAATGTGGTGTTTTCAAATCTTTATTTATTTAAAGGTCAAAGATACACGGAATACAACATCCTTAAGTAACATAAGAGAAGGATACAATGGTGTAAGATGAGTTGAGCTACATAACAAGACATAGAAGGAGTGTCCAGGCACGCTTGGACCGTCGATCATAACTCTCCATAACCACTAGCCTCCCCGATTTGGGAAGACTCAATAATTGCAATCAACCCCTTCCCCTGTTGGGGCAATAAGCATCGTACTTCTGAGGGTCTTCTGAGAACAATGGACGGTTATGCGAATCCCGCCCTTATTTTTAAGTATAGTGGAGGAACAGAACAGTACCGGCACATGGGGGCCACAATTGGGACCCCATATACCATACATATAGGGGCAGAGAGAGAGGATGAAGAGAGAGAAAGATAAAGTAAAAAGGGGGGGGGGGAGAAGGGGGGAGAGGAGAGCGAAAGGAAAAAAGAAAGGGGGGGGAGAGAGTTGGGGCTCATGGAGGCAGCGCGCTCACTTCTCTCGGGTCCCGAACACGAACTGGTACGATCGATTGATATCCACCCCCTACTCCGACCTCCAGTCAGTCTGTAATGGGGCTGACCTAGTCTGATGTATCACCTTCCAGAAGGGCTCGGCCTTCATCCGAGAAGATGAACACGTTCCAAATGGACCAAGTCTTGGAAAACTGTTCATTTTGATTACGGTCCGTGAGGATTAGGTCCTCCATCAAATGTAGTGTTTATCCCCTTCCCGACCGCCTCACGCAGATATACTGCGGCAGAATGGTACGGGCAGGCAAAATCACGTATATATACTTGGCCCTTTAATTGCCTGGCCGTGGGTTGCGCGCTCGCGACCCGGTCGGGAGCTCCGTGACCCCGCCGCGGGACCAGCGGACCCGATCGCCGCTGGTGTCCCGCGATCGGGTCATAGAGCTGAAGAACGGGGAGCGGTCTGTGTAAACAAACCTCTCCCCGCGCTTCCTACACTGCTGTCATTGATCGGCTGTTCCCGGTCACCGGGAAAGCCGATCAATGACGTCAGATGTACAGCCTCGCCCCCTAATGTAAAAAAAACACACACGTCACAGCCCATAACCCCTCCCCCTAGTGGTTAACTCCTTCACTGCCAGTGTCATTTATACAGGAATCAATGCATTAAAATAGCACTGATTGCTGTATAAAATGACAATGGTCCCAAAAATGTGTCAAAAATGTCCGATGTGTCCGCCATAATGTCGCAGTCACAATAAAAAATCGCAGATCGCCGCCATTACTAGTAAAAAAAAAATAATATTAATAAAAATGCTATAAAACTATCCCTATCTTGTAAACGCTATAAGTTTTGCGCAAACCAATCAATAATCGCTAATTGCGATTTTTTTTTACCAAAAATATGTAGAAAAATACGTATCGGCCTAAACTGAGGAAAAAAATGTTTTTTTATATATTTTTTGGGGATATTTATTATAGCAAAAAGTAAAAAATATTGCATTTTTTTGAAAATTGTCGCTCTATTTTTGTTTATAGCGCAAAAAATAAAAACCGCAGGGGCGATCAAATACCACCAAAAGAAAGCTCTATTTGGGAGCCACGTCGCACGACCACGCAATTGTCAGTTAAAGCGACGCAGTGCCGAATCGCAACAAGGGGCCTCGTCCTTTGGCTGCCAATTGGTCTGGGGCTGAAGTGGTTATGGTTGTGGCCAAAAAGCGAAATTTTGGTCTCATCGCTCCAAATGACTTTGTGGCAGAAGGTTTGAGGCTTGTTGTCTCTGTGCTGTTTGGCGTATTGTAAGTGCATTGTACAGTATTGGCAGATTATTGCACAGTGGTGGCAGAGTATTGCACAGTGGTGGCAGAGCATTGCACAGTGGTGGCAGAGTATTTCACAGAGGTGGCAGAGTATTGCACAGTGGTTGCAGAGTATTGCACAGTGGTTGCAGAGTATTGCACAGTGTTGGCAGAGTATTGCACAGTGGTGGCTGAGAGTATTGCACAGTGGTGGCAGAGTATTGCACAGTGGTGGCAGAGTATTGAACAGTGCTGGCAGAGTATTGCACAGTGCTGGCAGAGTATTGCACAGTGGTGGCAGAGTATTGCACAGTAGTAGCTGTCACTGACCAGCGCTGTGGGCACTACACATCCAGCCCACAGCGCTGGTCCCATCCCCCCCCCCTTTCCGCTTCTCCCCTCTCACTGTACCAATCGGTACAGAGAGGGGAGGGAGGAACCGGCGTCGGGACGTGACGCCGGTTTGTGTACATGTGATCGCTCTGTCAGGCCGAAATCACTGGGGTATGTAAACTTTTGATCAGGGTGATTTGAGTAGTTTCTGTTGTGATTATGATTTAACCACTATAGACCCGCGCTATAGCCAAATGATGGCTACAGCGCGGATCTATTGTGCCGGGACGACAGGGGGTGCCGGGCACGAGCTGCCTGCGCGCCCCCTGAAGGGCGCGCGCGGCGCGCTCTGTGATCAGCGAGTCTGTGAGACTCACTGGATCACAGATCAGAGTAAGGGGTCGATCCCCACCCCTTACCACGTGATCAGCTGTCAGCCAATGACAGCTGATCATGTGATACTAACAGAGCCGCTAATCGGCTTTTTTTCCTCCTCGCGCTAACAGCAGAAAAAAAAAAAAGCCGATCACCGGGGGCAGTGAGAGGGACATCAGTTCCTCTCACTGCAATGTGCCAGCGATGTGCCCAATACAATGCCCACCTTTGCCCCATTAAAGTGCCCACACTGCCATCTCTCAGTGCCCACAGTGCCAGTGCTGCACATCAGTGTCACCTGCCAGTGCCCATCTGTGTCACCTACCAGTGCCCATCAGTGCCCATCAGTGCCACCCATCAGTGTCATCCATCAGTGCCCATCGGTGCCACCCATCGGTGCCACCCATCCGTGCTACCCATCGGTGCCACCCATTTGTGCCCATCAGTGCCACCCATCAGTGCCCATCGGTGCCACCCATGGGTGCCACCCATCCGTGCCACCCATCCGTGCCCATCCGTGCCCATCAGTGCCATCTTTGCTGTCCCCATCAGTACCGACTTATCTGTCCCCACCAGTGCAGCCTATCAGTGCCCACCAGTGCAGCCTATCAGTGCCCACCTGTGCCGCCTCATCAGCGCATATCAATGAAGCAGAAAAATTACCTGTTTGCAAAATTTTATAACAAACTATTAAACATGATTTTTATTTTTTTTTAAATTTTCCATCTTTTTTTGTTTGTTTAGCAAAAAATAAAAACCCCCAGCTGTGATTAAATACCACCAAAATAAAGCTCTACTTGTGGGAAAAAAATGATAAAAATTTCATTTGGGTACAGTGTTGTATGACCGCGCAATTGTCATTGGGCAGGAGGGGGGTTTAAGTGCCCGGTAATCAGGTGGTTAAAAAGAGTAAAACACAGCTGATTGATAATAAATGGCTTCAGCCAAACACTGACCACGAGAGAAAGAAATGTTTTTGTGTTATCACTCATATTCTCCGAAAATTGGCCAAGAAATCATAAATTCTGCCGGGGTATGTAAACTTATAATCACAACTGTAGGGATGGCCGTGGCCACCTTGGGTAAGGGCAAATAATTCAGGTAGCCTTTACTTCTTCCTCGAATCCATCTGCCCTTAGCTCAGGCATGCAGGCAGGAGGGCGGGCTTAGCTGAGAAAGCCCCTCCTCCCTTCCTCTGAAGACTCCTGGGATGACATCATTTTTGGCCAGGAACCAGGAAGTACCTGAAGAAAGTAGAAAACAAGTGACTCTAATATCCCTTCCTATCTATTTACTAAAGATAGCAGCACAAGGATTACAAATAGTTTGTTTTGATTGAGAAAGTGAAGTTCCTCTTTATTGGTCCAAACGAAGCCGGTTCAGTGAGAGAGACGGGAAGATTAGGAAGACGCTCTCTTGGCAAATATTTTGATTCGGTTGGCCAATATCCACAGCGAGGAGCTTATGTTACTGTTAGTCGATGCTGAGAACATATTAGAGAGAACAGACTGGATTTCCTCTGTTAAACCTTCACAGCTAAAATATTGTCAAAACATTTTCGGGTAGCTACAACCTGAATAGAAAAGCCTGTAGAGAAGGGCTCTTGCTCTTTGTGGAAGCAGCTGCCTCTCTGCAGAGGTCCAACACCCCCAGTACCGAGTCAGACCTGATTGGTAAGCTCTAGCGCTGACTCGGCTTTGTCATACCTCTGCAGAGAGACCACTGCTTCCCACTGGGAAGGACCCTTCCTTTTATGTGTGTGTGGAAACAGTAGTCTCCCTGCAGCAGTTCAACTTGCCTACAGACCTACAGCTCTGCAATCAGAAAAACTCAGTATTCCCTGCTGATTGCTAAGCTCTGGCTATGATTCAGCTGCAGGGTTGTCATACCTCTGCAGAGAGACCACTACTTCCCACTGGGAAGGACCCTTCCTTTTATGTGTGTGTGGAAACAGTAGTCTCCCTGCAGCAGTTCAACTTGCCTACAGGCCTAAAGCTCTGCAATCAGCAAAACTCGGTCTCCCCGCTGATTGCTAAGCTCTGGCTATGACTCAGCTGCAGGGTTGTCATACCTCTGCAGAGAGACCACTGCTTCCCACTGGGAAGACCACACCCGAGTCTTATGCCCTGTGCCAACATGCTGCAGAGAAATACCCTTCTTTGTGTGTGTGTGTGTGTGTGTGTAAGCAGTAGTCTCTCTGCAGCAGTTCAACTTGGCTCCCCTGCGTCTGACCTACAGCTCTGCAATCAGCAAAAATCAATCTTCCCTTCTTATTGGTAAGCTCTGACTCAGATGGGGGAGTTATCATACCTCTGCAGAGAGACCACTGCTTCCCACTGGGAAGACCAAACCTGAGTCTTATGTCCTGTTGCAGAGAAGGCCCTTCCTTAGTGTGTGTGTGTAAGCAGTAGTCTCTCTGCAGCAGTTCAACCTGCCCCCTCCATGGGGCCAGTTCCACAGCTCTGCAATCAGCAAAGCTCGTGTTCTTTGTTGATTGGAGAACTCTGTCTCTGGCAGAGAACGTGCCGGACCTCCGCAGAGGGACCACAACAGAACCTGATTAAACAGAACCGGATTAAAAAAAATAATAAAAAATAAACTAAAATAAGAATTTAAACAGAAGCCGACACCTTCTTTGTGAACTGCAATTGGAACCCTAAAATAAATAAAAAAATCGGACAAGATTTGGCAGACGAGCGGAATCTGATGTCTGATGACATCCAAAATATTCTGATGTAGACGGTTTCCCAGCAACTCCAATAAAAAATAAATAACAGATTAAAGATCTTTTCACAGAATGTGAACAGGAAGCCAGAGGAAGGCAGAGGTACAATCACCGCGTACCGAGTTCTCAATGTGACGCATTTCGCTCCTTCCAGTTCATCCCCATTTACGTAATTTTTATTTTTTTTTTAATAAAAAAGATAAAAAAAGTTTCTCCATGTATTACAGAAAATTCAATGTGTATGTTAGAGGCACTCCGACAATTACAATCAATTAACAAAAAATTAAAAAGAGCTTGGATATCTTTTTATCGCTGGTCAGCTCGAGTAAATTTTATCAAAACTTTTTCAGTTAGTCAGAGATTCTAGATAAGAAGTTCTCATGCAAAGAGAAACTGTATAACTTTTACAAGCTTTTCAAATTTTTTTATTTTTATTTGTATTTTTTTTATTAATAAAAAATTAACCCTATGTTCATTTTAACCTAGAATTAATTATTTTACAAGCTTTTCTAATTTTATTTTTTTATTTTTCTTTTATTTTTTTTATTAATAAAAAATTAACCCTATGTTCATTTTAACCTAGAATTAATTATTTTACAAGCTTTTCTAATTTTCTTTTTTTATTTTTATTTTATTTTTTTATTAATAAAAAAATAACCCTATGTTAATTTTAACTTAGAATTAATTCTATTAAGTCAGCTCATTTATAAAAAAATGTTATATGTTCACTTTATACATTATTATACTAATATATATTCTATTATATACAGTGCATTATGTTACTGTTATTATTATTGATAATATTTCACTATTTATGACATTCATAAATTGTAAAAACCCTACATTTATATTGATTATGATCCACATTTCATACAGGTTATGAATCAATTATTACATTTGGGATCACATTCTCCAATTTTATCTTGTGAACAGGATGCCAGAGGAAGGCAGAGTTACAACTAGCACTGTGTAGCGAGTTCTTGATGTGACGCATTTCGCTCCTTCCAGTTCATCCCCATTTATATATATATATATATATATATATATATATATATATATATATATATATATATATATATTTTTTTTTATCATTTCATTTTATATGTTATTATATATTTTATTATATACGTTGGATTACTTTTGTTGTTATTGAAAATATTTCAATATTCATGACAACAACAACCCTAAATTTATATTACTTAT
The DNA here is from genome assembly GCA_028564925.1 of Lithobates sylvaticus. NCBI lineage: Eukaryota > Metazoa > Chordata > Amphibia > Anura > Ranidae > Lithobates > Lithobates sylvaticus. The sequence goes on along the minus strand of CM053033.1, from coordinate 13,074,195 downwards.
GATCCATTTTTCATACAGGTCATCAATCTATATTTATAATTTGGGGATTACATTCTTCTTGATTAATTTTATCATTTTTCTATATGCTCATTTTAATCATTATTATTATTATTATTATTATATACTTTGAATTAATTTTGTTACTATTGAAAATATTTCACTAGTCATGACAACTATAAATGGTTAAAAACCCTAAATTTATAATGCTTTCGATTCATATTTTATAGAATTTATCAATAAAATATTAATCTGGGGATTACATTCTTGATGACCAATATTATCATTCTTTATACTTTCATTTAATATGTTATTATCTTATAATATATTTTATTATATACATTGGATTACTTTTGGTATTATTGATAATATTTCATTATTTATGACATTCATGAATGATAAAAACCCTACGTTTATATTGATTATGATCCATATTTCATACAAGTTATCAATAAATTATTACATTTGGGATCACATTCTCGATGACCAATTTTAGCTTTTTTTTTTAATAATTTCATTTTATGTTATTATATATTTTATTATATACGTTGGATTACTTTTGTTGTTACTTTCAATATTCATGACAACAAAAACCTTAAATTTATATCACTTATGATCCATTTTTTTATACAGGTCATCAATCTATATTTATAATTTAGGGATTACGTCTAATATTGTCATTTTTCTATATTGCTCATTTTTTTTTTTTTAAATATCTTTAACAAAACATTTTTTTATTTTTTACAACATTATTTACATACCATTTACACATACATATATTTACTAGACATGGATTGAATACTTCTTTACTTTTCATTTTCATTAATCTGTTTCTATATCTAATTTGTCTATATATCCGAGTCTAAATCCGTGTCTCTATTTATATAGAAAATCCATTTGTTTCTTTCCTTTATATATATATATATTTATCCATTCTATACATTCTTACCCTGTTCACCCATCCATTCATTCGCTCCAAAAAAATATTGCTCATTTTAATCATTATTATTATTATATACTTTGGATTATTTTTGAAAATATTTCACTAGTCATGACAACTATAAATAGTTAAAAACCCTAAATTTATAATGCTTTTCATTCATATTTCATAGAGGTTATCAATAAAATATTAATCTGGGGATTACATTCTTGATGACCAACTTTATCATTCTTTATACTTTCATTTTATATGTTACCATATTATAATATATTTTATTATATACATTGGATTACTTTTGGTATTATTGATAAGATTTCACAATTCATGACAGCTATAAATGGTAAAAACCTACATTTATATCACGTAGAATCCATTTTTAATATGGGTTAACAATATATTAAAATAATAATTTGATATTTTATTTGTGTATATATATATATATATATATTGTGTATGTGTGTGCGTGTATGTATGTATGTATGTGTATATATATATATATATTTATATATTAATTATGATTACTTTTACATAGTTAGCTAGGCCGAAAAAAGACACAAGTCCATCCAGTTCAACCATAAAAATAAATAAATAAATAAAAAAACTTTTGTTATTATTGATAATATTTCACTATTTGTGACCAATATAAATTGTATAAACCCTAAATTGATTAGGATCCATCGTACAGGTTAACAATAAAATAATAATTTGGAGATTACATTCTTAGTAAACAATTTTTTATTTATTTTTATTTTTTATAATTTCTCTATATGTTTAATTTTTAATTTAATCATTATTATTATGTATTTTATTATATACATTGGATTACTTTTGTTACTATTGATAAGATTTCACTATTCACAACTTTCCAATCATTTTTTTATATGTTTAATGTAAAATGTATTATATATATATATATACACAGGTATGTATGTGTGTGTGTATGTATATATATATATTAATTATGATTACTTTTGTTATTATTGATAATATTTCACTATTCGTGACCAATATAAATTGTATAAACCCTAAATTGATTAGGATCCATCGTACAGGTTAACAATAAAATAATCATTTGGGGATTACATTCTTAGTAAACAATTTTTATTTTTTTTTATAATTTCTCTATATGTTTAATTTTTAATTTAATTATTATTATTATTATGTATTTTATTATATACATTGGATTACTTTTGTTACTATTGATAGGATTTCACTATTCACAACTCTAATTTTTCCAATCATTTTTCAATATGTTTAATGTAAAATGTATTGTGTATATATATATATATATATATATATATATATATATATAAATTATGATTACTTTTGTTATTGATAATATTTCACTATTCGTGACCAATATAAATTGTATAAACCCTAAATTGATTAGGATCCATCGTACAGGTTAACAATAAAATAATCATTTGGAGATTACATTCTTAGTAAACAATTTTTTATAATTTCTCTATATGTTTAATTTAATCATTATTATTATATATTTTATCATGTACATTGGATTACTTTTGTTACTATTGATAAGATTTTACTATTCGCAACTCATATTTTTCCAATAATTTTTCTATATGTTTAATTTAATAATTTATCATTATATATTTTATTATATACGTTGAATTCATTTTGCTCTTATTGATGATATTTACTAATCGTGACAAATATAAATTGTATTAACCCTACATTAATATTGATTAGGACCCATCATAGAGGTTATTAATAAAATAATAATTTGGGAATTACATTCTTGATGACCAATTTCATCATTTTTATTTTTTTTATATGTTTACTTTATACATTATTATACTATTACATATAACAAGACCATACAGTGCGGGAAAAAAATTATTTGATCCCCTGCAGATTTTGTAAGTTACAAAGAAATGATCAGTCTATAATTTAATTATATCATTTATAATTTAATTATAATTTTTTATCATAGGTGTATTTCAAATGATAGAGACAGAATATCAACCAAAAAAATCCAGAAAAAACACATAAAACAAATGCTATACATTACGTTGCAGCTCAGTGAGTAAAATAAATATTTGATCCCCAAGCAAAACATGACTTAGTAGTTGGTGGAGAAACCCTTGTTGGCGATCACACGTCAGACGTTTCTTGTAGTTGGTGACCAGGTTTGCACACATCTCAGGAGGGATTTTGGTCCACTCTTCTTTACAGATCTTCTCTAAATCCTTAAGGTTTCTTGGCAACTCAAAGTTTCTGCTCCCTCCATAATTTTTCGAAGGGATTGAGGTCTGGAGACTGGCTAGGCCACTCCATAGCCTTAGAGTGCTTCTTCTAGAGCCACGCTATTGTTGCCTTGGTGCAGTGGCGGCTGGTGCTCAAAATTTTTGGGGGGGGCGCAAACAAACAGCCTCCCTGTGCCATCAAACGCTGCCACTGTGCCCATCAAACGCTGCCACTGTGCCCCAAGTGCTGCCACTGTGCCCATCAAACGCTGCCACTGTGCCCCAAGTGCTGCCACTGTGCCCCAAGTGCTGCCACTGTGCCCCAAGTTCTGCCATTGTGCCCCAAGTTCTGCCATTGTGCCCCAAGTTCTGCCACTGTGCCCCAAGTTCTGCCATTGTGCCCCTTAAGTGCTGCCACTGTGCCCCAAGTGCTGCCACTGTGCCCCAAGTTCTGCCATTGTGCCCCAAGTTCTGCCATTGTGCCCCAAGTTCTGCCATTGTGCCCCAAGTTCTGCCACTGTGCCCCAAGTTCTGCCATTGTGCCCCTTAAGTGCTGCCATTGTGCCCCTTAAGTGCTGCCATTGTGCCCCTTAAGTGCTGCCACTGTGCCCCAAGTTCTGCCATTGTGCCCCTTAAGTGCTGCCACTGTGCCCCTCAAGTGCTGCCACTGTGCCCCCTGCCTGCCCTCTGCACTTACCTTGTCCCGGTGTGCAGCTGGTGACGGCGTCAGGCGACGAGCGGTGTCTCCGTCGGATGTCTTCTCCCGCGCTCCTCCTGTCTTCTTCTGCAGTGATTGGACGCCTAGCATCCAATCACAGCGCCTGTGACTTCAGCCAATCAGGTGACAGGTAACAGACCCGGCAACCTGATTGGCTGAGAGGCGGGTCTGTGTTAGGGAAGCGATGTATTCGCTTCCCTAACACAATACTGTGTAAGCAGCGAACGCAAAGCATTGCGCCCGCTGTTTACACTTAGGGAAGCCTATTAGAGCCCACCGCTCTAATAAGGTCCCCTATTAGAGCTTACAGCTCTAATAGGGGCGCTTCCAGCAACACCCCCCCCCCCACTGTAATTCAGATGCCCGGCGCCCGATCAGGGGCCGGACACCTGAATAGGGGGCGGCAGCGGTGACAATAGATAGATTCATGCAATGCATGAATCTATCTATTGGTGATAGAGCGGTGCAGGAGAGGGGGGGCGGCGCTCTGGCGCCCTCTATGCACGCACCACCACTGCCTTGGTGGTATGTTTTGGGTCATTGTCATGCTGGAAGGCCCATCCACCACCCATCTTCAGTGTTCTGGCTGAGGGAAGAAGGTTCTACTCCAAGACTTTACAATACATGGTGCCGTCCATTGGCCCCTCAATGTGGTAAAGTCGGCCTGTACCTTTAGGAGAGCAACAGCCCCAAAGCATCATGTTTCCACCTCCGTGCTTGACTGTAGAGATGGTGTTCTTAGGGTCATAGTCAGCATTTTTCTTCCTTCAAACACGGCGAGTCCCCCTCCTCAAGAAGGCACATGTACAGTCATGCCAATGAACATCGAAATGATTCAGAGAAGGATTGGGAGAAAGTGCTGTGGTCAGATGAGACCAGAATTTATCTCTTTGGCATTGACTTGACTCGTTGTACTCAGAAGATCTTGGGAAGGGTACAGAAAAATTTCTGCAATAGTGAAGGTCCCAATGAGCACAGTGGCCTTCATCATCCGTAAATGGAAGAAGTTTGGAACCTCCAGGACTCTTCCTAGAGTGGCCACCTTGGCCAAACTGAGCGATTGGGGGAGAAGGGCCTTAGTCAGGGAGGTGACCAAGAACCCGATGGTCACTGTGACAGAGGTCCAGCGTTTCTCTGGGAAGAGAGGAGAACCTTCCAGAAGAACAACCGTCTCTGCAGCACTCCACCAATCAGGCCTTTATGGTAGAGTGGCCAGACGGAAGCCACTCCTCAGTAAAAGGCACATGACGGCCCACATGGGGTTTGCCAAAAGGCACCTGAAGGACTCTCAGGCCATGAGAAACAAAATTCTCTGGTCTGATGAAACAAAGACTGAACTCTTTGGCCTGAATGGCAAAGCGTCATGTCTGGAGGAAACCAGGCACCACTCATCACCTGGCCAATAACATCCCTACAGTGAAGCATGGTGGTGGCAGCATCATGCTGTGGGGATGTTTTTTCAGCGGCAGGAACTGGGAGACTAGTCAGGATCAAGGGAAAGATGAATGCAGCAATGTACAGAGACATCATTGATGAACACCTGCTCCGGAACGCTCTGGACCTCAGACTGGGGTGAAGGTTCATCTTCCAACAGGATAACGACCCTAAGCACACAGCCAAGACAACAAAGGAGCGGCTATGGGACAACTCTGTGAATGTCCTTGAGTGGCCCAGCCAGAGCCCAGACTTGAACCCGATTGAACATCTCCGGAGAGAACGGAAAATGGCTGTGCACCCACGTCCCCATCCAACCTGATGGAGCTTGAGAGGTCCTGCAAAGAATAATGGGAGAAACTGCCCAAAAAATAGGTGTGCCGAGCTTGTAGCATCATACCCAACAAGACTTGAGGCTGTAATTGGTGCCAAAGGAGCTTCATCAAAGTATTGAGCAAAGGCTGTGATACTTATGTACATGGGAGGAGTCTGTGATACTTATGTACATGGGAGGAGTCTGTGATACTTATGTACATGAGAGGAACCTGTGATACTTATGTACATGGGAGGAGCCTGTGATACTTATGTACATGGGAGGAGCCTGTGATACTTATGTACATGGGAGGAGCCTGTGATACGTATGTACATGGGAGGAGTCTGTGATACTTATGTACATGGGGGGAGCCTGTGATACTTATGTACATGGGAGGAGCCTGTGATACTTATGTACATGAGAGGAACCTGTGATACTTATGTACATGGGAGGAGCCTGTGATACTTATGTACATGGGAGGAGCCTGTGATACTTATGTACATGGGAGGAGCCTGTGATACTTATGTACATGGGAGGAGCCTGTGATACTTATGTACATGAGAGGAACCTGTGATACTTATGTACATGGGAGGAGCCTGTGATACTTATGTACATGGGAGGAGTCTGTGATACTTATGTACATGGGGGAGCCTGTGATACTTATGTACATGGGAGGAGTCTGTGATACTTATGTACATGAGAGGAACCTGTGATACTTATGTACATGGGAGGAGCCTGTGATACTTATGTACATGGGAGGAGCCTGTGATACTTATGTACATGGGAGGAGCCTGTGATACTTATGTACATGGGAGGAGCCTGTGATACGTATGTACATGGGAGGAGCCTGTGATACTTATGTACATGGGAGGAGTCTGTGATACTTATGTACATGGGAGGAGTCTGTGATACTTATGTACATGGGAGGAGCCTGTGATACTTATGTACATGAGAGGAACCTGTGATACTTATGTACATGGGAGGAGCCTGTGATACTTATGTACATGGGAGGAGTCTGTGATACTTATGTACATGGGGGGAGCCTGTGATACTTATGTACATGGGAGGAGCCTGTGATACTTATGTACATGAGAGGAACCTGTGATACTTATGTACATGGGAGGAGCCTGTGATACTTATGTACATGGGAGGAGCCTGTGATACTTATGTACATGGGAGGAGCCTGTGATACTTATGTACATGGGAGGAGCCTGTGATACTTATGTACATGAGAGGAACCTGTGATACTTATGTACATGGGAGGAGCCTGTGATACTTATGTACATGGGAGGAGTCTGTGATACTTATGTACATGGGGGAGCCTGTGATACTTATGTACATGGGAGGAGTCTGTGATACTTATGTACATGAGAGGAACCTGTGATACTTATGTACATGGGAGGAGCCTGTGATACTTATGTACATGGGAGGAGCCTGTGATACTTATGTACATGGGAGGAGCCTGTGATACGTATGTACATGGGAGGAGCCTGTGATACTTATGTACATGGGAGGAGTCTGTGATACTTATGTACATGGGAGGAGTCTGTGATACTTATGTACATGGGGGGAGCCTGTGATACTTATGTACATGGGAGGAGCCTGTGATACTTATGTACATGAGAGGAACCTGTGATACTTATGTACATGGGAGGAGCCTGTGATACTTATGTACATGGGAGGAGCCTGTGATACTTATGTACATGGGAGGAGCCTGTGATACTTATGTACATGGGAGGAGCCTGTGATACTTATGTACATGAGAGGAACCTGTGATACTTATGTACATGGGAGGAGCCTGTGATACTTATGTACATGAGAGGAACCTGTGATACTTATGTACATGGGAGGAGCCTGTGATACTTATGTACATGGGAGGAGCCTGTGATACTTATGTACATGGGAGGAGCCTGTGATACGTATGTACATGGGAGGAGTCTGTGATACTTATGTACATGGGGGGAGCCTGTGATACTTATGTACATGGGAGGAGCCTGTGATACTTATGTACATGAGAGGAACCTGTGATACTTATGTACATGGGAGGAGCCTGTGATACTTATGTACATGGGAGGAGCCTGTGATACTTATGTACATGGGAGGAGCCTGTGATACTTATGTACATGGGAGGAGCCTGTGATACTTATGTACATGAGAGGAACCTGTGATACTTATGTACATGGGAGGAGCCTGTGATACTTATGTACATGGGAGGAGTCTGTGATACTTATGTACATGGGGGAGCCTGTGATACTTATGTACATGGGAGGAGTCTGTGATACTTATGTACATGAGAGGAACCTGTGATACTTATGTACATGGGAGGAGCCTGTGATACTTATGTACATGGGAGGAGCCTGTGATACTTATGTACATGGGAGGAGCCTGTGATACGTATGTACATGGGAGGAGCCTGTGATACTTATGTACATGGGAGGAGTCTGTGATACTTATGTACATGGGAGGAGTCTGTGATACTTATGTACATGGGGGGAGCCTGTGATACTTATGTACATGGGAGGAGCCTGTGATACTTATGTACATGAGAGGAACCTGTGATACTTATGTACATGGGAGGAGCCTGTGATACTTATGTACATGGGAGGAGCCTGTGATACTTATGTACATGGGAGGAGCCTGTGATACTTATGTACATGGGAGGAGCCTGTGATACTTATGTACATGAGAGGAACCTGTGATACTTATGTACATGGGAGGAGCCTGTGATACTTATGTACATGGGAGGAGTCTGTGATACTTATGTACATGGGGGAGCCTGTGATACTTATGTACATGGGAGGAGCCTGTGATACTTATGTACATGAGAGGAACCTGTGATACTTATGTACATGGGAGGAGCCTGTGATACTTATGTACATGAGAGGAACCTGTGATACTTATGTACATGGGAGGAGTCTGTGATACTTATGTACATGGGGGGAGCCTGTGATACTTATGTACATGGGAGGAGCCTGTGATACTTATGTACATGGGAGGAGCCTGTGATACTTATGTACATGGGAGGAGCCTGTGACACTTATGTACATGAGAGGAACCTGTGATACTTATGTACATGGGAGGAGTCTGTGATACTTATGTACATGGGAGGAGTCTGTGATACTTATGTACATGGGAGGAGCCTGTGATACTTATGTACATGGGAGGAGCCTGTGATACTTATGTACATGGGAGGAGCCTGTGATACTTATGTACATGGGAGGAACCTGTGATACTTATGTACATGGGAGGAGCCTGTGATACTTATGTACATGGGAGGAGCCTGTGATACTTATGTACATGGGAGGAGCCTGTGATACTTATGTACATGGGAGGAGCCTGTGATACTTATGTACATGGGAGGAGCCTGTGATACTTATGTACATGGGAGGAACCTGTGATACTTATGCACATGGGAGGAGCCTGTGATACTTATGTAAATGGGAGGGGCCTGTGATACTTATGTACATGGGAGGAGCCTGTGATACTTATGTACATGGGAGGAACCTGTGATACTTATGTACATGGGAGGAGCCTGTGATACTTATGTACATGAGAGGAACCTGTGATACTTATGTACATGGGAGGAACCTGTGATACTTATGTACATGGGAGGAGCCTGTGATACTTATGTACATGGGAGGAGCCTGTGATACTTATGTACATGGGAGGAGCCTGTGATACTTATGTACATGGGAGGAGCCTGTGATACTTATGTACATGGGAGGAGCCTGTGATACTTATGTACATGAGAGGAACCTGTGATACTTATGTACATGGGAGGAACCTGTGATACTTATGTACATGGGAGGAGCCTGTGATACTTATGTACATGGGAGGAGCCTGTGATACGTATGTACATGGGAGGAGCCTGTGATACTTATGTAAATGGGAGGAGCCTGTGATACTTATGTAAATGGGAGGAGCCTGTGATACTTATGTACATGGGAGGAGCCTGTGATACTTATGTACATGAGAGGAACCTGTGATACTTATGTACATGGGAGGAACCTGTGATACTTATGTACATGGGAGGAGCCTGGGATACTTATGTACATGGGAGGAGCCTGTGATACTTATGTACATGGGAGGAGCCTGTGATACTTATGTAAATGGGAGGAGCCTGTGATACTTATGTACATGGGAGGAGCCTGTGATACTTATGTACATGAGAGGAACCTGTGATACTTATGTACATGGGAGGAACCTGTGATACTTATGTACATGGGAGGAGCCTGTGATACTTATGTACATGGGAGGAGCCTGTGATACTTATGTACATGGGAGGAGCCTGTGATACTTATGTACATGGGAGGAGCCTGTGATACTTATGTACATGGGATTTTTTTTTCCTTTTTTATTCTTAATAAATTTGCGAAGATTTCAAATAAACTTCTTTCACGTTGTCATTATGGGGGATTGTTTGTAGAATTTTGAGGAAAATCATTTATTTAATCCATTTTGGAATAAGGCTGTAACATGACAAAATGTGGAAAAAGTGGAGCGCTGTGAATACTTTCTGGATGCACTGTAAATGTGGTTCAGTTTGAGTTTACCTCAAAAAAACTAACAAAAATTAAATAAAATAAATAAATAAAATAATGTGGAAGACAAAGTTTCACGTTATTATATATATATATATATATATATATATATATATATTTTTATTTTTATTTTTTTTACACGTTATTTTATTTATTTACTTTTTGAATTCTTAATTTTTTTTACACGTTATTTTATTTTTATTTTTTTAGGTAAACTCCGTAGCACAGGCTTTCTATTTATGTGTCTACCAAAAAAAAAAAAAAACAGGCTTTGTGTTGTGCAGCTTTTACACATTCCTTATTCACAGTGACGGAATTACATCGTTATTATATAACAAGCCCCGCCCCCATCCCCCACGCCCCCCCCAGCGACTAAGTCTCTTCTTCTTTTTGTAACTCTCTATTCAGTCTTCATCTCCTATTTCCTATCTGGCAGCTCCTCCGACCCGCATGCTATCAGCACATTTGTACTGCAAAAACAGTTTATTTAACATGCAATGGAAACTTTTAGCAAAAGAAAAAAAAATATATAAAGCAGACGTCCGACCGAAAAGTAGGGAATGTTACGGCCTCGGATTTGCATCCATAGTGTTTTATTATCCACTTGAAGACCAGGCTTTTTGTTTAAATATATATTAAATCCTATATTACCAATTCCCACCCAGGCCAATTCTGACATTTTTCTCCTACATGTAAAAAAAAAAAAAAAGAAAAAATGTGTATTTTTTATTTATTTTTTTTTTTGCTAGAAAATTACTTAGAACCCCTCTTTTTTTTTTTTTTTTAGCAGAGACCCTAGGGAATAAAATGGGGATCATTGCAATTTTTATGTCACGCGGTATATGCGCAGCGGTTTTGCAAATGCAATTGTTTTGAGAAAAATATACTTTAATGATTTTTTATTTTTTTAAATAATCCTCCTCGCCCATTAAAATGCATGGGCAGCGCTTCCGAAGCCCCGCCGCAACAAGTTAAAATCATTATTTATTTTTTTTGCTAGAAAATTACTTAGAACCCCCAAACATTATATATCATTTTTTTTAGCACAGACCCTAGAGAATAATAATATTTGTGCAGCGGTCTTTCAAATGCAATTTTTTGGGAAAAAAAGATACTTTCATGAATTAAAAAAAAAAAAAAAGTAAATTTAGCCCAATTTTTTGTATAATGTGAAAGATGATGTTACGCTGAGTAAATCGATACCTAACATGTCCCGCTTTAAAATTTGCGTATACTCGTGGAATGGCGACACACATTCACTTAAAAAATCTCCATGGGCAGCACTTAAACACCTTTTTACAGGTTACGTGTTTAGAGTTACAGGGGGAGTGAAGCACTAGAATTATTGGTCTCGCTGTGACGTTCGCAGCGGTACCTCACATGTGTGGTTCGAATGCTGTTTACGTATGCATTCGCTTCTGCGCGCGAGCACGAAGAGATTTTATTATTATTATTATTTATTAATATTTTATTATTATTCATTTATTATTATTTATTTTACTTTTTTTTTTTTTACACTCTCTCTCACTCTCTCTATTTATTTTTTGATCACTTTAATTTCTGTTACAAGGAATGTAAACATCCCTTGCGAGGAATGGGGGGTTACATTTTTATTTTTTTATTATTATTATTTCTTTTACTTGTTATTTTTTATTTTAAACTGTCCCTTTTAATTTGTTTTCCTTTTTTTGGATCACTTTTATTCCTATTACAAGGAATGTAAACATTGCATTAAAAAATAAAATTGAAGTAAAAAAAAAAAAATAGTTATCCCTATTTTTTTGTATGATTTTTTGTATTTTAGGTAAATGGATACCTAACATGTCACGCTTTAAAAAAAAAAACAATAGTTACCCCAATTTTATTGTATAATGTGAAAGATGATGTCACACCGAGTAAATAGATGCCTAACGTGTCACGCTTTAAAATTACGCACACTCATGGAACGGCGACAAATGACAGTAATTTTTTTTTATACTGTTTTTTGTATTTTAGGTAAATATATACCTAACATGTCATGCTTTAAAATTTGCGCACACTCATGGAATGGCGGCAAATTACAGTACTTAAAAAAGCGACGGTTTAAACACCTTTACAAGTTACCCATTTAGAGTTAGAGGAGGACTAGCGCTAGAATTATTGCTCTCACTCTGACGTTCGCAGCGATACCTTACATGTTTACATACTGTTTACATATGCATTCGCTTTAAAATTTTTATTTTTTTATTATTATTATTTCTTTTACTTGTTATTTATTTATTTTTAAACTGTCCCTTTATTTTTTTTATTTTTTTGGAACACTTTTATTCCTATTACAAGGAATGTAAACATTGCATTAAAAAATAAAATTGAAGCAAAAAAAAAAAAACACAATAGTTATTATACAAAAGTTACCCCATTTTTTTTTTATACTGTTGTTTTTTTTTTTTTAGGTAAATATATACCTAACATGTCACACTTTAATATTTGCGCACTCTCATGGAATGGCGGCAAATTACAGTACTTAAAAGGGTGACGTTTTAAACACCTTTTACAGGTTACCCGTTTAGAGTTACAGAGGAGGACTAGCGCTAGAATTATTGCTCTCGCTCTGACGATCGTAGCAATATCTCACATGTGAGGTATTGCTGCGATCGTCAGAGCGATACTGTTTACGTATGCGTTCGCTTCTGCGCACGAGCACGTAGAGATTTTATTTTTTTATTATTATTTATTTTACTTTTTGTTTTTACTCTCTTTATTTTAATTTTTATTTTTTTTTATCACTTTTATTCCTGTTACAAGGAATGTAAACATCCCTTGTAAATTAAATAAGAATGGCAGGTCCTCTTTATGGAGAGATCTGGGGTTTAAAAATACCTTAAATCTCTTCTTTACCTTTTAAAAGCAAAAGATCAAAAATAATAATAATAATAATAATAATATGATCTTTCATTTTAAAAAATAAAATAAAAAATAAAATAAATAAATAAATAAATAAATAAATAAAAAAAATTAATAAAAAAATAATAATAGGATCTTTTGTTTTAAAAATAAAAATAAAAAAATAAAAAATAAATAAAAAAAATAAATAAATAAAAAAATAAATAAAAATTTCTTCCAGCCTTTCGCTTAGGTCCTCCGAGGCTGTAGAGTCGATCAAAGAGTTTAAACTCTTTTGATCACCTATGGGAGCAGCCGGCCACCAGATCGTTTCTTGGGCGAACCGGTGGAAACGGTAAGCACGAGGAACACTGGTGGGAGGAACACCCGCTGCTTAGGAACCTGTTCCTAAGCCCCTCGGACCGGTTTCCCGAGAAAGCCAGCCGCTTGCAGAAAAGAACAGTACCGGGGGTTATGGATGATATCTTCGGCCATAATCCCGGGAAACCACATGCAGACCTCAGCGTATATACAGTGGTGTGAAAAAGTGTTTGCCCCCTTCCTCATTTCCTGTTCCTTTGCATGTTTGTCACACTTAAGTGTTTCGGAACATCAAGACAATTTAAACAATAGTCAAGGACAACACAAGTAAACACAAAATGCAATTTGTAAATGAAGGTGTTTATTATTAAAGGTGAAAAAAAATCCAAACCATCATGGCCCTGTGTGAAAAAGTGATTGCCCCCCTTGTTAAAACATACTATAACTGTGGTTGTCCACACCTGAGTTCAATTTCTCTAGCCACACCCAGGCCTGATTATTGCCACACCTGTTCACAATCAAGGCATCACTTAAATAGGAGCTGCTTGACACAGTAAGGTCCACCAGAAGATCCTTAAAAGCTACACATCATGCCGAGACCCAAAGAAATTCAGGAACAATTGAGAAAGAAAGTAATTGAGATCTATCAGTCTGGAAAGGGTTATAAAGCCATTTCCAAAGCTTTGGGAATCCAGCGAACCACAGTGAGAGCCATTATCCACAAATGGCGAAGACATGGAACAGTGGTGAACCTTCCCAGGAGTGGCCGGCCGCCCAAAATTACCCCAAGAGCGCAGCGACGACTCATCCAAGAGGTCACAAAAGACCCCACAACAACGTCCAAGGAACTGCAGGCCTCACTTGCCTCAGTTAAGGTCAGCGTTCATGCCTCCACCATCAGGAAAAGACTGGGCAAAAATGGCCTGCATGGCAGAGTTCCAAGGAGAAAACCACTGCTGAGCAAAAAGAACATCAAAGCTTGTCTCAATTTCTCCACAACACATCTTGATGATCCCCAAGACTTTTGGGACAACATTCTGTGGACCGATGAGACAAAAGTGGAACTCTTTGGAAGGTGTGTGTCCAAGTATATCTGGCGTAGAAGGAACACTGCATTTCAGAAAAAGAACATTATACCAACAGTAAAATATGGTGGTGGTAGTGTGATGGTCTGGGGCTGTTTTGCTGCTTCAGGACCTGGAAGACTTGCCGTGATAAAAGGAACTATGAATTCTGCTGTCTACCAAGAGATCCTGAAGGAGAATGTCCGACCATCTGTTCGTGTACTCAAGCTGAAACGAACTTGGGTTCTGCAGCAGGACAATGATCCTAAACACACCAGCAAGTCCACCACCGAATGGCTGAAGAAAAACAAAATGAAGACTTTGGAGTGGCCTAGCCAAAGTCCAGACCTGAATCCTATTGAGATGTTGTGGTATGACCTTAAAAAGGCCGTTCATGCTCGAAAACCCTCTAATGTAACTGAATTAGGACAATCCTGCAAAGATGAGTGGGCCAAAATTCCTCCTGGACGCTGTAAAAGCCTCATTGCACGTTATCGCAAACGCTTGGTTGCAGTTGTTGCTGCTAAAGCCCCATACACACGCTCGGACAATCCGCGGACCAGGTCGGTCGGACTTTGTCCGACGTACTTTGTCCGATGTTGGCAATGCGTACACACGGTCGGACTACGTTGTCGGAATATCCGGTCCGGAAGAACGTCGTGACGTAAGTCGTCGTCCACGAGATTACAAAAGGGAAGTTCAGCACCACGTCAGGCACCCGTTGGGCTCCTTCTGCTGATCCCGTGTTTATCGAGAGTTAGTGGAAGTTTGGTGACTTAAGATTCGCGCTTCTCAGTTTTGTGACTCAGATCGTTACTGCTCTTCAGTTTGTGCTTGTCGTGCGTATCTGTTTATTAGTGCGTGTAGTCAGTTCGCATTTGTTGGTCATTGCGGCCTATATCTTGATATAGGACGCTTTGATTTGCACTGCTTATTGTCTGCTCGTTGCTGGTATTCACTTCGTTCTTTCAGGCCTTGCTGTTTATCGGTGCTTTCTGTTTGTCCGTTCTGACCAGCCGACCTTTTGTGACCTTGTGAGCGATGTTTCCCGTGCGTACTCGTCGCCGAGTTCGTGCTGTACGCGGAATTGGTGTCGGGCTTTTAGCTTTGACCCAAGACCCGTCCATGAACAGAGTGACGAGGAGTATGTGGACCAAGAATTGGTTGCTTCAGCGTGACCAGTTCTCGCACATGCCTTTGCTTCGTGAGATCCGGGAGAATAATCCTGATGATTTCAGGAACTTTCTCAGGATGACGGACCCCGATTTTCACCGTCTTTTGGCTTTGCTGACCCCCTTTATCAGCCGGCAGGATACCTGCATGAGACAAGCCATTACTCCGGAGCAGAGGCTTGTTGCCACGTTGAGGTACTTGGCGACAGGGAGAAGTCTTCAGGATTTGAAGTTCTCTTCAGGTATCTCTCCCCAGGCCCTGGGAATCATTATTCCAGAGACCTGTTCTGCTATCATCCAGGTCCTGCAGGAGGACTATATTAAGGTAACATTTCTACTTGACTATTCCCTTCTATGTATGCTCTGTTTGCTAATGACTTGTATTTTTGACCTCCTTCCCTAATTACCATGATTGCAATATGTTCTAATATGCTGTGCCCCTTTTCTCCTTCATGCATTTTTTCCCTTCACTTACCTCCCCAGCATGCTCTTCTGCCCCAATAGACACCTATGGCCTAGTCACTTAAGCAATGTCTTTTGTCTGCTGCATAGTATTGTTTTCCCCAAAACACCCCCTAAAATATGCACAAATGTTTGCTGTGTGGTTTACTTCATGTAGAGCCCCCTTTTTTTGTTCTTTTGGTGGGGGGGGGGGGCAAACTCATTAGGAACCCCCTCCCCCAACTGCTCTGTCAGATGGTACCAATCCTTTATCTGCTGGCTTTCCCAAGGTCCATACACACTATATACCTACCTCTTTATAGTGGGCATCTTTACGGATGAATTCTGCAAAGCATGTAGTGCAAGGGGCTGCCTCCATACATTCCATTTCCTAATTTTTTGTCTTCTTTCCCTCCTATTAGCTTGCTTGGTAATTTAATAATGTCACACTGTGCCTGCCTTTTTTTGGGGGGGGGGGGGGGGGGGGTTGAAATGTTATTTGATCTTTCCTGTGGCCTGCCAATAGTGTTAAGTACAGAGGGTCTGGCCAAACTAGCCCACATTATTGAGCCATTTGCCAATCAATGAAGTGCAGAGGGTTAGCTGTCCACCACCCCCCCCCCCAAAACCCCTAGTTATTGCCAATGGCCCATCAGAAGTGGGGGGATTGATGGGGGGGTGAGTAATCTGTGAAGGGGAGCCTCTACTTTTCTGTGCAAATACTTTCCAGCCTCCAATTTTAGACAATGCTCTTGTTCCAAGATGTTGATTGTCTAATCTGCTTGCAATGTTTAGGTGCAAAGTGACTAATTTTTTTTTCTTGTTTCACTCCACAGTTCCCTTCCACGCCACAGGAATGGCAGACTGTGGCCTCCCACTTTGCCAGCCGTTGGGACTTTCCTAACTGCGGAGGGGCAATTGATGGGAAACACGTCCGCATCGTCCCACCGCCCAACTCGGGGTCCTACTATTATAATTATAAAGGGTTTAATAGTGTAGTGATGTTGGCGGTGGTGTCGGCAACATACGAGTTTATGTATGTGGACGTGGGGATGAACGGCCGGATATCGGATGGTGGGGCCATTACGCACACGGAGTTCTACTGGCGTCTCCAAAGTGGCAGTCTGTGCTTGCCACCTCCAGAGGAGAATGCCGAAGGACTCCCCTTCGTCTTTGTCGCAGATGAAGCGTTTGCGTTGACTCCCCATGTGATGAGGCCGTTCCCGATGAGGACCCTCACCCCGGACCAGAGGGTCTTCAACTACAGGCTGTCCAGAGCCAGAAGAGTTGTGGAGAACGCTTTTGGCATCCTGGCCAGCCGCTTCCGCCTGTTCCTGACGGCATTTAACTTGGCGGAATACAAACTGAACCACATAGTTCTTGCCTGTTGCATATTGCACAACTTCCTCAAAAGACATAACAGGAACTATGTGGTGCCCGTTGGCCCAGATGTGGAGGGCCCTCCAAATGCCGAACTCACAGCCCTTCGAGTGGCACGTCCAGGCTTGCCCCCTCTAAATGCCCGTGTGGTCCGGGACCAATATATGCAGTACTTTGTGGGTAGGGGGGCCATTGCTCTGCCTGACGATGTGTGAGAGGCATTTTTTAATAAATCTGATATTTTAACCAACCTATGATTTCATGTCATTTCAGTCTTCTTTTTAGCTTATTTTACTTTGTCATTTTTTCCCTTTGCCTTCGACAGTGGGAATGCACTTTCTGGGCAAAAGGAGGTAACAGTCTCTTCTTCCCAAAAAGATTATTCTCATGTTGTGTGTTTGCTACCTAATCTTTGGTCTAGAGAAGGTTTGTACTGCATAACTGACACCCAAAATACTCCTTTTCATCACCAGGTCTGACATGTGTGTATTCTCCAAAATGCTGTGCTCCGTGTTTTCGTACAAAGCACTGTGGGTGTCATTTACATAAGTCAAATCCGCTATGCTCTACAAGTGCATTGAAAAAGTTCCCCGGGAAAGAAAATTGGAGTGCAAAGTGGATTTGCCTTTAGTAAATAACACCCATTGCCCCCCATATCCTTTTCATTTTACATACATAATGCATTGTGTTTTTTAAATAAGGAAGCCACACATTTAGAAAAATAAAAGTTTACTAGGAAAACATTCACAAGTGCGTTTACAATCTTCACGCCAAAACTGACAACATCTTGGTTATTTACAACATTGTTTACAAACATTCCGCAATTGGTAAAACCAGGCATGGAGCAAAACAGAACCTAGGAACTTGGAAAGTTCAACTTTGTAAAGTGAAGACAAGATCAGACATAACTATATGTTCAAAGTGTGTTTGATCTTGCCTTCATCACATGGGGGGGTCACCCCCGAAAAGTGGAAATTTGGAACATGCACACAATTTGGGACTGAAAATGGTCATTAGATGGTAAAACACATGCCTAGAAGCTTCAAAAGTGCAATTTTCCATCATGGGGATGAATGGACGTTTTTTGGGGGTGCAACCCCTTCACCACAACCACTTTCGTAGTTCGTAAAGTGTTTGCACCCCCAAAAAAACGTTGCCATTCATCCACCATGGTGGGAGCTAGCACATGTGGACACAATGTGTGCATGTTCCAAATTTCAGACAGTTTTTAAGTTGCAAATGTGTTCTGAAGCTGGCACAAATGTGTGTTAATTACTTGGTGCGTTTTCATATTTTTCCTAAAACATCAATGATGTTCTTCAATTTTTGTTGAACATCATTGATGTTTTGCTTTATGTAATCTAGATCTCTATTGCAGACCATTATCTCTCCGATGAGTACGTGGGCACTCTCTGTGGTAAAGTGCGATTTTTCTTCCACAACATCCACGTCACCTAAAAACCACAAACAAACAAAAATGGGGTGTTGGAAATGAGGCAGCCATACATGGATTAGCTTACCAGTAGCTGTGTTCTCCCACACTCACCTGTTGTGGTGACAATTTCTCCAAGTTCGATGATCTCTCCTTCCTCCTCCTCCTCCTCTGCTTCTGCTCTTTCCCCTTTTTTGGGAGGTGTTGGTTTGGGGGTTTCCTCAGACGGCCCAAGTTTTCGCTCCCCTATGAGAATGTCCAAAAGGAAGATTTAGCAACACAAGCTATTGAGGGCAGAAATAGGAAATGACAAACATTGCTTGAAAGTGACGGACACTATTTTAGTTTGGCCAGTTACAAATGTCAACTACATGAATGAAGTCACTTTGTAAAGGTGCTAAACTGACTAGCTTTTTGGTAGAAGTTTGTGTGATGGAGACCCCCCTCTAGTATCCACTGGAGCACATGTGTGGAAAAGCATAATAAAAAGGGGGTTTGGGTGTCCCAGCACTAGTGCTCTAGAGTCCAGATGGGTAAACAGCTACTGAGTGACCTCTCCTTTACATTGAATAAATTGGCTTTACATTCTTGATGACATTTCTAGTGAGAACAAACTTCCTTTCCCCCAAAAAAACACCAAACATCGTATTATAAGTGGCCGAACGATCGAGGTTGCGTACGATCGAATGCACACACACACGACCATGACAGTGGCAGAAAGATCGAGGCTGAGTACGATCGAATGCACAGACGAACCTGAAAGTGGCCATTTTGGAATGTACAACTTGGTAAAAATCAAAACACAATGGAGCAGTATGCAAGCAAGAAATCAAACACAAAACACAACTACTTACTTTTTTGAAGAATTCTCTTGATCTTTCTGTACTGATCGGCCTCCCTCAGTTTCAGGTCTGACCAGCGTTTCCTGAGTTGCTCCTTGGATCGTTGTACCCCAAAATTATTGTACAGCCTTCTCACAACTTTAGACATGATCTTGGCCTTGCGGACACTGGGGTTGAGGTAAGGCCCATACTTCCCATCATAGTCGCTCCTCTTTAATATGTCCACCATCTCCAACATTTCTCCAAATGACATATTGGAGGCCTTGAATTTCAGGTTCCGGGATCGGGACGTTTCTGCCTCCGGACTTTCCTCGTCCTCCTCCTCGTTGGTGGGATATTTGTGGCGCACCTGCTGTGTCCCCGCCATGTGCTCTCCCCACTACGCCGTAAAGAGAAGGGGTGGGGAATAGACGAGAAAGATCGTCAGGGGCGGGCGGAGTTTGAAGCATGCGCAGTGTATATAAAACGTCACACGCCTGTGTCGTAGCCACGATCTGGGAGACGAGGGGAGAGAAAACTCACACGAGACGATCGCTACAAACGAAGGTACAATTTAACGTTGGTACATAACTAGCCTAGACTGATTTGAACTTGAGGCTTCTTTATGGAGAAGATTAGGAGAGTTTAGCCTGACATAATTTATAGGGTTTGGTGTGTTGTTGTGTCTTGCAGAGATTGATATGAAGGGATTCAACGACATGAGTTTTCTCCCCCTCTTCATTGCCAAATACAGGGATTTTCCCATATTGTGGCAGGGTATACACCCACATTACACCAACAAACCAAAGAGGCACGCAGCCCTGGAGGAACTTGTGGAATTTGTCAAGCCAAGGTTCCCCACGGCAACTGTTGATGATATTAGAAAGAAAATTGGCAGCCTGAGGAGTGCGTATATCAGGGAGCGGAAGAAGGTCGTGAAGTCTGAGGAAACTGCAACTTCAGCAGATGAGGTCTATGTCCCCAAGCTCTGGTACTATCAGAGTCTCCATTTTCTGAAGGACCAGGCTGATGTCACGGAGCCAACCTCAACTCCTCCTTCCACGCTTCCTTGCGCGCAGCCCACCCCTGATGAGGCTTCCGAGGAGCAACCTGGGCCTTCCAGTCTGGAAGAGGTGGAGGAGCCCAGCTTGTTCCAGGTATAGTAGTTTTGTTACCATTTATGTGAATAATGAATGATGTTCACTTAATTCAGGATCGCCAATTGCTTAGTTCCTAACGTGTTTGACATATCAACAGACAGTGGTGTGGGAGACATTTGGGGCCAGAATCTAAACTGCAGGGCTGAGAATTGTATGGTTTTCTATTTGTAAACATTTTGCACCAGTCACTAGATGAGAATTGTGTGTGTTTGATGAACAAATAACTGAAACTATGTCCCTTTTTCCTACACAGGAAGACCTCAGCCAGGAGGTGGCTGTGGAAGGTGGCAGTCAGGAGGAGGCAGGGGTTAGTGGCAGCCACCAGCTGGGTAGTGGCAGCCAAGAGGGGGCTAGGCCTCGGAGCCTGACTGACACCCAAACCCCTCCCCTCCGCCCTCCGTACAAAAGGGCGAGAAGGGGGGGTTATGCGGCACAGTCAGCGCTCCGCATGATAAGAGAGGCTTCAGACTCCCTACATGCCACACCCGCCGACGAGGAGACCTTTGGCTCGGTGGTTGTCACAAAAATGATGGGTATGGAGGTGGGGCAACGCAACATGTGTGAGGGGCTCATCCTCCATGTCCTAAATAAGGGTAGGGCTGGGGAGATGACCCCAGTCACACATGTTTGCCATAGTTACCATGCCCCGCCTCCTCATTTCCTCCTCTTTCTTCTGCCACCCCACCAGCACGACAGCCACAGCGTGGAAGGAAGCGTGGAAGGAAGACCTGAGAGTGACGACCTGCAATCAGTCTGGTGTGAGAGAAGATGGAGCCTCTTGTAGTACCAGAGCCTGGGGACCTAGATGGCATCTGCTGCAGTTCCGGATACTTTGGACTTCACGACCAGATTGCACTCCCCTTAATATACGTACTCCTCAGGCCCCCAATTTTCTACGCTTGGACAATGATGGTTGCCGTGGGGGGCCAAGACTTTGCAAATTCCCCAAGTTTCACCATGGCTGCGTTCCTCTTTGGTTTGTTGGTGTGACCTAAATAAAGGTTTTTTTGATTTGAAATAATCATTGACTATTGTGTTTTACTTTGCTACAATGACAGTTTTTCTTTGAGTAGGCTGGTACATTTCACTAATCCTAAAGTAGAATTAACAAGGGGCACCAACAACAAACAACCTCCTAGTAAATTTAAGCAAGAAATACAAATGTAAATAATGTGTTTTTGGTAATTTGAGACACACAACCCCCCTCCAAAAAAAAAAAAAAAAAAAAATTAAAATATGTATTCCCCAAAAAAAAAAAAAAAAAGACAAATCATGGTAAAAAAATAACAAAGATTCTTTTCCGTTCAGAGTAAAAATAAACATGTAGTGTATAAATGCTGCAAAGTAATAAAGAAGTAAGTTTGTGAGAAGTGCGGGTGAATAGGAGCAGCTAAAACATGTCATTCTTGTTGCATTGTAAAGAAAAATAGAATGCGCTGCATTAAAGACATTTTAACATTGCAGCGTGACGAATGTGCTGTGTCGATTAGGAAAGGTAGTTTTACCTGACCGAGCGCTTCCGTCACAGAATTTCTTCTGAGCATGCGTAGCACTTTGTCCGTCGGACAACCGTACACACGCTCGGATTTGGTGTGATCGGACCGTGTTGACGGCAAATCTTTCCAGCAGGAGATAAGACTTTGTCCGACGGACAAACCGACGAACACTGTCCGATGGTGCATACACACGGTCTGATTTTTCAACAACCTTGTCCGATCGGACCAAATTGATGAAAAAGTCCGACCGTGTGTATGGGGCTTAAGGGTGGCCCAACCAGTTATTAGGTTTAGGGGGCAATCACTTTTTCACACAGGGCCATGATGGTTTGGATTTTTTTTCACCTTTAATAATAAACACCTTCATTTACAAATTGCATTTTGTGTTTACTTGTGTTGTCCTTGACTATTGTTTAAATTGGTTTGATGTTCCGAAACACTTAAGTGTGACAAACATGCAAAGGAACAGGAAATGAGGAAGGGGGCAAACACTTTTTCACACCACTGTATACGTATTGGGGGTCGGCAAGTGCTTAAATGATAACTATTCCTTTTAGCCACTTTGGCCCCCTAGTGGCCCGGGGCCCTCGGGAAGTGCCCGAGTGGCCGAATGGTCAGTCCGCCCCTGTCCTGCAGGTGTTCTATCGAGTTGAGGTCAGGAATCTGTGTAGGCCAGTCACCTTAAGAGTTCCCATCACTGGAACTAAGGGGCCAGTCAAGTTCCTCCACCCCAAACTCGCTCATCCATGTCTTTATGGACCTTGCTTTGTGCACTGGTCCAAATCATTTGGTGGAGGGGGGATTATGGTGTGGGGTCTTTCAGGGGTTGGGCTCGGCCCCTTAGTTCCAGTGAAGGGAACTCTTAAGGCGTCAGAATACCAAGACATTTTGGACAATTTCATGCTCCCAACTTTGTGGGAACAGTTTGGGGACGGCCCCTTCCTGTTCCAACATGACTGCCCACCAAGGTCCATAAAGACATGGATGAGCGAGTTTGAGGTGGAGAAACTTGATTGGCCTGCACAGCGTCCTGACGTCAACCCGATAGAACACCTTTGGGATGAATTAGAGCGGGGACTGGGAGCCAGGACTTCTCGTCCAACATCAGTGCCTGACCTCACAAATGCGCTTCTGGAAGAATGGTCAAACATTCCCATAGACACCCTCCTAAACCTTGTGGACGGCCTTCCCAGAAGAGTTGAAGCTTTTGTAGCTGCAAAGGTTGGGCCAACTCAATATTGAACCCTACGGACTAAGACTGGGATGCCATTAAAGTTCTTGTAAAGGCAGGTGTCCCAATACTTTTGGTGATACAGTGTACATTCAGATTTATAAGTCAAATAGGACAAGAAGATAAAAAAAAAAAATAATTTAACAAGCCTCAATAAATTGGATACTGAAGCAGCTCACATACTACTGCATTCTTACATTCCTGACATTTTTGCACGTCTTGAATAAACAGAGGACTAGCCATGCCCTATTCTGTTAGTTCCTTTTGATATTACAACTTAAAGCTGAAGTATAATTTGCATGAATTTAGTTTTCTCTCGTTCCTCCCCATAAAATATGCTACTTAAATAAAACTTCACTTTCATTACATACTTTTTTTTTTTTTTTTTCTTGTGTGTGCCATGATGTCATCACTGGATCTCTGTGCTTCTCTATGCAAGGCAGACAGATCATAGCAGGTGGGAGGGGCCTACTGGATGCTGTACAAAGCTTCCTGACCTCAGTAGTCCTCTACATCATGCAAGCAGTAAGCTGGCTCTTGAGAGAAGTTATGCAAGAAATCAAAATGCCTTGGATGGATGCCAGTCTGGGGGACTGGGCGTTCCTAGGATGACAGCATTTGCATACAGACTACCCTCGGTAATGCCCACATGTAATGCTGATCCTCCATGATTTGGGCTGTATGTTACATTTTAGGTTTGGCGATTGGGGTGCAGTAAAACTGCAACTCAAACTCCTACAGTAACAAGCCACCACCCCCTAAGGGGTTCGGTCGGTCGATTGATAAGTCAAATACCCCACCCCCGGCGCTCACTCATTCGTCTGCCCACTTACCCCATCTAGGTCGCGGGCAGCTTCGGCTCCTTCCTGCATCTCTTCCTCCCCTTGCGACTTCACCCTGCATCTCCGGCTTCTCATCGGCTTCCCTCCTCCTTCTCTTGGCCGCCAATGCAATCACTTCTCCTCTCGACCAATCGGTTCTTAAGACCAGCTTCACGATTGGCTGGGAGGAGAATGTCTTAAGACCCGCTTCCCAGTTGGCTGGGAGGAGAATCAGGAAGACGAAAATTCACTATTGTCACACAACTGGGTGGGTTGAGGGCGCAGTGCTCTGCGCCCCGAGCCCACCCTTTTTTGAAGCCAATTAGAGCTTCAGGCTCTGATCATGTGCTTCTAAAAAATAAAAAAAACTTTGGAATGAATGCGTCCCGCGCCCTGCATGGAGGTTAGGGGCCAAGAGCATGGCTCTGGGGGGCGGTGCCCCTGCGCCCCATATGGACGCGCTGCCACTGCCAGGCTTTATACCAGTGATGGCAAACCTTGGCACCCCCAGATCTTTTGGAACTACATTTCCCATGATGCTCATGCACTCTGCAGTGTATTTGAGCATCATGGGAAATGTAGTTCCAAAACATCTGGGGTGCCAAGGTTCACCATCACTGCTTTATACAGTAATGGATTTTTTTAATTAGCACTGTTAAGTGCAAAAGTAAGGGTTAAAATACCTTGTGCTGGTAGCACATAGCAGAGTCGGACCGCAGCTCTCACACAAAGCAGTGGCTCGGCTCTCCAGTGGTCCAACACCCCTCCCACCCCACCCAAAACACTGCTGTAATCAACTTTGTACTTTCTCCCTGAGAAGTGCTATTGATCAGAGCAGTGTTCAGGAACAGGGTGGAAAGCCAGGTCGCTGTTTTGTGTGTGAGAACAGAGGTCTGACTCTCCTATGGGCTGCAGGCAACAGGGTATTTTAACCCTTGCTTTGTTTATTATTACAATAATGCAGCCTGGCTTCATATATAGTAATGAGTATAGTTCTAAGTGCAGAAGTAAGGGGGGAGGGGGGGGGGTAAAATACCATAGCAGAGTCAGACTGTGGCTCCTATGAAAGAAAAAGCAGCTTGGCTCTCCAGTGGTCCGATACCTCTCCCCCCACCCAAAACACTGCTCTAACCAACTTTGTACTCACTCCCTGAGAAGTGCTATTGATTAGAGCAGTGATCAGGAAGGGGTGGGTGGGAAGGGTCAGGTCTCTGTTTTGTGTGTGTGAACAGAGGTCTGACTCTCCGATGGGCTGCAGGCACAGGGTATTTTACCATAGCAGAGTCAGACTGGGGCTCTCACAAAAGAAAAAAACGTCTCGGCTCTCCAGTGGTCTGACCAAGCCCCTCCGAAACAATGTTACAATCAACATCCTAGTCACTCCCTGAGCAGTGCTTTTGATTAGAGCAGTGTTTGGGTTGCGTCATATCTTTATGTGTAAGAACAGAGGTCCGACTCTCCTACGTGCTGGCAGCACAGGGTATTTTAACTGCTTTAGATCTGCGCTATAGCTGAATGACGGCTACAGCGCGGATCTGCTTTGCCGAGGAGTACGTCTATTGACGTCCTCCCCTTTGCAGGCTCGCCACACCCCCTTGAAGGGAGACTCAGGTGATCACAGATCTGAGTAAGGGGCCGGCCCTTTACCACGTGATCAGCTGTCAGCCAATGACAGCTGATCACATGATATAAACAGAAGATCGGTAATCGTTTTTATTTTCTTCTCACGCTGATAGCATGAGAAGAAAAAAAGCCGACCACGGGCTTCTGTTGGAAGGGACATCGGCCCAGAAGAGGAAGAGCCTGTTATGTGCCTGCCAGTGCCACAAATCAGTGCCCACAGTACGTAAGTGCCAGCAATCAGTGCCACCTATCAGTGCCCACACGTGCCACCTATCAATGCCCACCAGTTGTGCCAATCAGTGCCAATCAGTGCCTCATCAGTGCCACCTAGCAGTGCTGCCTATCAGTGTCACCTACCAATGCCCTACAGTGCCGCCCATCAGTGCCACCTCTCAGTACCCACCAATGCCACCTATCAGTGCCCAACAGTGCCAGCTCATCAGTGCCCACCAGTGCCCCCTTTTAGTGCCTATCAGTGTTGCCTTATCAGTGCCCATCAGTGCAGCCTCATCAGCATACATCAATGAAGGAGAAAAATTTCCTGTTTGCAAAATTTAACAATATAAAACGGTTTTGTATTTTTTTATTTTTATATCTGTCTTTTTAAAAAATTTTTAATAAAACAAAAAAAAATACAGAGGTGATCAAATACCACCGAAAAAGAAAGCTCTATTCATTTGGGTACAGTGTTGTATGTCGGTGCAATTGTCCTTCAAAGAGCGATAGCGCTAAAAGCTCCTGGGCAGGAGGGGGGGTTTAGGTGCCCAGTAAGCAAGAGGTTAAACCTTGCTGCAACTATTAGAGTAATACAGCCAGGCTTTATATAGAGAACTTATTACAGACAGGCGCTTCCTGCACTACTCTGCGTACTGGCTAAATCTCCATCTACCCGTCAGGTGCCAGCTGTCGGCAATCGACGGGTAGATCGCCGTGGACCTCCAAGGCAATAGGAGGCCGCTGAAACCGGCCCACTGAGCCATCGGCCCACCGGGAATCTCCCGGTAGTCCCAATGGCCAGTCCATCCCTGCCCGTAAATGAAAAAAGCCCCCCTTCCGCCTCCTGGGCCCCTCTGTTGACCCGATGGACGTGTAATTTAAGCCCTCGACTTAACCCCTTCCCGTCCGGCGCACGACGATGTACGTCCCTTTTTTTAAGAGGGATATCTCGGTAACGGCAGCTGCTGCCACAACCGAGATATCCATCTCTTCAGGCGCCGGTCGGCATTCTGATAATGGTGGTCATCGCGGCGGATGCGCCGCAAGATCACCGTTATCGGCGGCGGGAGAGGTGCCCCCCCTCCCGCCGCTCTCCGGAGCCGTCGGCAGCGGTGGAAGCGATCGGGTCCTCCTCCGTGCTGGGTATGGAGACGAGTGAGGCTAAGATGGCCGCCACCCGTCTCTATACCATAGCAGGGCGGAAGCGACGTCAAAACGTCACTTCCGCCCATACCTCTTAAAGGAACATTTTCCAAATGTCATTTTTTTAAATGACATTTTTTTTTTTTGCATTTAAGTCCAAATATGAGATCTAAGGACTTTTTGACCCCCAGATCTCATATTTAAGAGGACCTGTCATGCTTTTTTTCTATTACAAGGGATGTTTACATTCCTTGTAATAGGAATAAAAGTGGGACAATTTTTTTTTTTTTTTTTTAAAAACAGTGTAAAAATAAATAAAATCAAGAAAAATAAATAAGACAAAAAAATATTTTTTTTTAAAGCGCCCCGTCCCGCCGAGCTCGCGCGCAGAAGCGAATGCATACGTGAGTAGCGCCCGCATATGAAAACGGTGGCCAAACCACACATGTGATGTATCGCCGCGATCGGTAGAGCGAGAGCAATAATTATAGCCATAGACCTCCTCTGTAACGCAAAACATGCAACCTGTAGAATTTTTTAAACGTCGCCTATGGATATTTTTGAGGGTAAAAAGTTTGATGCCATTCCACGAGCGGGGCGCAATTTTGAAGCGCGGCATGTTAGGTATCAATTTACTCGGCGTAACATTATCTTTCACAATATATAAAAAAATTGGACTAATTTAACTGTTGTCTTATTTTCTATTCAAAAAAGTGAATTTTTTTCCAAAAAAGTGCGCTTGTAAGACCGCTGCGCAAATACGGTGTGAAAAAAGTATTGCAACGACCTTATTCTCTAGGTTGTTAGAAAAAAAAACAATATATAATGTTTGGGGGTTCTACGTTTTTTTCTAGGAAAAAAAACCCAGTTTTAACCACCTTAGACCCGCGCTATAGCCAAATGACGGCTACAGCGCGGATCTGATGTGCGGCGCGCTCTGGGATCCGCGAGTCTGTGAGACTCGCTGGATCACAGATCCGAGTAAGGGGTCGATCCCGACCCCTTACCACGTGATCAGCTGTCAGCCAATGACAGCTGATCATGTGAAAATAACCAAGCCGGTAATCGGCTTTTTTTCCTGCTCGCGCTGATAGCGCGAGGAGAAAAAAAAAAAGCCGATCACCGGCGGCAGTGAGAGGGACATCAGTCCCTCTCACTGCAATATGCCCAGGGTCCATGGTGCCCTCCTTTGCATAATAAAAGTGCCCACTAGCTCCATCTGTCAGTGCCCACAGTGCCATATGTCAGTGCCCACAGTGCCATCTGTCAGTGCCCACAGTGCCAGTGCTGCACATCAGTGTCACCTACCAGTGCTGCACATCAGTGCCCCCTATCAGTGCCCATCAGTGCCACCTATCAGTGCCCATCGGTGCCACCCATCCGTGCCACCCATCCGTGCCCATCAGTGCCATCTTTGCTGTGCCCATCAGTACCGACTTATCTGTCCCCACCAGTGCAGCCTATCAGTGCCCACCAGTGTAGCTTATCAGTGCCCACCAGTGCCGCCTCATCAGCGCATATCAATGAAGCAGAAAAATTACCTGTTTGCAAAATTTTATAACAAACTATTAAACATGATTTTATTTATTTTTTTAATTTTCCATTTTTTTTATTTGTTTAGCAAAAAATAAAAATCCCAGCTGTGATTAAATACCATCAAAAGAAAGCTCTATTTGTGGGAAAAAAATGGTAAAAATTTCATTTGGGTACAGTGTTGTATGACCGCGCAATTGTCATTCCAAGTGCGTCAGCGCCAAAAGCTGAAAATTGGTCTGGGCAGGAGGGGGGTTTAAGTGCCCGGTAATCAGGTGGTTAAACATGTGAACACCTAAAATCCAAAACGAGGCTGGTCTTAAAGTGGTTAAGCAAGTAGAAGTGGGGGTTTCGTCTGGTAAAATCCATTTTTTTCAAAGCTGCTCCAGGCCCCCCCCCCCCCCCCCCTGTTTAGCTGATGGGACCTGGGCTCGGCACAACAGGACTGGTTGTACTGCCTTATCAGCGGCCCTGATGGAGGATCATTCAGACTCGAAGCTGAATTTTAAAATTAGGAAGAAGCTGAAAGAAACTTAATTTCTTTTTGTCTGTTAAATAAGACAATGCATATTCATTATATTTGAAAACAATGCCTGTCAATGTTCAGGATATTATGGTGTCCCGAATATTTAATGAGGAAGCAATAACATGCCCCTTATTTCCTGCTCTGTAAAGCAGGAATTCTTCCAAAAGTCAGGAAACGAGAAAAAAAATAAAAAAAAATACAAAAAAAAAAATATGCTACAACTACATTATACAGTTGCTGCAAAAGTCGAATATTATTTCTTTATTTTCGCTTCAGTTCTTCTCTCGCAAAGATTAAAATCAGTTTAAAATAGTTATGGACATCGGTCATTCTGTCTCCGGGGAGATATAAACAGTAGAGCCATAATGCACCTCTACAATCCCTAATACTTCTTACAATTTTATTTTATTAAATGTAAGCAGTGTGTGTATTTTTATTTTTTTATTTTATTTTTTTTTATAATCAAATATTGAGTTTTGCAAAAGAAAAAAGACGATTGGGGCAAAAAACAACAGAAATCCACAATTAAACATATTGTCACATGTCTGGTACATACATTTGGAGCAGGACTAACAAAGACAAACTAGTGGCAGCATACACAATGCGGATATTTAGCACCCCATAAAGTATGCAGTATATACTCACAAAAGTAAGTACACCCCTCACAATTTTTGTAACTCTTTTCTTCTCTCTTTTCATGTGACAACACTGAAGAAATGACACTTGTCTACAATGTAAAGTAGTGAGTGTACAGCTTGTATAACAGTGTAAATTTTCTGTCCCCTCAAAATAACTCAACACACAGCCATTAATGTCTAAACCGCTGGCAACAAAAGTCAGTACACCCCTAAGTGAAAATGTCCAAATTGGGCCCAAAGTGTTCAATGTTTTGTGTGGCCACCATTATTTTCCAGCACTGCCTTAACCCTCTTGGGCATGGAGGTCACCAGAGCTTCACAGGTTGTCACTGGAGTCATCTTCCCCTCCTCCATGACGACATCACGGAGCTGGTGGATGATAGAGACCTTGCGCTCCTTCACCTTCCGTTTGAGGATGTCCCACAGATGATCAATAGGGTTTAGGTCTGGAGACATGCTTGGCCAGTCCATCACCTTTACCCTCAGCTTCTTTAGCAAGGCAGTGGTCATCTTTGAGGTGTGTTTTGTGTCGTTATCATTTTGGAATACTGCCCTGCGGCCCAGTCTCTGAAGGGAGGGGATCATGCTCTGCTTCAGTATGTCACAGTACATGTTGGCATTCATGGTTCCCTCAATGATCTGTAGCCCCCCAGTGCCGGCAGCACTCATGCAGCCCCAGACCATGACACTCCCACCACCATGCCTGACTGTAGACAAGACACACTTGTCTTTGTCCTCCTCACCTGGTTGCCCCCACACACGCCTGACACCATCTGACACCAAATACGTTTATCTTGGTCTCATCACACCACAGGACATGGTTCCAGTAATCCATGTCCTTAGTCTGCTTGTCTTCAGCAAACTGTTTGCAGACTTTCTTGTGCATCATCTTTAGAAGAGGCTTCCTTCTGGGACGACAGCCATTCAGACCAATTTGATGCAGTGTGCGGCGTATGGTCTGAGCACTGACAGGCTGACCCCCCACCCCTACAACCTCTGCAGCAATACTGGCAGCACTCATACGTCTATTTCCCAAAGACAACCTCCGGATATGACGCTGAGCACGTGCACTCAACTTCTTTGGTGGACCATGGCGAGGCCTGTTCTGAGGGGAACCTGTCCTGTTATACCGCTGTATGGTCTTGGCCACCGTGCTGCAGCTCAGTTTCAGGGTCTTGGCAATCTTCTTATAGCCTAGGCCATCTTTATGTAGAGCAACAATTCTTTTTTTTAGATCCTCAGAGAGTTCTTTGCCATGGGGTGCCATGTTGAACCGCCAGTGACCAGTATGAGAGAGTGAGAGCGATAACACCAAATTTAACACACTTTCTTCCCATTCACACCTGAGACCTTGTAACACTAATGAGTCACAATGGCTGTGCCCCACAGCCCAATGCTCCTCACCCCTAGCCCAACCTTTTTCAAGCCAATTAGAGCCTCAGGCTCTAATAATGTGGCTTGAAAAAAAAACTCATACAAACGTATGAGTCCGGCGCCCTGCAGGGGGACAGAGCCCCAGTGCCCCTATTGGACCAGCCAGTAAGACCCCTTACTCAGTAAGTCCCCTTACTCAGCAGGGGGATGACAGGTCAACAGAGCCGACACAGCTCGCTATTCCCTATGGGACCGTCGGATGGAAACGGACCGCCTGTCCAGTTCCATCGGATACCATACAATCCGATCTGCTAGATGGGCGGGGAATGGAATCCCCATCCGTTTGTTAGGACAAAATAACAGAAAAAGTCAATGTGCATAACTATTCCCCCCCCTAAAGTCAATACTTTGTAGAGCCACCTTTTGCGGCTATCACAGCTCCAAGTCGCTTTGGATAAATCTCTATGAGTCTTGCCACATCTTACCACTGGGATTTTTGCCCATTCCTCCTTGCAAAACTGCTCCGGCTCCTTCAAGTTGGATGGTTTGCGCTTGTGAACAGCAATCTTTAAGTCTGACCACAGATTTTTTTATTGGATTGAGGTCTGGGCTTTGACTAGGCCATTCCAACACATTTACAGGTTTCCCCTTAAACCACTCAAGTGTTGCTTTAGCAGTGTGTTTGGGGTCATTGTCCTGCTGGAAGGTGACCCTCCGTCCTAGCCTCAAATCACACACAGAGTGCTACAGGTTTTGCCCAAGAATATCCCTGTATTTAGCACCATCCATCTTTCCCTCAACTCTGACCAGTTTCCCAGTCCCGACTGCTGAAAAACATCCCCACAGCATGATGTTTCATGGTTGGTGTTCTTTGGGTGATGTGATGTGTTGGGTTTTGCGCCAGACAGCGTTTTCTTTGATGGCCAAAAAAGTTAAATTTTAGTCTCATCAGACCAGAGCACCTTCCTCCATACATCAGGCCAGAGCCCCTTCCTCCATCCATCAGAGCAGAGCCCCTTTCTCCATACATCAGACCAGAGCACCTTCCTCCATCCATCAGAGCAGAGCCCCTTTCTCCATACATCAGACCAGAGCACCTTCCTCCATACATCAGACCAGAGCACCTTCCTCCATACATCAGAGCAGAGCACCTTCCTCCATACATCAGACCAGAGCACCTTCCTCCATCCATCAGACCAGAGCACCTTCCTCCATACATCAGAGCAGAGCACCTTCCTCCATACATCAGACCAGAGCACCTTCCTCCATACATCAGAGCAGAGCACCTTCCTCCATACATCAGACCAGAGCACCTTCCTCCATCCATCAGACCAGAGCCCCTTCCTCCATACATCAGACCAGAGCACCTTCCTCCATCCATCAGACCAGAGCCCCTTCCTCCATACATCAGACCAGAGCACCTTCTTCCATACATTTTGGGAGTCTCATTTAGTTTTTTTGCTGAAAGTAATGGTTTTCTTCTGGCCACTCTGCCATAAAGCCCAACTCTATGGAGCGTACGGCTTATTGTCGTCCTATGTACATATACTCCAGTCTCTGCTGTGGAACTGAGTTCTGAAGCATTTTGCTGAATATGAGCAGATAATATTGCCCGAAACACTTCAGAATTCATCCTGCGGCTTTTGTCAGCCGTCACATCATCAATAAATACAAGAGAACCAGTTCCATTGGCAGCCATACATGCCCACGCCATGACACTACCACCATGCTTCACTGATGAGGTGGTATGCTTTGGATCATGAGAAGTTCCTTTCCTTCTCCATACTCTTCTCTTCCCATCACTCTGGTACAAGTTGATCTTGGTCTCATCTGTCCATAGGATGTTCTTCCAGTACTGGGAAGGCTTTTTTAGATGTTGTTTGGCAAACTCTAATCTGGCCTTCCTGTTTTTGAGGCTCACCAATGGTTTACATCTTGTGGTGAACCCTCTGTATTCACTCTGGTGAAGTCTTCTCTTGATTGGTGACTTTGACACACATACACCTACCTCCTGGAGAGAGTTCTTGGTCTGGCCAACTGTTGTGAAGGGTGTTTTCTTCACCAGGGAAAGAATTCTTCGGTCATCCACCACAGTTGTTTTCCGTGGTCTTCCGGGTCTCTTGGTGTTGCTGAGCTCACCGGTGCGTTCTTTCTTTTTTAGCCACTTGCCGACCGGCTCCTGTACATATACTTCGGCACTTTGAAGAGGGATATCTCTGTAACGGCAGCAGCTGCTGCCACAACCGAGATATCCATCTTTTCAGGAGCCGGTCCTCTTTACGATAATGGTGGTCTCCGTGGCGGATTCACCGCGAGATCACCGTTATCGGCGGTTGGGAGAGGTGCCACCCCTCTCCCGCGCCCTCCGCCGCTTACCGGAGCCGTCAGTAGCGGTGGAGGCGATCGGATCCTTCCATGTCCTGGGTATGGAGACGAGTGAGGCTAAGATGGCCCCCCCGCGTCTCCATACCATAGGAGGGTAGAAGTGACGTCAAAACGTCACTTCCGCCCATACGTCTTAAAGGAACATTTTTCTGTTTTTTTGTTTTTTTTTGCATTTTAGTGTAAATATGAGATCTGACCCCAGATCTCATATTTAAGAGGTCCTGTCATGCTTTTTTTCTATTACAAGGGATGTTTACATTCCTTGTAATAGGAATAAAAGTGACCCAATTTTTATTTTTTTTTTTAAAAACAGTGAAAAAATTAAATAAAGTAAAATAAATAAGAAAAACCCCCAAAAAATTTTTAAAGCGCCCCGTGCCGACGAGCTTACTCAACACATAAGTGAGTAGCGCCCGCATATGAAAACGGTGGTCAAACCACACATGTGAGGTATTGCCACGATCGGTAGAGCAATTCTCACCCTAGATCTCCTCTGTAACGCAAAACATGCAACCTGTAGAATTTTTTAAACGTCGCCTATGGAGATTTTTGAGGGTGAAAGTTTGACGCCATTCCACGAGCGGGCACAATTTTAAAGCGTGACATGTTGGGTATCAATTTACTCGGCGTAACATTATCTTTCACTATATAAAAAAAAATTGGACTAACTTTACTGTTCTCTTATTTTTTTATTTTAAAAAAAAAGTGAATTTTTTCAAAAAAAAAAGTGCGCTTGTAAGACCGCTACGCAAATACGGTGTGAAAAGAAGTATTGCAATGACCGCCATTTTATTCTCTAGGGTGTTAGAAAAAAAATGTATAATGTTTGGGGGTTCTAAGTTATTTTCTAGCAAAAAAAAACATGTAAACACCTAAAATCAAAAAGGAGGCTAGTCCTTAAGTGGTTAAGGATGTTCTAAACAGTTGATTTGGCCACACCTAATGTTTTTGCTATCTCTCTGATGGGTTTGTTTGTTTTTTTTTTTCAGCCTAATGATGGCTTCACTGATAGTGACAGATCTTTGGATCTCCTATTGAGAGTTGACAGAAACAGATTCCAAATAGCACACTTGAAACCTTTTATCTGCTCCTTGTAAATGGGATAATGAGAGAATAATACACATCTGGCCGTGGAACAGCCGAGCAGCCAATTGTCTCTTTAACCGCTTCCCGACCACCTCCTGCACATATACGTCAGCAAAATGGCACGGCTAGGCAAAACCACGTACAGGTACGTGGCCCTTTAATTGCCTGGCCGTGGGTCGCATGAGCGCGCCGCCAGCAGCGCGCTCACGACCTGGACGGGAGCTCCGTGACCCCGGCTGCGGATCCAGCGGACCTGATCGCCGCTGGTGTCCCGCGATCGGGTCACAGAGCTGAAGAACGGGGAGAGGTCTGTGTAAACAAACCTCTCCCCGCGCTTCCTACTCTGCCGATCAATGATGTCAGACGTCAGCCCCACCCCCTAATGTAAAAAAACACACACGTCACAGCCCATAACCCCTCCCCCTAGTGGTTAACTCTTTCACTGCCACTTATACAGGAATCAATGCATTTAAATAGCACTGATTGCTGTATAAATGACAATGGTCCCAAAAATGTGTCAAAAATGTCCGATGTGTCCGCCACAATGTCGCAGTCACAATAAAAATCGCAGATCGCCGCCATTACTAGTAAAAAAAAAAATATTAATAAAAATGCTATAAAACTATCCCCTATTTTGTAAACGCTATAACTTTTGAGCAAACCAATCAATAATCGCTAATTGCGATTTTTTTTTACCAAAAATATGTAGAAGAATACGTATCGGCCTAAACTGAGGAAAAAAAATGTTTTATATATTTTTTGGGGATATTTATTATAGCAAAAAATATTGCATTTTTTTCAAAATTGTCGCTCTATTTTTGTTTATAGCGCAAAAAATAAAAACCGCAGGGGCGATCAAATACCACCAAAAGAAAGCTCTATTTGTGGGAAAAAAAGGACGTCAATTTTGTTTGGGAAGCCACGTCGCACGACCGCGCAATTGTCAGTTAAAGCGACGCAGTGCCCGAATGGCAAAAAGGGGCCTGGTCCTTTGGCTGCCAATTGGTCCGGGGCTGAAGTGGTTAAAAAGCAGGAGGCACATATACAAACTGTTGTAATTCCTACACCGTTCACCTGATTTGGATGTAAATACCCTCAAAATGAAAGCTGGAAGTCTGCAGTTAAAGCACATCTTGTTCGTTTCATTTCAAATCCATTGTGGGTGGTGTATAGAGCCAAAAAAGATTAGAACTGTGTCCATGTCCCAATATTTATGGACCTGGCTGCATTTTTTTTTATTTTAATTTTTTTAAGTAATTCAAAATGTCTTAAGCTGTAAAAGAAAAATAACGCAGCGCGGATCTGGACCTCACTTATCGATTGATCTATATAAAACATCATTTGTATAAAGATATTACTATCACCATGGAACAGAGTATAAATGTTTATGGTCCCTCCCACTCAGTCAGGATGTGGGAAATGCCGTGAGAATCCTATTGATAAGCACGGCGGAGCAGCCTAATAAACACCGGTGGTCACACGCTACAGAGAGACAAATAGTTCACGGGCCGGTTTGACCTTTTTTGGACCAAATGATTGAATATCCTGCTGCTGAAGTAACCAGAATGACAGATACGGCTTATTTGTAATAATAAAAAAAGCAGAGAAAATGAGGAAGCATTTTTACTAAGGATTAAGACGTGAATAATCGGTAACCTGACGGCAGGCCAACAAAAACTTCTGCTGGTGTTTACATGGGTTGGACTTGTGTCTTTTTTCGACCTCACCTACTATGTAACCATGTTCAGGATGGGAAAGAACGACGGTGCCAAATTCCGTGAACTTGTTGAATATTTTATGTAGCGGTCATAACCCTTGATGGGGCGGCCTTGACTTTTGGGCTTACCGGTTACTTCCACTTGGCTTGTCCTCCAGGTCTAGGGGTTCCCAGGGTTGGTACCCAATGACTTTGGACGCTGACACCATAAAAGTCCTTTTAAAAGGTTTTTATTTGCAGGGGTAACATCCAACAGACACAGTCTCACGTGGGAACAGGAGGGCAAGGGTGAAGAATCTCAGGCACCTTGAATTGCTAAGTATACGAAAGTCTCTATTTGCCAACCCAGTAGCCACTCGCAGCTGGGCGCTTCCAAGCTGAACAAATCTCTATCCAGAGATTATGGCAGTCAGCACTTGAATTACGAAAATTTGCAAAGTCTCTGACCTTGAATTAAAGTGCCACTCAGAAACAAAACAGGAACCTTTCCTCAGTACCTGGAACGTTATCCGTCTCCTTGGCAGTACTGGGAAAGCGTGGATTCTCTAGTGTCCTTGACAACCCAGCAACCAGGCACTTCTTGGGATGCCAGCTTGTTGGCCCTCCTCCGAAGAGTCCTCCCCGTTTGCTTACCCCTCCAAGTTGAGAGCGCACCGGACGCCTTGAATCCTCCCTCAGTTACTGCGCCTCGGACCAGCCGGTTCCGAGACTCGGGAACAGATGGATCCTTGCCCCAGACCAAGCGGGTCTGTGGGGCTTGTCAAACCAATCATGTTGCGGGACGGCACACGCTCCCATGACCGGGACCCCTCGTGGGGCTACCCCAGTCCAGATCCAGGAACAGGCAGAACCCCGAACACGTGAATCCAGCATTTTAAGTACCCTCCCCCAGACTCCTCAGCGGGGCCAAACGCACCCACTGATTGGCTCCGGGGAATGCCGGTACCCAAACCGTCCAACCAGGCCTGGTTCTGAGCCTGTCATGTGCACCTAACTGTACACATGACCAGGCAGAACCCCAACTCAGCCCAGCCAAACTGATGCCAAAGCTACCCTATCCAATTAGCTCTCAGAACCCCTTTACTGTTCTGAGAGAAAAATAACAAAATTTACACATAGCGGACACCACTACATTTATTTTTTGATTAGACGGGGGGGGGGGGGGGGCATTTGAGTTTTGTCTGGTGGGTCTGCTGATTACACAATGAGCCCGGGTGAAGCATTTTTGGTGGTTTGGGGCTGAATGTCAACTCCAAGCCTGCTTAAGGCCTCCTACCCGCTGTGGGGTGTTAAGCCCCGGTGCATGGGATTCTGGCGTTTTGGTGTGAGTGAAAGGCATAGGTCCAGCCCTGTTGCCCGTAGCCTCTAAAACCCTTATGCAACGTACACACGATCGGAAATTCGGCCAGCAAAAGACTGAGATGGTTTTGGTCAGAAAATGCGACCGTGTGTATGCTCCATCAGGACTTTTGCTGGCCGAATTCCGGCCAGCAAAAGATTGAGAGTGGGGTTC
Source organism: Lithobates sylvaticus (assembly GCA_028564925.1). Lineage (NCBI taxonomy): Eukaryota > Metazoa > Chordata > Amphibia > Anura > Ranidae > Lithobates > Lithobates sylvaticus. The sequence goes on along the minus strand of CM053033.1, from coordinate 13,036,090 downwards.
TCAATTTTTCTAAATTTTTTCGGAAATTCTGATCGTCTGTACCAATTCCGACGCGCAAAATTCCTACGCATGCTCGGAAACAATTCGACGCATGCTCGGAAAGCATTGAACTTTTCTCGGCTTGTCGTAGTGTTGTACGTCACCGTGTTCTTGACGGTCGAAAGTTCCGAGAACTTTTGTGTGACCGTGTGTATGGAGGCCAAGCTTGAGCGGAATTCCGTCGGAAAAACCATCCAAGATTTTTCCAATGGAAAATCCGCTCGTGTGTATGGGGCATTAGAATGGCCCAGTCAAATTCCAGACCTAAATCCAATTAAGAATCTGTGGCAAGCCAAGCTTGAGCGGAATTCCGTCGGAAAAAAAACATCCAAGTTTTTTCTGACTGAAAATCCGCTCGTGTGTACGGGCTGAAGGCTGCTGCTGATGGATGGTGCACCGAGCGGTACTAACATTTAGGGCAGTATGCGCCAGGGGACGAATGCCCGGAACTCAAGCAGTCTGCGGAACCTTGGCATCATCACATACAATACGGGGGGGAATTATCCTTGTTTAGGAGGCTTAACTGAGAGCGAAGGCAGTCTCAGCCTGCAAAGCAGCTGCGGGGGAGCAGATGCAGTGCTGGAGGGAGCTTGCTGGGGGGGTTGGTAAAAGGTTAACCTTTTCTCGCCCACCCCGGGCAAACATTTCCATATCAAGAGAAAAACACATCAGGATGGAGGGCAGGGAGAGATGAAGAAGAGCTGAGCACTTCCGGGTTCAGAGCCATCAGTTTCTGACCAGAAGAGCCGGGTGAAGCTGAGGATGCTGTGTCCTCAATTAGATATGGCTGAAGGGTGGGATCAGGGGTTCAAAAGATACCTGATTTTTCCGTAAGGAGCACTTGTCACTCAAAAAGTGCTATCACAGAAGGGGCTTATTAGCCCTTTTATGAGAGCGTAAAATGAGTTTACAAAAAATAAAAAAATAATAATAATAAAGTAAATATGCACATAAGCAAGGATTGCCCGTGTTTGGTATCGCAGTGTTAGTCGGAATGAGAGGAATGATTCTAGAGCTGGAATATATATTTAACTCCAAATTAATGATCTATGAAGGTTTTTAAAGCATTGCCTATCTTGGGTATCATACTTTGTTGCCGTATTACTGGCAAATGCATTTTTTTATAACTTCACGTACACTATATTGCCAAAAGTATTGGTACGCCTGCCTTTACACGCACATGAACTTTAATGGCATCCCAGTCTTAGTCTGTAGGGTTCAATATTGAGTTGGCCCACCCTTTGCAGCTATAACAGCTTCAACTCTTCTGGGAAGGCCGTCCACAAGGTTTAGGAGGGTGTCTATGGGGATGTTTGACCATTCTTCCAGAAGCACATTCGTGAGGTCGGGCACTTACCTTATTTTTCGGACCATAAGACGCACTTTTTTCCCCCAGAAATATGGGGGAAAATGTCCCTTGGTCTTATGGTGCGAATATACGAAAGGCACGCCCCCCCCGCCGCCGATGGCACCGCCCCCTGTGAAGAGAGAGCCGGGACAGACTTCCAAACCTCCGTGGGCGCCGGGCGACACAGAAAAAAAGGCCACTTTGGGCCTGATGGAGGAGGGTTGAAGTGCCAGCTGTCCCTCGGGGAGCCCAGGAATGATGGCCGGGGAGGAGGGCGGACCGAGGACAGGAGGAATAGGCAGGCCGCTGGGATAACATCAGGTAAGGCAATGGTCACTCTGCATTTCTATAGTAATGGTCAGGCTGCATTTTATGGGCACTGGAAAATATTTTAGTACACCATTTGGTTCAGAATCGTTTTTTTTTCTTGTTTTCAACCTCTAAAACCGAGGTGCGTCTTATGGTCCGAAAAATACGGTATGTTGGACGAGAAGGCAACGCCAATTCATCCCAAAGATGTTCTATCGGGTTGAGATCAGAACAGTCAAGTTCCTCTACCCCAAACTCGCTCATCCATGTCTTTATGGACCTTGGTTTGTGCACTGGTGGGCAGTCATGTTGGAACAGAAAGGGGCCGTCCCCAAACTGTTCCCACAAAGTTGGGAGCATGAAATTATCCAAAATGTCTTGGTATGCTGACGCCTTAAGAGTTCCCTTCACTGGAACTAAGGAGCAAAGCCCAACCCCTGAAAAACAACCCCCACACCATAATCCCCCCTCCACCTAATGATTTGGAGGGGTGGCCCAATACTTTTGGCAATATAGTGTGGATGAGCGAGTTTGGGGTGGAGGAACTTGACTGGCCTTCACCAGTCATCAGGAAGTCCCAAGTCAAGTTCCTCCGCCCCAAGCTCGCCCATCCATGTCTTTATGGACCTTGCTTTGTGCACTGGTGGGCAGTCATGTTGGTACAGGAAGGGGACATCCCCAAACTGTTCCCACAAAGTTGGGAGCATGAAATTGTCCAAAATGTCTTGGTGTGCTGACGCCTTAAGAGTTCCCTTCACTGGAACTAAGTGGCCAGTCAAGTTCCTCCACCCCAAACTAGCCCATCCATGTCTTTATGGACCTTGCTTTGTGTCAGAAAGGGGTACTCACCAAGGCCAAGATCCAGAGAGCGGTTCACTCTTGCGACTAAGCGCACTCCACCCCCTGGAAGTGGTACAGAGGGTGGATCGCACAAAGAGGCACAAGCCACCAGCAGGACCAGCAGATCTTTGCGTGAAGGTCAGCGAAGAGTAGGGAAGCCGTGTAAGGGGCCAATGGAGGGCTCCGAAGACAGAGTCCAGGACTGGCCAAGGGATCTAACACCAGAGACAAGTCTGTAAGCAGGCCGGGGACGCGAGATGCAGGATACTGGAGACAATCCAAGGACAGGCTGAGGGTCAAGGCACAGGAGACAGGAGACAAATTCCGGGTACAGGCTGAGGGTCAAACACCAGAGACAAGCAAAGTCCGTAAAACAAGGCAGGGGTCAGGTTCAGGAGAAGTTCAGAGTAGGTCAAGGCAATCTGGGTCACAACCAGTGGCGGTGCGTGCATAGAGGGCGCAGGAGCGCCGCCCCCCCTCTCCTGCACCGCTCTATCACCAATAGATAGATTCATGCATTGCATGAATCTATCTATTGTCACCGCTGCCTCCCCCTATTCAGGTGTCCGGCCCCTGATCGGGCGCCGGGCATCTGAATTACAGTGGGGGGGGGGTGTTGCTGGAAGCGCCCCTATTAGAGCTGTAAGCTCTAATAGGGGACCCTATTAGAGCGGTGTGCTCTAATAGGCTTCCCTAAGTGTAAACAGCGGGCGCACGGCTGTGCGTTCGCTGATTACACAGTATTGTGTTAGGGAAGCGAATACATCGCTTCCCTAACACAGACCCGCCTCTCAGCCAATCAGGTTGCCAGGTCTGTTACCTGTCACCTGATTGGCTGAAGTCACAGGCGCTGTGATTGGACGCTAGGCGTCCAATCACCTAGCGTCCAATCACAGCAGAAGAAGACAGGAGGAGCGCGGGAGAAGACATCCGACGGAGACACCGCTCGTCGCCTGACGCCGTCACCAGCTGCACACCGGGACAAGGTAAGTGCAGAGGGCAGGCAGGGGGCACAGTGGCAGCACTTGAGGGGCACAGTGGCAGCACTTGAGGGGCACAGTGGTAGCACTTAAGGGGCACAGTGGCAGAACTTGGGGCACAATGGCAGCACTTAAGGGGCACAATGGCAGAACTTGGGGCACAATGGCAGAACTTGGGGCACAATGGCAGCACTTAAGGGGCACAATGGCAGAACTTGGGGCACAATGGCAGAACTTGGGGCACAATGGCAGAACTTGGGGCACAGTGGCAGCACTTGGGGCACAGTGGCAGCACTTAAGGGGCACAGTGGCAGAACTTGGGGCACAGTGGCAGCACTTAAGGGGCACAGTGGCAGAACTTGGGGCACAGTGGCAGAACTTGGGGCACAATGGCAGAACTTGGGGCACAGTGGCAGAACTTGGGGCACAGTGGCAGAACTTGGGGCACAGTGGCAGCACTTGGGGCACAGTGGCAGCGTTTGATGGGCACAGTGGCAGCGTTTGATGGGCACAGTGGCAGCGTTTGATGGGCACAGTGGCAGCACTTGGGGCACAGTGGCAGCGTTTGATGGGCACAGTGGCAGCGTTTAATGGGCACAGTGGCAGCGTTTAATGGGCACAGTGGCAGCGTTTGATGGCACAGTGAGGCTGTTTGTTTGCGCCCCCCCAAAAATTTTGAGCACCAGCCGCCACTGGTCACAACAGGTAATCAAGTAAGCAGATAACAGGAACAAGTTCACAGATAGCTGAGAGACAAACCAGCGATTTGTTTGAGAAGTAAAGTGGCTTTTATAGGCCAGCAAGGGATTCATGTTATGCGTGCGCTAGTGCGCCTGGAAGCGGCGATACTGACAGGATTGATTCCGGTTTTCTCCCTGACACTTTGAGCACTGGTCCAAATCATTTGGTGGAGGGGGGATTATGGTGTTGGGTTGTTTTTCAGGGGTTGGTCTTGGCCCCTTAGTTCCAGTGAAGGGAACTCTTAAGGCGTCAGCATACCAAGAGATTTTGGACAATTTGATGCTCCCAACTTTGTGGGAACAGTTTGGGGACGGCCCCTTCCTGTTCCAACATGACTGCCCACCAGTGCACATAGCAAGGTACCGTATATACTCGAGTATAAGCCGACAATGCAATTATTTGTGAAAAGAAAAAAAAAAGCAATGCAATTATATCTAAAAAAAATACCAAATGCAACTATTTGTAAAAAAAAAAATACCAATGCAATTATTTGTAAAAGAAAAAGGAGTACAAATGTAATTATTTAAAAAAAAATAATAAAAAAATACCAGTGCAATTATTGGTATAAGAAAAAAAAATACCAATGCAATTATTTGTGAAAAGAAAAAAAAAGTACAAATGTAATTATTTGGAAAAAAAAATAAAAAGAATAAAAAAATAAAATACCAAGGCAATTATTTGTGAAAAGAAAAAAAATACCAATGCAATTATTTGTGAAAAGAAAAAGAAATACCAATGCAATTATTTGTAAAAAAAAATAAAAATAAAATACCAATGCAATTATTTGTGAAAAGAAAAAAAGTACAAATGGAATTATTTGGAAAAAAAAAAAAAATAATAAAAAAAAAAAAATACCAATGCAATTATTTCTGAAAAGAAAAAAAAAAGAAAAAAAGCAATTCAATTATATGTAAAAAAAAAAAAAAAAGTACCACTGCAATCATAAAACGGTTTGATGCAAAATTTACTGCAATATAAACACTTTGTGTAGCGCAGTTGTATATTTCTATACATGGGACCCAGAGACATGTGAAGGAGAGAGGGGGACCCAGGGACATGTGAAGGAGAGAGGGGGACCCAGGGACATGTAAAGGAGAGAGAGGGACCCAGGGACATGTGAAGGGGAAAGAGGGACCCAGGGACATGTGAAGGGGAGAGGGGGACCCAGAGACATGTGAAGGAGAGAGGGGGACCCAGGGACATGTGAAGGGGAGAGGGGGACTCGGGGACATGTGAAGGGGAGAGGGGGACACGGGGACATGTGAAGGGGAGAGGGGGACTCGGGGACATGTGAAGGGGAGAGGGGGACCCGGGGACATGTGAAGGGGAGAGGGGGACCCGGGGACATGTGAAGGGGAGAGGGGGACCCGGGGACATGTGAAGGGGAGAGGGGGTCCCGGGGACATGTGAAGGGGAGAGAGGGACCCGGGGACATGTGAAGGGGAGAGGGGGACCCGGGGACATGTGAAGGGGAGAGGGGGACTGGGGGACATGTGAAGGGGAGAGGGGGACCCGGGGACATGTGAAGGGGAGAGGGGGACCAGGGGACATGTGAAGGGGAGAGGGGGACCCGGGGACATGTGAAGGGGAGAGGGGGACCCGGGGACATGTAAAGGGGAGAGGGGGACTTGGGGACATCTGAAGGGGAGAGGGGGACCCGGGGACATCTGAAGGGGAGAGAGGGACCCGGGGACATGTGAAGGGGAGAGGGGGACCCGGGGACATGTGAAGGGGAGAGGGGGACTGGGGGACATGTGAAGGGGAGAGGGGGACCCGGGGACATGTGAAGGGGAGAGGGGGACCCGGGGACATGTGAAGGGGAGAGGGGGACCCGGGGACATGTGAAGGGGAGAGGGGGACCCGGGGACATGTAAAGGGGAGAGGGGGACTAGGGGACATCTGAAGGGGAGAGGGGGACCCGGTGACATGTGAAGGGGAGAGGGGGACTCGGGGACATGTGAAGGGGAGAGGGGGACTTGGGGACATGTGAAGGGGAGAGGGGGACTCGGGGACATGTGAAGGGGAGAGGGGGACCCGGGGACATGTAAAGGGGAGAGGGGGACTTGGGGACATCTGAAGGGGAGAGGGGGACTCGGGGACATGTGAAGGGGAGAGGGGGACTTGGGGACATGTGAAGGGGAGAGGGGGACCCGGGGACATGTGAAGGGGAGAGGGGGACCCGGGGACATGTGAAGGGGAGAGGGGGACGTTGATTTGAGTCCAGAAAGCAGGTCAGTGGGGAGCTCTGAAATTTCTCCTACACCTCTATATGAATAGCAGCTGTGTAATGTGTTCCTGCAGAACTACTCTTTTCTGTTTGCCAATCCCATCACCGGAGGGAGGAGGGGTCACTTCACTGAGAGGTTGAATGAACTGGAAGAGAGATCTTTCTTCATGAAGGACGTAACATAAGCTGCAGAGATGGCTGGTGAGTTTCCAAAGATTACCTGCTAAATCCAAATATTCTCAGAGGAGATGGCTAACCCTCAATCTACGTCTGTTTCAGGAGGACATTTTATTCTGCTGTTGGTGGTCATCAACGTGAACTGGTCCTTCCAAACTTCTGACACAGGTTGGTCATATTTTGTAACTTTCTCAGGGAATTTCTTTAAAGCTGTGAGGCAGGCAGTGGTTGAAGGTAACTCTATATGTTGAAGATTTAGGGCTTGCATGGACTGGTTTTCTTCTCATATGTTGCATTTTACGTTCAAACCTGTTCCTTAAAAATGCAAAATACTCGGCTCTGGATTCTCGAAAGTTTTGCAAAGTTTCTCGATTTTACTATCCGCTGGTTTAAAATCCGACGAAGGATCTTTTTGACGTATATCCAAAGTCAAGCGGTTGGGTCTGACCGGCTTTGTCTGCAACCCAAACGCATTCCAAAATTGCACCGAAGAAACTCGACCTCCGATCGGCCACCGTTGAAGATTTAGGGCTTGTTGTAGGACGGGTGTTGTTCCCGAAATGTTGCTTTGCTACGTTTCAACTCGCCCCGTAAAATGAGAAATGCTCTGCTCTGGATTCTCCTGAAGTTTCTGCAAAGTGTCTCGTTTTAACTATCAGGTCATTTTAATGTCTGGTGAACTCCGGTGAAGGACCTGTTTTGACGTGTATCCAAAGCCAAGAGATTGGTAGACCTGGGCGCCGTCAATACATTTTTGTTTCTTTTTGTTCCATTTCGTAATTCGTGTACGAAATACGAATTTTCGTTACAATTCAGAACAATTACCAACGTTCGTTATGATGACTTTAAAAAGCAATACCTTTTCTCAATATGTCGTCGGACTCATTATACTCATTAGGAGGGGCTCCCCCCATCCCTGTGCTGTGCTCATTACGAGGGGCTCCCCCCATCCCTGTGCTGTGCTCATTACGAGGGGCTCCCCCCATCTCTGTGCTGTGCTCATTACGAGGGGCTCCCCCCATCTCTGTGCTGTGCTCATTACGAGGGGCTCCCCCCATCTCTGTGCTGTGCTCATTACGAGGGGCTCCCCCCATCCCTGTGCTGGGCTCCCTACGAGGGGCTCCCCCCATCCCTGTGCTGTGCTCATTACGAGGGGCTCCCCCCATCTCTGTGCTGTGCTCATTACGAGGGGCTCCCCCCATCCCTGTGCTGGGCTCATTACGAGGGTCTCCCCCATCCCTGTGCTGCGCTCAGTATGAGGGGCCCCCACCATCCCTGTGCTGTGCTTCTTACTAGGGGCTCACCCCATCCCTGTGCTGGGCTTCCTACGAGGGGCTCCCCCCATCCCTGTGCTGGGCTTCCTACTAGGGGCTCCCCCATCCCCGTGCTGGGCTTATTACGGGGGGCTCCCCCCATCCCTGTGCTGCGCTTATTACGAGGGGCTCCCCCCATCCCTGTGCTGCGCTCCTTACGAGGGGCTGCAGAGTGGAGCTCCACCGATGACAGGAAGCACGTGACCTCCGCTCCACCGCACTGTGAGGGCGGAAGAGCACTGATGTGTGGCGGGCAGTGAGAGATGATGTCATCTCTCTGCACCTCGCTCCCACATTGAATAGGCCCGGCTGTGAAGAGCGCTGATGTGGAGCGGTCAGAGAGATGATGTCATCTCTGCTCGTCCGCCCGCTCGCTTCTCTCCTCCGCCACTCTCTTGCAGCCAGCCGCAGCCAGGGCACGCTGGTTAGGCAGGGACCCTGCGGCAAGGGACTCGGGGCTATGGCCCCAATAGCCACCCCCCTAGCGACGCCTCTGCCTGCAACCCAAATGCATCTCAATGGCACCAAAGAAATTCAACACAAAGCAGGTCAAATGCAACCTCACAATGGTACCATTGAAGATCTAGGGCTTGTGTAGACGGGGAGTTGTTCTCAAATTTTGCTTTGCAGCGTTTCAACTCGCTCCGTAAAATGAGAAATTCTCTGCTCTGGATTCTCTGAAGTTTTGGAAAGTGTCTCGTTTAACTATCATGTCATTTAACGTCTGATGAACTCGGGTGACGGACCTATCAAAAAGCCAAGAGGTCGGTTCCGACCAGCTTTGTCTGCAACCCAAATGCATCTCAATGACACTAAAGAAATGCAACACAAAGCAGGTCAATAGCAACCTCAGAATGGCACCATGAAGTCAATGGGAATCCAATGACCTGCATTTAAAGCAAAGGAAAAACGCCCATCTACAAAAATCCTTTTTCAGATTTAGACATAAATACCGTCGCTGTATCCATTGATGAGTAATACATTCGCTTTTGCATAATTAGGCGTGTTAGAATTGTAGCTTTTGCTGTAGTAGTTGCATTGATTAGAAATACATTTTAATAATATTTATAAAATATACATTTTTTTTTTTTTTTTTTTTTTTTTATTACTTTGTAGATATTATAGCTTTGCAGTAATAAGTTGCATTGATGAAAAATCAAGTATTTTTTTTGTTAAGCTCGGTAGCATTGTTGCTTTCTGTTATTATAGGACAGGGGGTCTCCAAACTCTCTAAAGAAAGGGCCAGATTAATATCCCTCAGACTTTAGGGTGGCAATTGGGAATACAAATTGGTCATTTGTGTAAGTGGGAGGAATAGTGTCCCATCATTGGTATCAGTGGGAGGAATAGTGTCCCATCATTGGTGCCAGTGGGGGATGGTGTCCCATCATTGGTGTCAGTGGGATTAATAGCGCCCCATCATTGGTACCAGTGGGAGGAATAGCGCCCCATCACTGGTACCAGTGGGAGGAATAGTGCCCCATCACTGGTACCAGTGGGAGGAATAGTGGGAGGAATAGTGTCCCATCATTGGTGCCAGTGGGGGATGGTGTCCCATCATTGGTGTCAGTGGGATTAATAGCGCCCCATCATTGGTACCAGTGGGATGAATAGTGACCCATCATTGGTGTCAATGGAAGGAATAGTGCCCCATCATTGGTGTCAGTTTGAGGAATAGTGCCCAAACGTTGGTACCAATAGAAGTGGTGCCCCATTGTTGATGTCAGTAGGAGGAAAAGTGCCCCAAGGGCTAGATAAAGGCGAGCAAAAGGCCACATCCGGCCCCACCCCGGGCCACAGTTGGAGACACATGGACAGTGAGAGTTGCATTCCTGATAAATACGTTGACCTTTTGCGTAATTTAGGCTTGTTAGCATTGTAGCTTTGCTGTAATAATGTGAAATACGGACAGTGACAGTTTAATAATTACACAAGTTTGTGTTTCAATATCTTAGACTTGTGAAAGAAGCCGCACTATATGAATCTTCATTCATGGGTAGTCTGCTGCAGGATTTCTGCTGCGGGATCTTGATAATATTGAGTATTTCAGGATAAATGCTGCTGTCTTTGTGACTATTAAGTATAGAGGCTGTGAGAACTTTAACCCTTCTCTAGGCACAGTGTTAAATTAGGTGGCTCCTTTATTAGAATACAAGCACCAGCAGGTCCTTCGTACACCATTCAACATCTTCTAAAGCAAGGTGTCTGTCACGGTCAGAGGTCAGGCTTGGAGACCAGTAGATATAGCAATAGAGAGACTCCCACCGACCAGCAGGATAGACATCTAAGCAGATCACCCTGGCAGACGATGCAAGGTCTAAGCACTACCCAGTACTCCTCAGAGCTCCTGGTGTTTTGAAAATGGGTTTTTCTGTGTGTTAGTACCAGGTCATGGTCCTCGGGATCGCCCCACCAGGAGGTGAGCAAGCAAGGGTCCAGTAGTAGAAATAACAAGTAGGAATCAAGGAGAAGCGTAGTCATTAAGCAAGCCAAAGGTCAGTAACAAGTAGGTCCAGGTTGGGATCAAGAAGAAGCGTAGTCAAGGAACAATCCATAGGTCAGTAATAGATGGTCCCTGGCTAGGATCAATCGGAAACGTAGTCAAGGAACAAGCCAAAGGTCGGTAACGAGTGTTAGCGAAGATACGGATAGCCGCAGGAGTGACAAAAGCGAGATATTGGCTGGGGAGCACAATAATCTGGCAAACAGGAAGTGCATAGGCATGACTTTAATAGGAAGTTCATGGGAGAAGCAAAGAGTTCAAGGTTCACCAGAAACAAGATTTCAAGGCAAGATTGTCCAGGAGGCTGTCCGGCATCTCAGGTGGCTCAGCAAGACGAGCGATACTGCCAGACTCAGCAGAGGTTTCAAGTTCAGATTTGGAGCCTGACAGGTTCTTGTTTTGGGATTACAAACTTCCAGTGGATTGCTCAATATTTTCCATAACCCCCCTTCACCAGTCTGTCCAAGTTGTTATCATCACCAGTCTTGTTGGGTACCAGTATGACTTCAATAGATAGCAATTTTGTTGATCTTCACTTTGAAGTGGGATGAAGGAACAGAGCAAAATTCCTGCATGTATCCTCCAGGTACAATGTTTTGGACCCAAATGTCTGAAATCTCCTTGGGTCCAGATAGCTGCAAAGACCAACAGACATCCCCCCCCCCCCCCACTCTTGTTGTGATAAGGACTTGCTCACAAATTTTGATATCTTATTAGGTACCAGTATGACTTTAATAGCTGTCAATTGGTTGATCTTCACTTTGAAGCTGGATAAGGGGAGAGACCAAAATTCTAGCTTGTAGCCTCTGAATACAACATTCTGGACCCAGAAGTCTGAAATGTCCTGTGACCAGATCCTCAAAACGGACACCCCTAACTCTGACAATTGGGGGTTTCCCTTCATTGTGAGGAGGACTTGCTCATCATGGATTAGGAGGTCCTATTAGGTACCAGTATGACATCAATAGATGCCAATTTGTCGATCTTCACTTTGGTCTCTGCCCTTATCCAGCTTCAAAGTGAAGATCAACAAATTGGCATCTATTGAAGTCATACTGGTAGCTAATAAGTTCTCCGAATCAATAAGCAAGTCCTTATCACAACAAGGGGGTACCCCTACTTGTCAGAGTGGGGAATGTCTGTTGGCCTTTGCGGCCATTTGGTCCCATGACATTTCAGACATTTGGGACTAGAACGTTGTATCCAGGGTCTACAAGCTGGAACTTTGGTCTCTGCCCTTATCCAGCTTCAAAGTTCCAGCTTGTAGACCCTGGATACAACGTTCTAGACCCAAATTTCTGAAATGTCATGGGACCAGATGGCCGCAAAGGCCAACAGACATCCCCCACTCTGACAAGTAGGGGTACCCCCTTTGTTGTGATAAGGACTTGCTAATTGATTTGGAGAACTTATTAGCTACCAGTATGACTTCAATAGATGCCAATTTGTTGATCTTCACTCTGAAGCTGGACGAGGGCAGAGACCAAAATTATTGCTTTGTAGCCTTTTGGATACAACGTTCTGGACCCAGATGTCTGAAAGGTCCTGTGACCAGAAAACGGACATCCCTAACTCTAACAATTAGGGGGTTTCCCTTGATTGTGAGGAGGACTTGCTCATGGATTAGGAGGTCCTATTGGGTACCAGTATGATTTCAATACATGGCAATTTGTTGATCTTCACTTTGAAGCTGGATGAGGGCAGATACCAAAATGTATAGCTTGTAGCTTCTGGATACAACGTTCTAGACCCCAAATGTCTGAAATGTTGTGGGATTAGATGGCCACAAAGGCCAACAGACATTCCTCTACCCTGACTCATTGTGAGGAGGACTTCCTCGTGGATTTGGAGGACTCTGGGGTCCAGGACTTACGGCAGAACTGAGTTTCAGGCTTGTGTTTGGAGGCCTGCGAGTGATGAAGGGCACTCGCTCTACTTTGCCTCTGGAGTGGAGGGTTTTTTCAGATAGAGATTTTGCCACCTTCTCCCTTATGGATGGCTAAGAACATCTGAAAGAAACTCATAAGGCTCTTATACCGACTCTGATCAAGCATACAACATACGCAGTTGCCCAAGCCCCGCTTATACTTGCTCTCCCCGCTCTCTCCCTTCTCATAGGCTCAGAGACAGCAGCGGGAGAGACAGGTTCTCTTTAATAAAGCTGACACTTTACCAAGCAGTAAGCTTAGGAAAGGCTGAGTCACTTTAGGGCTCTGTTCTAGAACGAGGGATCCTTTCTTGTTCATAAATGGTAACATCTGGTTGGTACAGACTAATGCCCTTTTTGATTTGCTTATTAAATAAGCCAGTAAACATGGGAACTTGGCAGGGGCTATAATAAACTGTACAGACATTGTGAAGTCTTTACTCAGCCCTTTATTACGGGAGGAGATGCACCGCCTCAAATTGTTTTTTTTACGTAGCCTCCAGAGATGTTTTGAGTCTTAGGTATTCACCTTTTACAGGGTAGTAATTTTTCTTTCGAACTCTGATAGTTATTTATAGGTGACCCCAGGCCGTAATTAACTTGCTGTTACAGGTTCCACCATTATCTATCTCATTTTACTTGCAAATAGAGATTGGGAAGAGTCATGAAGTAGAAACAGGAGCTGTATTGTGTCACCTCTTATCACTCCTGTGCTAACATGACTACGGAAGGACTACCTCCTCCTGCATTTCAGTCTTAATTATACGGGGATATCTTTTGAGAGCAGGATGGCATGAGGGTTGGTCTGCCGAATAGCTGAACATTTCCATTGACTTGTTAAGGGAAAGGGAAGGTCATTGTGCTTGTTGGTCACTAGCAGGGGGGGCACCTCATTGGGGTGTGGTGGTCACTATCATGGGGGCACCGCATTGGGGGTGTGGTGGTCACTAGCATGGGGGGCACCGCATGGGGGTGTGGTGGTCACTATCATGGGGGGCCACCGCATTGGGGGTGTGGTGGTCACTAGCATGGGGGGCCACCGCATTGGGGGTGTGGTGGTCACTAGCATGGGGGCACCGCATTGGGGGTGTGGTGGTCACTAGCATGGGGGGCACCGCATGGGGGTGTGGTGGTCACTATCATGGGGGGCCACCGCATTGGGGGTGTGGTGGTCACTAGCATGGGGGGCCACCGCATTGGGGGTGTGGTGGTCACTAGCATGGGGGGCCACCGCATTGGGGGTGTGGTGGTCACTGGCATGGATGGCCACCGCATTGGGGGTGTGGTGGTCACTGGCATGGGGTGTCACCGCATGGGGATGTGGCGGTCACTAGCATGGGGTCACCGCATGGGGGTGCGGCGGTCACTAGCATGGGCGCACCGCATGGGGATGTGGCGGTCACTAGCGTGGGGGCACCGCATGGGGGCACTGCATGGGGATGTGGCGGTCACTAGCGTGGGGGGCACCCCATTGTGTTGTGGTCACTAGCGTGGGGGGCACCCCATTGCGTTGTGGTGGTCACTAGCATGGGGGGCACCCCATTGGGGTTGTGGTGGTCACTAGCATGGGGGGCACCCCATTGGGGGTGTGGTGGTCACTAGCATGGGGGGCCACCGCATTGGGGGTGTGGTGGTCACTGGCATGGATGGCCACCGCATTGGGGGTGTGGTGGTCACTGGCATGGGGTGTCACCGCATGGGGATGTGGCGGTCACTAGCATGGGGTCACCGCATGGGGGTGCGGCGGTCACTAGCATGGGCGCACCGCATGGGGATGTGGCGGTCACTAGCGTGGGGGCACCGCATGGGGGCACTGCATGGGGATGTGGCGGTCACTAGCGTGGGGGGCACCCCATTGTGTTGTGGTCACTAGCGTGGGGGGCACCCCATTGCGTTGTGGTGGTCACTAGCATGGGGGGCACCCCATTGGGGTTGTGGTGGTCACTAGCATGGGGGGCACCCCATTGGGGGTGTGGTGGTCACTAGCATGGGGGGCACCCCATTGGGGGTGTGGTGGTCACTAGCATGGAGGGCACTGCATGGGGGTGTGGTGGTCACTAGCGTGGAGGGCACCGCATGGGGGTGTGGTGGTCACTAGCGTGGAGGGCACCGCATGAGGGTGTGGTGGTCACTAGCATGGGGGTGTGGTGGTCACTAGCATGGGGGTGTGGTGGTCACTAGCATGGGGGTGTGGTGGTCACTAGCATGGGAGTGTGGTGGTCACTAGCATGGGGGGCACCGCAAGCTTTGGCTGATAACCACTTGACTTCCAGATATATCCCCCGTCATTTTATGCGATACGGCACTGTTATTTTAACTGGCAATTGTGCGACGCTGTACCCAAATAGAATTGATGTTGTGTTTTATTTTTATGTTTTTTGCACAAATAGAACTTTCTTTTGGTGGTATTTGATCACCACTGCGTGTTTTTTTTTTTTTTTTTTTTTTTTTTTTTTTTTTTTTTTTTTTTGCGTTTTATAAAGAAAAAAAGTGACAATTTAAAAGATAAAAAAAATTTTTTTTTTTACTTTCTGCTATAAAACATATCCAATAAAATGGTAAAAAAAAAAATCGAATTTCTTCATAAATTTAGGCCAATAAGTATTCTGCTGATACTCTCCCTGATGATGGAGGTGAAGAGGTTAATGTATGGGTCACAAAGTGGAAGGGAGGTGACAGGGTTAATATACACTGGTTCAAATTATTTGGTGGAGGGGGGATTATGGTGTGGGGGTTGTTTTTTAGGGGTTGGGTTTGGCCCATTTAGTTCCAGTGAAGGGAACTCTTAAGGCGTCAGCATACCAAGACATTTTGGACAATTTCATGCTCCCAACTTTGTGGGAACAGTTTGGGGACGGCCCCTTCCTGTTCCAACATGACTGCTCACCAGTGCACAAAGCAAGGTCCATAAAGACATGGATGAGCGTTTTTGAGGTGGGGAAATTTGACTGGCCTGCACAGAGCCCCGACCTGAGACCTGACAGAACACCTTTCGGATGAATTAGAGTGGAAACTGTGAGCCAGGCCTTCTCGTCAAACATCAGTGCTTGACCTCGCAAATGCGCTTTTGGAAGAATGGTCAAACATTCCCATAGACACCCTCCTAAACCTTGTGGACGGCCATCTCAGAAGAGTTTGAAGCTGTTATAGCTGCAAAGGGTGGGCCAACTTAATATTGAACCCTACGGACTAAGACTGGGATACCATTAAAGTTCATGTGTGTGTAATGGCAGGCGTCCCAATACTTTTGGCAATAAAGTGTAAATAATTGGGGTGGGGGGCAAGAAGCATTGTTTTCAGTTTATGAGCTCTGTGTCTCAGGAATTCAGGAAACTGTAAAGTTTTCGTGTCATATTGGGAGCCGGGCCATAAGCAATTAAATGATAAATTGCTCAGAGCAAAGCACAAACTCAAGGATTTTCTTTAGTTTCAGCTGATGTTTGTTTGGTTTATGTTCCGGTATGGATTTTTGGAATTAAAGTTCTCCTACACAAAGCATTGAGCCGGTGACAGGAAATGATCGCCTTTGATGAGACAGTCATGGTTTTGTGAGTTGTGGGCATAAACCAGCATCTGCACACAATGCAGTTTAATCCAAGAGTAAACCTCTACCTCAGCACACCTCTTAAAATTGGATTGAGTATTGTTTTTAGCACAAGTTTCCCTAATCCCCCCCCCCCCCCCCCCCCAGGTTTGCACAACTCAGGAGGGATTTTGGTCCACTCTTCTTTACAGATCTTCTCTAAATCCTTAAGGTTTCTTGGCTGTCGCTTGGCAGCTCGAAGTTTCAGCTCCCCCCATACGTTTTCTATAGGATTAAGGTCTGGAGACTGGTTAGGCCACTCCATGGCCTTGATGTGCTTCTTCTTGAGCTACTACTTGGTTGCCTTGGTGGTAGGTTTTGGGTCATTGGCATTCTGGAAGACCCATCCACGACCCATCTTCAGTGTTCTGGCTGAGGGAAGAAGGTTCTCATCCAAGATGTTACAATACATGGTCCCGGGCATTGGCCCCTCAATGTGGCAAAGTCGGCCTGCACCTTTATCAGAGAAACCGCCCCAAAGCATAATGTTTCCACCTCCGTGCTTGACTGTAGGGATGGAGTTCTTGGGGTCATAGTCAGCATTTTTCTTCCTCCAAACACGGCGAGTCAAGTTAATGCCAAAAAGCTAAATTTTGGTCTCATCTGACCACAGCACTTTCTCCCAATCCTTCTCTGAATCATTTAGATGTTCAATGGTAAACTTCTTCTTCATGTGGGCCTGTACATGTACATTCCACCTCCATGCTTGACTGTAGGGATGATGTGTTCTTAGGGTCATAGTCAGCATTTTTCTTCCTCCAAACAGGGAGCATTGAGTTGATGCCAAAGAGATAAATTCTGGTCTCATCTGACCACAGCACTTTCTCCCAATCCTTCTCTGAATCATTTAGATGTTCACTGGCAAACTTCAGATGGGTCTGTACATGTGTCTTCTTGAGGAGGGGGACCTTGCGGGCGCTTCAGGATTTCAATCTATGGCGGCGTATTGTGTTACCAATGGTTTGTTTGGTGACTGTGGTTCCAACTGCCTTGAGATCATTCACAAGCTCCTCCTGTGTGGTTCTGGGCTGATCCCTCACTTTTCTCATGATCATCCTCACCCCATGAGGCGAAATTTTGCATGGAGCTCCAGACCGAGGACGATTGATGGTTATTTTGTATTTCTTACATTTGTTAGTTGTTTCCTTCTCACCAAATTTCTTGCTGATGGTCTGGCAGCCAATTCCAGCCTTTTGCAGGTCTACAATCTTCTCCCCGACGTCCTTTTGACAGCTCTTTGGTCTTGTCCATGATTATGAGGTTTGAATGGAAGAAAGAGGTTCTGTGGACAGGTGTCTTTTATACACATAACGAGTTGTCATTGGGAGCTCCTTCCAAGGCCCTTTTTGCACTTGTACGACTTGTCCTACGACTTGGGACTGCAAAGTCGTATGACAAGTCGTTCCCCATGATTTCCAATGGCTACCATTCATATTAGTACGACTTCAAGTCGTGCTGACTTCAAAGTAGTCCCTGCACTACTTTGGTCCGACTTTGATCCTACTTCAGCCCATTCAATATCATTGAAGTCGGATCGCCATCTTAACTGATCCGACTTTGGCATGCGACTTGTGCTCTCATGATCTTTAAGTGGAACTCCACGTAAAATGTAAAAAAAAAACGGCATGGGTTCACCCTCCAAGAGCATACCAGGCCCTTCGCTCTGGTCTGGATTTTAAGGGGAACCCCCCAAAATCCATACCAGATCCCTATCCGAGCACACAGCCCGGCAGGTCAGGAAAGGGGGTGGGGACGAGCGAGCGCCCCCCCCCCTCCTGAACCGTACCAGGCTGCATGCCCTCCCCATGTTGATAAGCACAAGGGCCTCTTCCCGACAACCCTGGCCGTTGGTTGTCGAGGTCTGCGGGCAGGAGCTTATCGGAATCCAGAAGCCCCCTTTAACAAGGGGGGGGCCCAGATCCCAATACCCCCCCAACCTATGTGAATGAGTATGGGGTGAAAAATAAAAATAAAACCCAGTACACAGGTTTTTAAAGTAATTTATTAGGCAGCTCCGGGGTCTCTACCGACTTCTTCTCCCCTCTCTGGCTCTTCTCCCTCTTCTGGCGACATCTTCTGCCTCTGCTGGTCCCCCCCCCCCCTCTGGGTCTTCTCCGCTGATGTCTTCTAGCCCTCTGTCCACTGACTTCTGCCGGGTCTTCTCTGCTGTCTTCTACCTCCAGTTCTTCTTCCAATGTTGACACAACGCTCTCTCCCGCTCCTAATGCTGGGTGCGCGGTGTGCCACTACTTATATTGGCATGGGGCGGGGTCAACGGAGGCCCGCCCCTTATGATGTCACCATCCGTCCATCATGCCCCGGGTCGGCGAAGTCTCAAGGGACGGGGCCTCCGGATGACGTCACACGGTGACCCTGCCCCATGCCAATATAAGTAGTGGCACTCCACGCACCCGGCATTGGAACAGGAGAGAGCGTCAAGTCGACATCGGAAGAAGAAGAACAGAGGGAGAAGACAGTGGAGAAGATCCGGCAAAAGAATGAGAAGACAGCGGAGAAGACCTGGCAGAAGACAGCGGACAGAGGGCGAAGAACCAGAGAGAACGGAGAAGACTCGGAGAGGGTAGAAGAACTGGCAGAGGCAGAAGACATCAACGGAGGAGGCAGAAGAGCTGGAGAGGGGAGAAGTTGGAACAGATGCCGGAGCTGCCTTAATAAATTACTTTAAAAACCTATGTACTGCGTTTTTTATTTTTGACACTTTTTATTTTTTTTAGGTGAATGGGTAGGGGTACAATGCACCCCCCATACTCATTCACATAGGCTGGGGGCCCTCTTGTTAAAGGGGGCTTCCCGATTCTGATAAGCCCCCCCGCCCGCAGACCCCAACAACCAACGGCCGGGGTTGTCGAGAAGAGGCCCTTGTTCTCATCAACATGGGGACAAGGTGCTTTGGGGTGCCTGCCACCCCCCCCCATTTGAGGGCATGCGACCTGGTACGGTTCAGGAGCGGGGGGGGGGTGCCCGCTTGTTCCCCACCCCCTTTCCTGACCTGCCAGGCTGTGTGCTCAGATAAGGGTCTGGTATGGATTTTGGGGTGGGGGGACCCACGCAGTTTTTTTTCGGCGTGGGGGTTCCCCCTCAAAATCCATACCAGACAGAAGGGCCTGGTAGGCTCCTTGAGGGGGGAACACATGCTGTTTTTTTGTTTTTTTTTAACATTTTGCGTGGAGTTCCCCCTAAAGCTTGATACCAGACAGTGCCCGGTATTGTTGAGGATCAAAGTCGGATCCCTGTTCATTGAAATCGGATGCAAGTTGACGGGCAAATTCGAATCCAAAGTGGTACGACTGTCGTGTCATACCAGTGTGAACCCGGCCTTACATTGACAGGACCTAATCTGTGTACCACATGAGCACCTACTGTAGCCAGTCTGTGGGAGCCAGAATTCTGGTTGGTTGGTAGGGCATCAAATACTTATTTAACTCGCCGAACTACAACTCAATTTATAACATTTGTATTATGTGTGTTTTATTTATTTATTTATTTATTTTTTTCATGATTTTTGGTGGATATTCTTTCTCTATAATATAAATTACACCTATGATAAAAATGATAGACCCTTCATTTCTTTGTAAGTGGGCAAACTTACAAAATCTGCAGGGGATCAAATCCATTATTTTTCCCCTCTGTAACTGAAGCTCTTTTTTGAATGGCCTCTGGGAGTTATAAAACATTGTTCCTTGTAATAGGTTATGAAAATACCATATTTCCAGGAAAAGTGGGATTCGCTATATATATGATGTCATTTTTAAAAGCTGGCCGCGCTGGTTACAATATGGTCACATGCAACGTTATTTCCGAAAAAACATCCCCCACTAAATCACTTAAAGGGAAAGTAGCTCTGCATCGTGGTCAATGGGCTGTAAAGATAATGGGCAAATTATTATTACGATACATGATTTATATAGCGCCAACAGTTTGTGCCGCGCTTTACAACATGAGGGCAGACAATACAATTCAATACTGGAGGAATCAGACCGGTGTCTTGTCGAATACTGTCCCCCGTCGGATAGTGTCCGCCCTGTACTGCGCTTTATGGAGGACAAGGAGACGCCGAAAGTCTCCGAAGATGAACGGCATCCAGGTTCAAGCCCCACCATCCAAATGGACGTAGAGTTAGAATAAAAATTTGCCGAGCGAAGCGAGGCCGTGCCCGAAGCGAGCAAAGTGAGCCCATGAGGGGCCCTGGTACTAAGTGCTGTTTTACATCATCTAACGTATGTCCACTTGCATGGTGGGCCTTGAACCTGGCCCTAGGGCACAAGGTACTATTAAGTGCGCAGGCGCCGTTCATCTTTGGAGACTTTCGACGTCTCCTTGTCCTCCGTACTGCGCAAGCACTGCGCCTGTGCAGTACGGGGCGGACACTATCCGATGGGGGGACAATTCTCTGCTGCGGGGGATGAGCTGATAGAGAAAATAAAGTACAGTTGTTGGGTGGATGGCAAGATAGACTTCTCTGAAGAGATTGTTTTTCAGGGTCCGTCGGAGTAGGAGATAATCGACAGCGTCGGGTAAGGAGTTCCATAGGATGGGAGAGGCTCGGGGGAAAGTTCTGGAGCCGAGCATGGGAGGAGGTGACGAGGGCACTAGAGAGCAAGGAGGTCTTGGGAGGAATGAAGAGAACGCTTTGGTTGGTATTTTGAGACTAGGCTAGTGATGTAGTTGGGGGGCTGAGTTGTGGGTGGCTTTGCAAGTACATTTAAAACATTACATGGGATGTCTTCTTGCTGCACTTTTTTTTTTCCCTTTTTTTTATTTTTTTAATTTATAATTTTATTTTTCCAAAAAGTTACAGTTAGATAGAAAATAGGAAAGAAAACGAAGCATAGTCAAAATAACAATAATGATGAGGGTCACACAATTAGATCCACAGGCCTAGCAGGACACTGTATGGGTGGTCACATATAACATTACAAATATTAAATTGGTCATCAGTGTGCAGGGCCATGTAAGGCATATAAAGTGGCGGCATGGGAGACCCGAAACGTAGACTCCTAAACTTAAAACTGTGCAACTATATAAAACGCAACAATATACCGGGAATCAAAGCATCCCGGTGGCTAGGGATGGGCCCAGTGTTCGATTCGAACCGAACATCGGCCGTTCGTCCGCTCGTCGAGGGCAGAACTCTGAGGGCCGTTCGCATCAAATTCGTGTCATGCGAACGGTCCACAATGCACTGCGCCAGTCGCAGTGCATTGCTGGCTGACAGTGTTGCCAACCGCCCGTAGATTTACGGGCAGCCCGTTAAAATGGGCTCTTTTTTCCCCGCCCGTAAATGCCCGTAGTAGCGGGAACGTGCCAGTAAAAATGGCCATGATCGGTCAGGCTTGGAACTGCGCATGCGCAGTTCCGGAGCTTGCCGAGCCGAGCAGATCCGACCTGTAGTCGGCCGGCGGGGGGGGGGGGGGCGGATTTCACAGAGGCTGTGCGGCGCGCTTTTCTGACGAGGCAAGTGTCAAGTGAGGTGACCGTGACGACGTATTAGAAAATCCCGTGTCCACCAGGCACGCCATCCCACATCCCGCCATCATTTGAAATCTAACTAGGAGCACTAAAGCAGGAGAATTCGGAGGCTGAGCAGCATGCGGCGGCGAAACGAGGAGCCCTGCATCCAGGCAATCCAGAGTCCACGGGGGAGACAGGGACAGAGCGACAGCCCAGCCCACGGTACAGCAAGTGATGGTGGCAGAGGGGGATGGAGGTAGGGGGTGATGGTGGCAGAGGGGCCCGTAACATGTAGTTCATAGACTGTGGTGTTTTTATATAAACTGTATTGGAAGGTGGAGTATCACATAGTAACAAAGTAGAATGTGCTATACAAGGATTCTGATTGGTTCTGCGCTTTGCTCCTTCAACTATTCATGCCTTTATAAAATGTAAAAGGTTCATTTAAAAGAAAACCTGCCATTGATCTGTCTAAAAGTGCTAGTTGGCTGGTGGTTTTAGGGGCTACATTACCCACCTGACCTAATGGTGGCCATACACACTTCTATTTTATTATCCAATCGCTATGCAATTTGATCAAAATCATCAAATATGGGGGATGGAGGCAGGGGGTGTTGGCGGCAGAGGTTGGTGGAGGCAGGAGGTGTTGGTGGCAGGGGGTGTTGGCGGCAGAGGTTGGTGGAGGCAGGAGGTGTTGGTGGCAGGGGGTGTTGGCGGCAGAGGTTGGTGGAGGCAGTGGGTGTTGGTGGCAGGGGGTGTTGGCGGCAGAGGTTGGTGGAGGCAGGAGGTGTTGGTGGCAGGGGGCGATTGAAGGCAGGGGGAGATTGAAGGTAGGGGGCGATGGGGGCATTTGGTGGCAGGGAGCGATGGTGACAAGTGATGGCGGCAGGAGGGTATTGGACTAAATAATTCACCCTTATTATAACCGAAAATAGCAAAAATATGTTTTTTTACCTTTTAATATCTACCTTAAATCACATTGCTATTTGCCTAGTGTATTTGTTTGTAGCCTAAATACTGAAATTTGCACCTAAAAATTAAATTTTGTAACTTTTCTGAAATGCCAGTAAAAACGTGGCTGTGCCAGTAAATTTTGGGTGTCGTGCCAGTAAATTTCAATCTGGTAGGTTGGCAACGCTGCTGGCTGATGATTGGCCAAGCATGCACTGTGACCCCGCATGCTTGGCCAATCAGAGCCAGCGGCGAGGAGAGCAATAATTGGCCACAGGCAGGATGCCTGTGGCCAATTATAGCTCGGGGTTTAGTACACGCCCCACACTATATAAGGCCGCCGCGCCGGCGGCCTCGTGTAGTGTGTTCCGGCGTTAGGAACAGTGATAGTGTACTGTACATGTACACAGTGTATTTGAATCATTACTTTGTGGGGAAATTCTAGGGAAAGAGGAAAAATAGGCAGGGATAGCGTATTCTTCTCAGCCTTTTGCGTGTGGGGAAAGTGTAGGGATAGAGGAAAAATATGCAGGGATAGTGTGTTCTTCTCAGTGCTGTTCTCTACCAATCCAACCATCTGCAGGAGTTAGTGTGTGTGTGTGCTGTGTTAGTATAGCACAGCAGTAGCACACTAAACCACCTTACACTGTATCTGCCCTGTTGTCACCTAAGACAGCCATCTGCAGGAGTTAGTGTGTTTTGTGTGCCTCCAGCACAGCACAGCATACACCAACAGTCCATACATACATACATACATACATACATACATACATACATACAGTATATACCTACAGTCCCTCTCTTGTTTGCACCGCCTGTATACTGCGGTTCAGAGTATATAGGGTTTTAGGTATAGGGTTTTATTTTGGGTGCGGGGTTCCCCTTAATATCCATACAAGACCCAAAAGGGCTGTTAATAGGCTGGGGTGGGGGGGGGGGGGGTGGTGGGGTAGCCATGCCATTTTTCTCAAGGATTTTCAGCCATATGGCGGCCAGGACAAGACATGACATTAAAGCCGCAAGTGGTTTTAAATGGCTTCTTTTTTCCTTTACAAATGTCATTTTGTGCAGGGACAGTTCTAAACACGGGAAACACATGCCACTTCACAGGCATACTTTACACACCCCCAGGTACCATATTTAAAGGAAAATTTCACTTTTTTTTTTTTTCCCCTTTATGCATCATTAAAATCACTGCTCCAGAAAAAACGTCCATTTTTAAAACTTCTTTTTGCATTGATACATGTCCCCTGGGGCAGGACCCGGGTCCCCAAACCTTTTTTATAACAATAACATGCATATTGGCCGTTATAATTAGCACTTTAGATTTCGAACGTTCGCATCCATTGTAACTAATAGGGTTCTAACGTTCGATCGAACTTTCGGTCCGTTCGCAGGTTCTGGTGCGAACCGGACTCGACCACCCCACCCCCCCCCCCCTCCCCTGAAGCTTTGAGTGATGAAGTTTCAGCTTACGGCAAGGCCTTTGGTGGGACCATACAACCCCTCACCCGTTTAAAGAACACCAGAAGGAGGCAAATAGATAGTGCCTGTAACAGGTACAGCACCTGGGGTAGCATGGTCATCTTGAGGGCACTGCAGCGGTCAAACCAGGTTAAGGTGAGTGAATGCCA
>CM053033.1:12954546-13009546 GCA_028564925.1 Lithobates sylvaticus | reverse complement strand
ACCTGCAACGAATGTTTAAAAGTCAGTCACTGCTTTATACATATACCCACAGGGTGTATTTTTTTTTTTTTTTTTTTTTCATTCTGTGAAACTCCAATTGGGGCAAAATCGAATGTCCTCAGGCTATATTCTCTGAAGATCGAATGTTAATTCATTGAAAAAAGTGTCTGACTGTTAATACCGCAATGTGACCAATAGGTGGCGCTGTGTATCATATGAAATAAGTTTCATAGTTAGTCAGGTTGAAAAAAGACACAAGTCCATCCAGTTCAGCCACAAATAAAAAAATAAAAATAAAAAATATATCATACAATCCCATATACCCCATTCTATACCCACAGTTGATCCAGAGGAAGGCAAAAAAAAACCCAGCAGAGCATTCTCCAATTTGCTAAAGCAGGGGAAAAAATTCCTCCCTGATCCCCCGAGAGGCAATCGGATTTTCCCCGGATCAACTTTACCTATAAATGTCAGTACCCAGTTATATTCTGTACATTTAGGAAAGTATCCAGGCCTTTCTTAAAGCAATCTACTGAGCTGGCCAGAACCACCTCTGGAGGGAGTCTATTCCACATTTTCACAGCTCTTACTGTGAAGAAACCTTTCCGTATTTGGAGATGAAATCTCTTTTCCTAGACGTAAAGAGTGCCCCCTTGTCCTCTGTGTTGACCGTAAAGTGAATAACCCAACACCAAGTTCACTATATGGACCCCTTATATATTTGTACACGGAGATCATATCCCCCCTTAATCTCCTCTTATCAAGAGTGAATAAATTCAGTTCCTCTAATCTTTCCTCATAGCTGAGCTCCTTCATGCCTCTTTTCAGTTTGGTTGCCCTTCTCTGCACTTTCTCCAGTTCCCCGATATCCTTTTTGAGAATTGGTGCTCCACAGCTCCATCAAGTGGCCACAATGCAGTATTTCCCCATAAAATGTGTGTGGGGTTTCGATGGATGAACAGCTGTGCAGATTTTTTTTATTTTTTTAAATAAACGCATCCCTTTCTAATGTAAACATACAGTATCTCAAGTGGAAGGAATTTTTTTCCCTTGCTGTAGCAAATTGGAGCATGCTCTGCTGTTGTTTTTTTTTTGCCTTCCTTTTGGATCAATTATGGACATAGAATTGGGTATATTGGATTGTAAAATATATATATATATATATTTATAAATTAGTACAATCCAATATACCAGGGGTCAAGTCCTGGGGAAAAAGGTGTGGGAACTCCCACCCAAGATCCACTCGCCCACCAAAAAAAATAAATGATACATTCATATGCACGAACGCTTCAAAAGTGGTATTTTTCATCCAGTTTTCGTATTGTGTGTATGAAGCTTAACTGTTTGGTACATAAAAAAACAATCCTCAATAAACATAAATACGGTAATTCTCTGAATAATCAGCATTCATACAATTGTGCTTCCATGTAATGTGATCATCATGTTCTGATCTTTATTGGGGAATGTTATTTTGTATATAGAGTGTTTATGTGGTGAGTTTACACTTTCCATTGAACAGAGTTTGGATAACACAGGGTTAAACGGAAAGGTCATAAATGAAGTGCACATTATCTGGACAGAATGCTTGGGGAGATAGTGATGTGTTCCTGCTTAGGAGATGTATGTTAGCTTGGGGGGGTTGCAAACTCTGCAGGGCTCCAACACACACTCGCTGCTATTCTAACCCTTCACATATTTCCACATAAACTTCCCTCCTGTATTAAACTTTGCCGGGTATTGTGCTCAGCTTACCACCCCAAACTGATGTTCCTCCCTCAGCTCACCTCTCTCCCTGCATGTCCTGTGAGCAGAATAGCTGTGCTCCTCCTCTGGGTTCTCTCATCATATGGCACTGAAGATAGAGGAGGGGGGGATTCAGCGGGACACTCAGAGCAAGTATGCAGGAGACTGGGGGGGCGGGGGAGATGAGGAGACAGAAAATCAGGAGGGGCCGGCGCATCACGAGAGGTCTGACTAAATACAATCTCTTAGCAGCAGGGACCTGATCTACCTGTCAGCTAGCTGTGATTGACAGGTAGATCGAAGCGGAAGCTGTCATGGGGCCCCCTACTGGCAATGCCTGAATGGTCAGGTGTGCGGCACTTACTATAGTGAGCTGTGTCGGCAGCTGCTGGTGTAGCACCTACCACACAGATCGCATACTTCAAAGTCTTGCAGGACACGGCTGCTAATGGGAACTGAGTTCCTGTTGTGGAAAAAGTACAGGAACTCCGTTCCCATGCGTTCCTGCAGGACTTGAGCTCTGCAATATACCCAATTCTATGCCCATAATTGATCCAGAGGAAGGCAAAAAATATATATATATATATATATATATATATATATATATATATATATATATATATATATATATACACACACATACACACACCTGTCAACCTGACTAACTATGTAAGTGAGTACACCCCCCTAAGTGAAAATGTCCAAATTGGACCCAATTAGCCATTTTCCCTTTTCACATACAGTACATACATATATATCAAGAATAATTGGTGCCATGCAGACCAATTTGATGCACTGTGCGGCGTATGGTCTGAGCACTGACAGGCTGACCCCCCCACCCCTACAACCTCTGCAGCAATGCTGGCAGCACTCATACGTCTATTTCCCAAAGACAACCTCTGGATATGATGCTGAGCACGTGACCTCAACTTCTTTGGACCATGGCGAGGCCTGTTCTGAGTGGAACCTGTCCTGTTATAGCGCTGTATGGTCTTGGCCACCGTGCTGCAGCTCAGTTTCAGGGTCTTGGCAATCTTCTTATAGCCTAGGCCAGTGAAGGTGAACCTTGGCACCCCAGATGTTTTGGAACTACATTTCCCACAATGCTCATATGCGCACTCTGCAGTGTAGTTGAGCATCATGGGAAATGTAGTTCCAGGGGTGCCAAGGTTCGCCATCACTGGCCCAGGCCATCTTTATGTAGAGCAACAATTCTTTTTTTTTATTTTTTTTTTTTTCAGATCCTCAGTTTTTTTTACCATACTGGCAGCACTTGTACAGGGTTTACCTTTTAATTTTTTGGCCTTTTACAAAGGGGACTGTGTTTTTTTTTATTTTTTAAATGTACACAGCTGTCATGGATAATCCGTGTCTAACATGTGTATTTCCCTATGATCGCCAGCTCCATCTAGTGGCCATAATGAAGCATTTTCTTGAAACGCCGTAATCGACAAAATACCGCATTTTGTCCACTAGATGGCACTGACGATCATCGGAAATGCACACATTAGACACATTACAGGATTGTGAAATGGCGTGTTTTGGGTAGTTTGTTAGGGGGGAAAAGTGCTTGTTGTCATGCAGGTGCAAAACGCAGCAGAAACCCATCAAAAACACAGTACTTGCGTTTTTTTTTTTTTTTTTGGTGCGTTTCCATTGAAGAACTGAAAACGCAACCTGCTGTAGGAAAAAAGTCCCCGACCCTTTCCAAAAGATGCACCAGTGGAAAACGCATAGGGGTGGAGCAGGCAGAATGAACAGTGTTGTCACCCTTTTACAGGAAATGGAACAATAACAGGTCTTACTGGCAGGATCAACGAGAAGGGGGCACACAGAAAAACAAAAAACGTCTGTGTTCATGCATCATATTTTGCACATAGTCATGCTGTAACATGTTATGTAATGATTTGTGATTTCATAAGGCAATGCATGTAAATGGCGACTACAAAGGAAGTCTTTCGCAACATAAACTGCGGTTTAAAAAAAAAAAAAAAAACATGAGCTATGAGGAAAATTCCTTGTAAAATGAACAGCATATTAAATTCCATAGGGGTGTATTTATAAAAAATAAATAAAAAATAAATAAATGCATAGCTATTTGTCATTCGAAACTGCATGTAAATTAGCTTTTCTGTGTGAATGAGGAAAAAAATCGAATGTTCTCAGGCTGTATTCTCTGCAGATCGAATGTGTGAATGGGAAACAAATACCACATTATGGCCACTAGATGGTTCTTTTGCGCATTCGTATATTCTGATACTCGGCGCCATCTAGTGGCTGTAACAAGATATTTTCCCCATTTACGTGTTCCATCTGCAGAGAATATAGCCTGAAAACATTCACTTTTTTAAAAAATGTTGCCCAATTTCTTGCCATTTTGTCCCGTTTACACTATTGGGTATGTCAGGGCAAAAAAAGGACGAAAATAAAATCTACATTACACCTCCTACAAGACATGCGTGTTATTCCTCTGGCGCTATATAAAACCTGTATAATAATAATAAATACAGGCAGCCAGCAGCCAGGAATTTGTTTGCATTTTTAATCCTGGCTTCCACACAGAAGCATTCCTGTGGCTTTATATTTACTCATAACTGAGTTAGTGCCCCCTTTATGGTGGTTGTCAGTAGCGAGTGCCCCCTTTATGGTGGTTGTCAGTAGCGAGTGCCCCCTTTATGGTGGTTGTCAGTAGCGAGTGCCCCCTTTATGGTGGTTGTCAGTAGTGAGTGCCCCCCTTATGGTGGTTGTCAGTAGTGAGTGCCCCCCTTATGGTGGTTGTCAGTAGTGAGTGCCCCCTTTATGGTGGTTGTCAGTAGAGAGTGCCCCCTTTATGGTGGTTGTCAGTGGTGTTCGCCCTCTTTTTAAATGTTGGTGATCAGTGGCGAGTGCCCCTTATGGTGGTATATAGCGATGTGTGTTCCTTTTTAAATATTGTTTGTCAGTAGTGTGTGCCATGTTTAAATGTTGGTGGTCAGTGGTGAGTGCCCCCTTATGGTGGAGGTCAGTGGTGAGTCTCTATCTCATCCTGCTTAAGGGCTATTTTGGGGTAACAGCACTATTTCAATAGATGTGTGATCAGTGGTGAGTGCCCCCTTATGGTGGTCAGTAGTGAGTGCCCCCTTATGGTGGAGGTCAGTGGTGAGTCTCTATCCCATCCTGGTTATCATTAAGGGCTATTTGGGGATAGCAGCACTATTTCAATAGATGCGTGATCAGTGATGAGTGCCCCCGATATGGTGGTGATTAGTGGTGAGTGCCCCCGATATGGTGGTGATTAGTGGTGAGTGCCCCCGATATGGTGGTGATTAGTGGTGAGTGCCCCCGATATGCTGGTGATTAGTGGTGAGTGCCCCCGATATGCTGGTGATTAGTGGTGAGTGCCCCCGATATGGTGGTGATTAGTGGTGAGTCCCCCCATATGGTGGTGATTAGTGGTGAGTCCCCCCCATATGCTGGTGATTATTGGTGAGTGCCCCCCATATGCTGGTGATTAGTGGTGAGTGCCCCCCCATATGGTGGTGAGTGTTCCTTTAAATATTGGTGGCCCAGTGATAAATGCCCCCTTGTGGTGATCAGTAGTGAGTGCCCCTTATGTGGTGGTCGGTGGTGAGTGTCCCCATATGGTGGTGATCAGTGGCGAGTACCCACTTTAAATGTTGGTGGTGAGGGCCCCCTTATGGTGGAGGTCAGTGGTGAGTCTCTATCTCATCCTGCTTATCATTAGGGGCTATTTTGGGGTAGCCGCACTTTTTCAATCGATGCTTGATCAGTGGTGCCCCCTTATTGTCATGGTTAGTGGTGAGTGTTCCTTTTGTGATCAGTGGTGAGTGCCCCCTTATGGTGGTGGTCAGTGGTGTGTTCCTTTAAATATTGGTGATCCGTGATAAATGCCCCCTTATCGGTGGTAAGTGCCTCTTATGATGTCGGTCCGTGATAATCGTTTCAATATTAATGATCAGTGGTGAATAGCCCCTTATGGTGGTGTGTTCCTTTAAATATTGGTGGTCAGTGGTGAATGGCGGCTCCTGGTGGTGATCAGTAGTGAGTGCCTCTTTAAATGTTGGTGATCAGTGGTGAGTGCCCTCTTGTGGTAGTCGGTGGTTAGTCTTCCTTTAAATATTGGTGTTCAGTAGTGAATGCCCCCTTCTAGTGGAGGTCAGTGGTGTGTGCCAACCCCCCCCCCCCCCCATAGTGGTGGTCAATGGTGAGTGCCCCGTTACGGAGGTGGTGAGTGCCCCTTTAAATACTGGTGTGTCAGTGGTGGGTATCCCATAACTTCTGATGGTGACTGATGTTTTTCCCCATAACATTGGTGGTCAGTGTCCCCCCCCTCTATGGTCAGTATGCTCCCTTCTCTGCTCCCCTGCCCTGTGTAGAGATCTTAATGAAGAACAGGTACAGTGATGTCTCCACACACGTAGTCCATGGATATCTCCTTCCGCTCCACAATGGAAGGCCCGTATCTCGGTATGGACCTGGGCTGGAGGAATAATCTGCGGGAGCCTGAGCATTGTACCGACAGGCCACCAAAATGCTCTAAATGCAAAAAATTTTATAAATGCAAATTTTTTTTTATTTTCAATTTTATGGGGTATTTATATTTTTTTTGCAAAGGTAGAATATGTCTTAACTTTTTTTTTATTTTATTTTTTTTTTTTTTTTTTTGATATTCTGAATTTGTTTTTCCTTTAAAAAAAAAAATGATGTTCTTCTTCAGACTATAATGTATTGTTGTTCTGCTCTATATCCAACCCTTCAGCAGGTCCTCTTCTCGTTTCAGTGAACCCATGCTGCTACTTCCCATGCCAGCACAAAGGTGTGTGCGTGAGATTCGACCTGGACAAATACGAATGTGACTGCACCCTCACTGGCTATTATGGAAGAAACTGCACCACCCGTAAGCTATGGAACAAACGTCTTTATCGTATCCAACCAGTTGTTTCCTGTCATACAAGCTCTTGAGCAATCCAGCAGCTTTGAAAAGTTAAATGGAAAAAAAAAAATCCTCGGCACTTGCCGGGGCGGTGGCAGAAGGTGGAACACTATTTTCAAAACCATGCAGAACATGGATCTAACCAGAGGTGGTCAACCTATGGAGGGGCCTTATGTGCGGCCCCTGATATCTTCTGACATGTAGCAGGAGATGGTCCAAGACTGGGGACATGCTATAGGAGTTGTAAACTAGGGACATGCTATAGGCATTGATGGAGACTGGGGACATGCTATAGGCATTGATGGAGACTGGGGACATGCTATAGGCATTGATGGAGACTGGGGACATGCTATAGGCATTGATGGAGACTGGGGACATGCTGTAGGAGTTGTTGGAGACTTGGGACATGCTGCAGGAATTGATGGGGACATGCTATAAGATTTTGTAGAGACAAGGGACATGATATAGGAGTTGTTGGTGAATGAAGACATGCTATAAAAGTTGGAGACTGGGGACATGCTGTAGGAGTTGTTGGTGACTGGGGACATGCTGTAGGAGTTGTTGGTGACTGGGGACATGCTGTAGGAGTTGTTGGTGACTGGGGCCATGCTGTAGGGGTTGTTGGAGAATGAAGACATGCTATAAAAGTTGGAGACTGGGGACATGCTGTAGGAGTTGTTGGTGACTGGGGACATGCTGTAGGAGTTGTTGGTGACTGGGGCCATGCTGTAGGGGTTGTTGGAGAATGAAGACATGCTATAAAAGTTGGAGACTGGGGACATGCTGTAGGAGTTGTTGGTGACTGGGGACATGCTGTAGGAGTTGTTGGTGACTGGGGACATGCTGTAGGAGTTGTTGGTGACTGGGGACATGCTGTAGGAGTTGTTGGTGACTGGGGCCATGCTGTAGGGGTTGTTGGAGAATGAAGACATGCTATAAAAGTTGGAGACTGGGGACATGCTGTAGGAGTTGTTGGTGACTGGGGACATGCTGTAGGAGTTGTTGGTGACTGGGGACATGCTGTAGGAGTTGTTGGTGACTGGGGCCATGCTGTAGGGGTTGTTGGAGAATGAAGACATGCTATAAAAGTTGGAGACTGGGGACATGCTGTAGGAGTTGTTGGTGACTGGGGACATGCTGTAGGAGTTGTTGGTGACTGGGGACATGCTGTAGGAGTTGTTGGTGACTGGGGACATGCTGTAGGAGTTGTTGGTGACTGGGGCCATGCTGTAGGGGTTGTTGGAGAATGAAGAGACAAGGGACATGATATAGGAGTTTTTGGAGACTGGGGACATGCTATAGGAGTTGTTGGAGACTGTGGACATGCTATAGGGGTTGTTGGAGACTGGGGACATGCTATAGGAGTTGTTGGAGACTGGAGACATGCTATAGGAGTTGTTGGAGACTGGAGACATGCTATAGGAGTTGTTGGAGACTGGAGACATGCTATAGGAGTTGTTGGAGACTGGGAACATGCTATAGGAGTTTTTGGAGACTGGGAACATGCTATAGGAGTTGTTGGAGACTGGGGACATGATATAGGAGTTGTTGGAGACTGAGGACATGCTATAGAAGTTGTTGGCGAATGAAGACATGCTATAAAAGTTGGATACTGGGGACGTGCTATAGGAGTTTTTGGAGACTGGGGATATGCTATAGGAATTGATGGAGACTGGGGACATGCTATTTTTCTTTCTTTATTTTTTTCTTATTTCTCCTTCTTCTTCTTGCCTCTCTCCCACCCCCCCCCCCCCCATATCTGAGAATGTCCATAAAAATAATAAAGATCTAGATAAAGGAAAGCAAAACTGTCCGGTTTGCGGCGCCTCCTATGGACAGAGTAGTATAAGTGAGAGATATGTATCACTCTGTACATTGCTGGAATACCTTATTTCAGGAGCTCAGTGAACGTTTTTCCATGTTCATGTAATAAAACCCCAGAGAGTAATCCTCGAATGTTTCCCCTGACCTCTCTATCACCTCCATTAAATCTGTCAGTTGTGTAAAACCAGATTGATATTTCGTAGTTATCGGAGAAACACATCTGCCTGACACTACGTATGTATAGTTTCACAATGTGAGATTGGATATTGAGATAAAGGGGCCTACAGGTTCTAGATCCTCTTACACCAGGGGTGTCCAAACTTTTTTCAAAGAGGGCCAGATTTGATGAAGTGAACGTGCGTGAGGGCCGACCATTTTCCCTGACATTCTTTGAACCATTAAAATTCGGTCTGTGTGTTTGTTCGAGCACTAATACACTGCCCAACAAGAATTCTCTTGCCTTTGTGGCTGTGTGTGAGTAAAGAGATGAGCTCAGGCGTATTATTTGGATATACCGTATTTATTGGCGTATAACACGCACCTTCACTTTAAGAGGGAAGTTTCAGGAAAAAATTTTTTTTTTTACATAAAGAACAATGAAGCAAAATAAGGATCATTGCCCATCTGCAGCCCCACCATTGCCATGAGTGCAGAATCCACCATTTCCAGGAATGCAGCCCCCCATCGTTGCCGGGAATGCAGCCCCCCCCATCATTGCCGGGAATGCAGCCCCCCCATCATTGCCGGGAATGCAGCCCCCCCATCATTGCCGGGAATGCAGCCCCCCCATCATTGCCGGGAATGCAGCCCCCCCCATAATTTCCGGGAATGCAGCCCCCCCCATAATTTCCGGGAATGCAGCCCCCCCCCATAATTGCCGGGAATGCAGCCCCCCCATAATTGCCGGGAATGCAGCCCCCCCATAATTGCCGGGAATGCAGCCCCCCCATAATTGCCGGGAATGCAGACCCCCATCATTGCCAGGAATGCAGACTCACCATTGCAATCGCTGCAGCCCGACTGATTCCCATCCATCTGCAGCCTCGGAGGGGCTGGGAGGGGGGCGGGACAAGCGCCAAAAGATCAGCTACAGGAGAAACTCCTGTTTTCTCTGCGGGCTCTTTAATAGAAAGTCCTGCCTCCTTTGATGGACAGATCAGTCGTCCAATGGCAGCGCCGGAGATGGGACTTCCTATTACAGAGGCTGCCGTGTAAACAGAAAATTCTCCTCCCTGTCCCCTCCAACGGCATCTGGACATATATATCTTCTGTGGCCCCAGCGCTGGGAGATCGTTGGGGGCCACAAAAGATATATACATGTCCAAATAACCAGGCGGGCCGTTCAAAACCGGAACGCGGGCCACGATTGGCCCGCGGGCCGGACTTTGGACATGCCTGTCTTACACCTTCAAGGCAAGCCTGCAAATTCACAGTAAAATTCAATGGCTGATAATGGATCTCCCGAGGTTCTTTAAAACGATCCATCATTTAAAAATGGCTGAGTGGTGGGAGCGATCCAGTAGGGCCATCAAGTCATAGGACAACGGGGATGACCACGCAACCAAAAGCTTGAAAAAGTCTTTATGGCCTCCATAAGCAGAATGTAGGTGTTTCTGGAGGAGCTCCAGGATGTCGGAGACCACAGAGGTCCACCACAAAGCGTGGAAGGATGTAGAGAAGTTCCAGATGGAAGGGTCTTTTTTGGTGGCCTTTTCATTTTATGGTCATCATTATCATTCTACAGGATTTATATAGCGCCAAGAGTTTACTCATCACTTAACAATATAGGGAGACAGTACAGCAACAAGGCAATACAATACAAGAGGGTTAGGAGGACCCTGCTCCTGGGAGCTTGCAATCTAATAGGGAGGGGCTGGTGGAACAAAAGGTAGTAACTGTGAGAGATGAACTGATGGGAATAGAAGATTCAGTCATTAGATGAAGGCAGGATTAGGCGTCCTTTAACCACGTCAGGTTTTTTTAACCGCTGCCTTCCTGACCAGGCTATTTTTCGCGATACGGCACTGCGTCGCAATTGCGCGGTTGTGCGACGTTGCACCCAAACAAAATTGATGTCCTCTTTTACTCCCAAATGGAGATTTCTTTTGTTGGTATTTGATCACTTCTGCGTTTTTTTTTTATTTTTTCGCGCTCTAAACAAAAAAAGAGCGACAATTTTGAAAAAAATATAAATAAACCAATTTTTTTTTTTTCTGCTATAATAAATATCCCCCCTCCAAAAATATGTAAAAAAAAAAATAATTTCGTCATCAATTTAGGCCAATATGTATTCTGCTACATATTTTTGGTAAAAATAATAATAAATCCCAATAAGTGTATATTGGTTGGTTTGTGCAAAAGTTATCGCGTCTACAAACTACGGGATGCATTAAGGGACTTTTATTTATTTATTTTTACCAGTAATGGAGGTGATCTGCGATTTTTAGCGGGACTGCAACATTGCGGCGGACAAATCTGACCCTAAATTACACTTTTTGGTGACCAGTGACACCCATACATTGATCAGTGTTAAAAAAAAAAAAAATGCACTTTACGAATTTTCAAACTGCTTTTTTTCGAATGAAAAAAAAAAATAGGAATGAAACTAAAACTAAAGAAAATGAATTTAATAGTTGTTATTATTATTAGTTATTTCAGATTTTCAAATTTTTGCATTTTTATATGATAATACATATATTTATATTATAATACACAAGTATTTGTGATATTTTGTCATCTGTAGGTGAATCCAGCTAGAGCACCTAATTTTAATGAAATGTCTATAGTTATATGATATATATATATATATAGAGAATCTATCATAAATTATTATTATTTTTATTATATATCATATACATATCCTAAATAAAAAAAAAAAAAAAAAAAAAAAAAAAAATATATATATATATATATATATATATATATATATATATAGGATCTCACAAAAGTGAGTACACCCCTCACATTTTTTTGTAAATTTATTTTCTTCTCTCTTTTCATGTGACAACACTGAAGAAATGACACTCGTCTACAATGTAAAGTAGTGAGTGTACAGCTTGTATAACAGTGTAAATTTGCGTCCCCTCAAAATAACTCAACACACAGCCATTAACCACTTCAGGACCGCCTCCTGCACATTTACGTCGGCAGAATGGCACGGCTGGGCAAAAGCATGTACCAGTGCGTCACCTTTAATTGCCCAGCCGTGGGTTGCTCCGTGACCGCGGGACCAGCGGACCCGATCGCCACTGGTGTCCCGCGATCGGGTCACAGAGCTGAAGAACGGGGAGACTCTGCCTGTCACTGATCGGCTGTTCCCTGTCATCGGGAAAGCCGATCAGTGACGTCAGATGTAAAGCCACGCCCCCTACTGTAAAAAAAAAAAAAACACACGTCACAGACCATAACCCCTCCCCGCCCCCTAGTGGTTAACTCTTTTACTGCCAGTGTCATTTATACAGGAATCAGTGCATTTTAAATAGCATTGATTGCTGTATAAATGACAATGGTCCCAAAAATGTCCGATGTGTCCGCCATAATGTCTCAGTCACAATAGAAATCGCTGATCGCCGCCACTAGTAAAAATATATATAAATATATATATATATATATATCTATATATATATATATATATATATATATCTATATATATATATATATATATATATATAAAAATGCTATAAAACTATCCCCTATTTTGTAAACGCTATAACTTTTGCGCAAACCAATCGCTAATTGCGATTTTTTTGTTTTTGGTAAAAAAAAAAAAATATGTATAAGAATACGTATCGGCCTAAACTGAGGAAGAAAAAAATTTTTTATATATTTTTTAGGGATATTTATTATAGCAAAAAGTAAAAAGATATTGAATTTTTTTCAAAATTGTCGCTCTATTTTTGTTTATAGCGCAAAAAATAAAAACCGCAGGGGAGATCAAATACCACCAAAAGAAAGCTCTATTTGTGGGAAAAAAAGGACGGCAATTTTGTTTGGGAGCCACGTCGCACGACCGTGCAATTGTCAGTTAAAGCGACGCAGTGCCTAATGGCAAAAAGGGGCCTGGTCCTTTGGCTGCAAATTGGTCCGGGGCTGAAGTGGTTAATGTCTAAACCGCTGGCAACAAAAGTCAGTACACCCCTAAGTAAAAAGGTCCAAATTGGGCCCAAAGTGTCAATATTTTGTGTGGCCACCATTATTTTCCAGCACTGCCTTAACCCTCTTGGGCATGGAGGTCACCAGAGCTTCACAGGTTGGCACTGGAGTCCTCTTCCCCTCCTCCATGTCTACATCACTGAGCTGGTGAATGTTAGAGACCTTGCGCTCCTCCACCTTCCGTTTTTGAAGATGTCCCACAGATGATCAATAGGGTTTAGGTCTGGAGACATGCTTGGCCAGTCCATCACCTTTACCCTCAGCTTCTTTAGCAAGGCAGTGGTCATCTTGGAGGTGTGTTTGGGGTGGTTATCATGTTGGAATACTGCCCTGCGGCCCAGTCTCTGAAGGGAGGGGGATCATGCTCTGCTTCAGTATGTCACAGTACATGTTGGCATTCATGGTTCCCTCAATGATCTGTAGCTCCCCAGTGCCGGCAGCACTCATGCAGCCCCAGACCATGACACTCCCACCACCATGCTTGACTGTAGACAAGACACACTTGTCTTTGTCCTCCTCACCTGGTTGCCCCCACACACGCTTGTCACCATCTGAGCCAAATACGTTTATCTTGGTCTCATCAGACCACAGGACATGGTTCCAGTAATCCATGTCCTTAGTCTGCTTGTCTTCAGCAAACTGTTTGTGGTCTTTCTTGTGCATCATCTATAGAAGAAGCTTCCTTCTGGGATGACAGCCATGCAGACCAATTTGATGCAGTGTGCGGCGTATGGTCTCAGCACTGACAGGCTGACCCCCCACCCCCACCCCTACAACCTCTGCAGCAATGCTGGCAGCACTCATACCTCTATTTCCCAAAGACAACCTCTGGATATGACGCTGAGCACGTGACCTCAACTTCTTGGTGGACCATGGCGAGGCCTGTTTTGAGTGGAACCCGTCCTGTTATATCGCTGTATGGTCTTGGCCATCGTGCTGCAGCTCAGTTTTATGGTCTTGGCAATCTTCTTATAGCCTCGGCCATCTTTATGTAGAGCAACAATTCTTTTTTTCAGATCCTCAGAGAGTTCTTTGCCATGAGGTGCCATGTTGAACTTCCAGTGACCAGTATGAGAGAGTGAGAGCGATAACACCAAATTTAACACACCTGCTCCCCATTCACACCTGAGACCTTGTAACACTAACGAGTCACATGACACAACGGGGAGGGAAAATGGCTGATTGGGCCCAATTTGGAGATTTTCACTTAGGGGTGTACTGACTTTTGTTGCCAGCGGTTTAGACATTAATGGCTGTGTGTTGAGTTATTTTGAGGGGACGGCAAATTTACACTGTTATACAAGCTGTACACTCACTACTTTACATTGTAGACAAGTGTCATTTCTTCAGTGTTGTCACATGAAAAGATAGAAGAAGAGATTTACAGAAATGTGAGGGGTGTACTTACTTTTGTGAGATACTGTGTATATATAACGTGTGTGTAATAAATATAGATAGATAATACATAATAATAATAATAATATAAATGTTTTTTTCTTTTCTGATCCTTTTATTCTTTTCACTTTCAGCTGAATTATGGTCTAGGATTCGGGAACTCATCCGTCCAAACCCTTCCTTTTATCACTACATCTTGACTCGTTTCAAGTGGTTTTGGGATATAATAAATGCTACTTTTATCCGGGATATTATTGTCCGGCTGGTTTTTACAGGTAAGAGCTCAGTATCAATATAGCTGAACTCCTAGCAGATATAAAAGACACAAATCAATGCACTTCTGTATTCATTAATAAAATATATCATCTAAATGTTATTTAAAGGCAAGCAGTACAAGTGCCTCGGTGGGACCTGGTCTTATCCTCTTGCAGTCCCTGTACAGCAGTGCTAGAGTGTGAGAGGAAGAAGCAACTCAGACGCATGCTGATAGGAGGAGAGAGCAGAGTGACAGAGAGATTAACATATTACTGTTTGCTGCTTCTCCTTTCACTGTCCATTCATAGGATGGGAGTGGGTTCAGGGTGCAGGGCTGGAAAAAGAGGGGGGGTTAAAGAGGAGCAGCTGCCCTGGGTGGAGTGTTTTCTTGCGGGAGGGGGTGTACCACCTTGCTAGTCATGCACCCCTCACGGCATGCATGTTCCAGATCAGTGGCCGACCACCAGGATCTCTTCTGTACTAGTAGCTATATGCTGAGCACGGACCCGATAGCCTTGGATGACGGAGTAAGTCCTGTGCAGGATCAATGACTGCTGACCAAGGGTCCCAGAAGTACTGGGAGGGACTGGCAGACTGTCCTGCCTCCTCCCCGCCCCCCTTTCTCGTTTTGCCCTGCCTCCTCCCACCCCCTCTCATTTTGTCCTGCCTCCTCCCATCCCCCTCTCTCATTTTTTGCCCTGCCTCCTCCCACCCCCCTCTCTCATTTTTTGCCCTGCCTCCTCCCATCCCCCTCTCTCATTTTGCCCTGCCTCCTCCCACCCCCTCTCATTTTTTGCCCTGCCTCCTCCCTCCTAATTTTACCAAGCCTCTTCCCACCCCCTCTCTCATTTTGCCCTGCCTCCTCCCACCCCCTCTCTCATTTTGCCCTGCCTCCCACCCCCTCTCTCATTTTGCCCTGCCTCCTCCCACCCCCTCTCTCATTTTGCCCTGCCTCTTCCCACCCCCTCTCTCATTTTGCCCTGCCTCCTCCCATCCCCCTCTCTCATTTTGCCCTGCCTCCTCCCATCCCCCTGTCTCATTTTGCCCTGCCTCCTCCCATCCCCCTCTCTCTTTTTTTGCCCCCTCTCTCTCTCTCTTTTTTTGCCCTGCCTCCCCCCACCCCCTCCCATCCCCCTCTCCTTTTCCCTCTTTCCCTCTCTCTCTTTTTGCCTCCTCCCTCCTCACTTTCTTTTTGCCCACCTCCTCCCACCCCCTCTCTCTTTTTTTTTTCCCATCCCCCTCTCTCATTTTGCCCTGCCTCCTCCCATCCCCCTGTCTCATTTTGCCCTGCCTCCTCCCCCCCTCTCTCTTTTTTTGCCCTGCCTCTTCCCACCCCCTCTCTCATTTTGTCCTGCCTCCTCCTACCTTCCTCTCATTTTACCACACCTCTTCCCACCTCCCTCTCTCTCTTTTTGCCCCGCCTCCTCCCTCCTCACTTTCTTTTTGCCCACCTCCTCCCACCCCCTCTCTCGTCTTGCCCTGCCTCCCTCTCTCATTTTGCCCCGTCTCCTCCCACCTCACTTTCTTTTTGCCCACCTCCTCCCACCCCCTCTCTCGTCTTGCCCTGCCTCCCTCTCTCATTTTGCCCTACCTCCTCCCACCTCCCCCCTTTTATTTGTCCTGCCTCTTCCCACCCCCCTCGCTCATTTTTCCCTGCCTCTTCCCTCTTTCATTTTGCCCCGCCTCCTCCCGCCACCCTCTCTTGTCTTGGCCTACCTCCTCCCACCTCCCTCTCTCACATTTAGATATTATTGGTATAATTTAAAAATGTTTAATTAAAATTAATCTTTTGTGCTGCACTGGTAAACTTTGGGGCTGTCATGGATGCCCCAAAACACAGTGTCCCTCCACCCATGGGCAGATGTGCCGAAGGGCTCTACTGGGACTCCAAGGCCAGGCAAAGCCCTTCGGTGCATCTGCATGTGAGCGGGGCCTACTAGCCCTGCATGCAGGGGTACCTTTCGCACAGAGCGTGCTCATGAATGCCCGGGACTGGGCGCAGACTGTGGTCGTGTGGAAAGTCTAACATTTAAGGCAGTTCCCCAAGATGGACTCTCTATGTTTTACTATGTCACTACACACTGTAACTTGATGGAGGTTGGCATTAGGAGAGACGTGCTAAGCCTGCACCCACTCCACCAGTCCAGCGTACCTCTGTTACCCCACTCCCAGTAACAGAATGGGGTCCCGCCATGCACCTAGCATGTGGTTCTCTGTAACGTGAGTTTGGTTTCCAGTTGCCACTGGAAACCAACCATTGGGGAGCAAGTCCGATATCGACCCCCCCCCCCCCCCCCCCCTGGCTACCGGAGGACTTGTCACCTTTACCAAGTACCACGCTTAACGACTGGTTGCTTGTGTCTTGAACTAGTGTTTGGTTACTCATAGCAATTGCATTCCTTCTCCTTGTTTTGCTAGTTTACCCCTTTTAGTAGCTAAGCTTTGTACTCCACATGTGCCTTACAGACCCTGGTTCTTTTGATACGCCAGACCCAGCATGCACCCCTTTGAGTAACTTCAGACCAGGCTCAGGCTACTTAAAAGTTCTCTAAGGATACGGTTCAATTAATCTCTTTCCTAACCCTAACTACAACTGAATGGCTGCCCAGGCATACCTCCACAAGACGGAAGTCCATCTTGGCGTTTCCCATGCTTGGAAGTTGTCTGAAACCTCCAGTGTTCTCACGCTAGGCACGGTTGCATTGTGCCATGGCTGAGTACGATTGTCCTCACTGGTTCGCGTTTACATTGTGCCAAGCTCAGGCACACTTGTGTCATTACCCTGAGAACTCAGGCTCAGGCTACTTTAAAAGTTCTTTTAAGGATGCAGTTCAATTACTCTATTTCCTAACCCTAACTACAACCGAATGGCTGCCCAGGCATACCTCCACAAGGTCGAAGTCCATCCTGGTGTTTCCCATGCTTGGATGTTCTCAGGAAGCTCACTGCCTCTTACAGACTGCAAGGCGCAGCGGTCCTCCTTCACAGTATGTACGGCCAGGGGTCAGGTCCTGGGGAAAAAAGTGTGGGAACTCCCACCCAAGATCCACTCACCCACCAAAAAAATAAATAAAATCATACGCTCATATGCACGAACGCTTCAAAAGTGGTATTTTTCATCCAATTTTCATATTGTGTGTATGAAGCTTAACTGTTAGTACAAAAAAAAAAAAACAATCCTCAATAAACATAAATACGGTAATTCTCTGAATAATCAGCATTCATACAATTGTGCTTCCATGCAAATGTGAACATCATGTTCTGATCTTTATTGGGGAATGTTATTTTGTATATAGAGTGTTTATGTGGTGAGTTTACACTTTTCATTGAACAGAGTTTGGATAACACAGGGTTAAAAGGAAAGGTCATAAATGAAGTGCACATTATCTGGACAGAATGCTTGGGGAGATAGTGATGTGTTCCTGCTTAGGAGATGTATGTTAGCTTGGGGGGCTGCAAACTCTGCAGGGCTCCAACACACACTCGCTGCTATTCCAACCCTTCACATATTTCCACATAAACTTCCCTCCTGGCATTAAACTTTGCCAGGTATTGTGCTCAGCTTACCACCCCAAACTGATGTTCCTCCCTCAGCTCACCTCTCTCCCTGCATGTCCTGTGAGCAGAATAGCTGTGCTCCTCCTCTGGGTTCTCTCATCATATGGCACTGAAGATAGAGGAGGGGGGGATTCAGCGGGACACACAGAGCAAGTATGCAGGAGACTGGGGGGGGGGGGGGGATGAGGAGACAGAAAATCAGGAGGGGCCGGCAGGGGAGGAGCGCATCACGAGAGGTCTGACTAAATACAATCCCTTAGCAGCAGGGACCTGATCTACCGTCAGCTAGCTGTGATTGACAGGTGGATCGTAGTGGAAGCTGTCATGGGGCCCCCTACTGGAAATGCCTGAATGGTCAGGTGTGCGGCACTTACTATTGCGAGCTGTGTCGGCGGCTGCTGGTGTAGCACCTGCCACACAGCTCGCATACTTCAAAGTCTTGCAGGACACGGCTGCTAACGGGAACTGAGTTCCTGTTGTGGAAAAAGTACAGGAACTCGGTTCCCATGCGTTCCCGCAGGACTTGAGCCCTGTGTACGGCTCTGAGAGGGCAAGAGTAAGTTAGAACGGCCCTTGAACCCAGCCTTCTCCCATATTTATACTATCGGTGAATAGACTGGTTCCCCACCCCGTGGCCAGTCATTAGCTAGCCAACACCCCTGTAGGCATGCACAGGGGCCAGACAGTCAAGATAGTGGCTCCAGCGGAAGGGGGTGGAGACCCGAATAAGGGGATTAAAGTTCCTCTTTAGGCCCCTATTCACACCTGGAGCTTATTGTTATGCAACTCCCAAAGCCCAACAACACTCCAGTCTAGAGGAAGAATCTCAATTTTCTTAAAGGGTCTGACTCTGTTGTAGAGCGACGTGTCGTGTGAAGCTCCAAAAAAGTACACAACTATTTGGGGCAGAATCACATATTTTTGGCCCCATAG
Source organism: Lithobates sylvaticus (assembly GCA_028564925.1). Lineage (NCBI taxonomy): Eukaryota > Metazoa > Chordata > Amphibia > Anura > Ranidae > Lithobates > Lithobates sylvaticus. The sequence continues at coordinate 12,990,753 of CM053033.1, read as the reverse complement.
ACTTTAATGGAGGGGGGGGAGGCCCTATGGGGCCAAAAGTGCACAGTTCTGCCCCTGTACTTAGTCACTTGTACAAAAGCCTCCAAAGCGCCTTGCTCATGCTAAGTGGGAGGGGCTTAGACAATTGTACTCTTCCAACCTTGTGGTAACAGTTTGGGGAAGACCCTTTTGTGTTCCAGCATTGGGTGGAAAGGGATACTTGCCTCTGCCCACAAAATTGAAATATGCTCTTTTGGGTGAGTTGGCTTCTTTATGTAGACGCACTTCCATAAATTGTTTTTTTTTTTAATGCAAATCATTATCTGAACTTTTCATCTTTTTACAGTGCGATCCAATCTGATACCCAGCCCCCCGACCTATAACTCTGCATACGGTTATATTAGCTGGGAAGCCTATTCCAATGTAAGCTACTTCACACGGGTTCTACCCCCTGTGCCAGATGATTGTCCCACACCAATGGGAACCAAAGGTAAGATGTGGTCTAGTACCTTGGCAGTATCGTTTTTGATGGTCTGTACGTCCGTTACATTTTAGAATGCTTGGTCCAATACGTTCCTTTTGTTGATCTTGTCATATTATGTTCTTAAAGGGTTCCTTTGATACGCCAGACCCAACATGCACCCCCCCCCCCTTTCCTTGAATAACTTCAGATCAGGCTCAGAACAGTTGATGCAACTTTACTTGAAATGATAAAGCTCAATGTGATCAGAGTCAATTTCCTAACCCTAACTACAACTAAATGGCTGCCCAGGCATACCTCCACAAGGTAGAGGTCCATCTTGGCGTTCCTCATGCTTGGATGTTCTCTGAAACCTCTGTGTACTCACACTAGGCACAGTTACCATTGTGCCATGGCTAAGTGCGTTTGTCCCCACTTCCCCACTGGTTTGGGCTCACGTTGTGCCAAGCCCAGGCACACTTGCATCATAACGCCTGCCAGCCAGGCGATGGTGATCTCTGTGTTCTGTCCCAGTGACCTATGAGAGTTCTTTGCTTGGGCACAGTTAGTGGTCACACATATGGCAAGTCCAACGAATCATTCCTGAGACTATCGCTTTCAAGCAGGTCACTGAACAGTACCTGATCATGGTACGGGAGTGATCAAACTGTACTTTGGAGGTCAAATGTGCTCGGGCACAGTAGCACACCCTTGTGTGAGTACACCCTAAATCTCAACGTGTCAGAAACCATGAAATCGGACCGAGACAGAAGTACAGTTAAATCACACTTGTTTAATAATTGTCAGGGCTGGGCTCAGCCTTTCCTTCTCTGAGCTGGCCACTCAGCTATCAGGTAATTGCCAGCTCCTATCTCTCCACAGTTACTCAGCTGTTGATGATTTCCTGCTCGTCAGTCCTGCCTACTTAAGCCACCCAGTCCAGAGGATCTCTGCCTTCACCTTGGTTAACATCACAAAAAACTATCTCCTGTGGTCCTGTTTAAAGACTGGCTTTGCTGACATCCCTTCTGGCTCCAGATCCTGCTTGCTGTTCCACTACTTTGATCCCTGACTTCTGGCCTGGCTGACTATCTGTTCCGGTTACTGAACTTTGGCTATGTTTTGACTACGTTTGTTCTTTTTTTACTTTTATTATTAAACAAGTGTGATTTAACTGTACTTCTGTCTTGGTCTGATTTCATGGTTTCTGATAAAAGTAAAAAGAACAAACTTAGTCAAAACATAGCCAAAATTCAGTAACCAGAACGGATAGTCAGCCAAGCCAGAAGTCAGGGATCAAAGTAGTGGAACAGCAAGCAGGATCTGGAGCCAGAAGGGATGTCAGTAAAGCCAGTCTTTAAACAGGACCACAGGAGATAGTTTTTGTGATGTTGACCAAGGCGAAGGCAGAGCTCCTCTGGACTGGATGGCTTAAGTAGGCAGGACTGACTAGCAGGATATCATCAACAGCTGAATAACTGTGGAGAGATGGGAACTGGCAATTAGCCAACAGCTGAGCGGCCAGCTCAGAGAAGGAAGGGCTGAGCCCAGTCCTGACACAACGACAGCCTCACCTGTTCTGTTCTTTTCTCTCATGCTATGGGATTACCTCCTACAGTGCCTTACAGGCCCTTGGTCTTTTGATACGCCAGACCCAACATGCACCCCTTTTGAACAAATTCAGACCAGGCTCAGAACAGTTGATGCAACTCTACTTGAAAGTTCTTTATCAATACAGTTCAACGTGAACTGAGTCTATTTCCTAACCCTAACTTCAACTGAATGGCTTCCCAGGCATACCTTCACAAGGCAGCAGTCCATCTTGGCGTTTCCTATGCTTGGATGTTGTCTGAAACCTCTGTGTTCTCACATTAGGCACGGTTGCATTGTGCCATGGCTGAGTACGATTGTTCTCACTGGTTCGCGTTGTGCCAAGTTCCGGCACACCTGCGTCATTACCCCCCGGGCCAGCTAGACCACAGTGATCCCTGTTTTATGGTCCCAGTGATCTATGAGAGTTTTGTGCTCGGGCATGGTTAGTGGTCACACACATGACGAGTCCAACTTAACTTATCCCTTTTAAGCAGGACACTGAACATGATCATGGTACGGAGTGATCACACTGGTCAAACAAACTAGATTTTGGTGGTTAAATGTGTTCGGGCACAGTAGCTCACCCTTGTGTGGATACACCCTAAATCGCAACTGAAGCCTCACCTGTTCTGTCTTTTATGCTATGGGATTGCCTCTACATTTAGAATTTGGTTGAACTAGAACCTGACTAAATATATAACTACGTAACATTCAAGCAAAGCATTCCAGTTGTTTATGGTCTTTTTTTAGCTCGTAGTCTGCTTTGAAACATCTGGTTTAGACTATTGTCCCTCAGTAGCTTTTGGGCTGGATGCCCATTCAACAGTGGTCTGGTTGCTGCTGTCTACCCAGTAACACCCAGTCCATTTGAACGGTACAATACTCTAGCAGTTTTTATACTAGCACTGCTAGATTACGTAAGACTATTATATAAATACCCCCTGCCCTGTTGACTTCTGCCCTGGTAGTAGGGATGCTCTCTGCGACCCTATCACCACTCAATCAGCAGCCCACATTCTCATATAAACCAACAAACTCCCAAGAACTTTCCCAAGAAATAACCGGCTGGTTCTTGAGAACTAAAGTCTAGCCAGGACCAGGGGCGGCCTGACCATTCGGCCACTCGGGCACTTCCCGAGGGCCCCGGGCCACTAGGGGGGCCCCATCAGGGTTGCCAGCCTCAGTAAAACCAGGGACAGTATGTTGAAATGTCCCTTACCGACATCCTTTTGGTCTAAAAATCCAGCGACTATAGCTGCCCCACCTCTTAGTGTGACCTGAGTGCGGTCAGTAGAAGAGTATACTCTTTGTAGCGGTGTTGCACATTCAGAAGCTCCTCTATAGACACCATTGGTGGATATTTGATACGGGAGGCCTTGGACTTGGCTGGGGGGGGGTCATGGTGAGACTTTCTGCCCCGTGGTGGGGATGTCCTATGAGTCAAACCCTTTTTGAGTGGGTAGTCCAGCCTTCCAGGTGTGTCTGTGCAATTATTGCTCACGTTTGTGAGTCACCTATGTTTTTTTTTTAACAGAGATGTTTTATTGAAATCAAAACAGGTTTACAGATATGTCACGTCAGAGAAAAAAAGATTCGGTATCTTACAATGACAAGCACTGAGAGCTTGAGGGTTGTATACATTACAGCATAACAAAACAGGTTTCCAACTCACTTATAAGTCACCCTAACCATATCTATCCCTTCCTTCAGTATTTGTTACAAGCTAAGACTCCGATGGATCGGTATCCGAGTGTTTTATTGAGACGTTGGTCCTGGGGGGGGGGGGGGGGGGGGGGGTTGGATCAGGATCCAGTTGTTCAGGTAGGGGGGGGGTGCCTGACCACTGCTACAGAGGGGAACATAGGGAGATTGTATCTTTTGCTCAACCGTGAGCATCGATCCACCTGGCCCATATCTTGTCAAACTTTACCGGGCACTTTCGTAGGTGAGCCTATACAGGGGGAGGACAGCATTTATGGAGCGGCACCAGGAGTCATGCGTTGGGGGATCAGGCAGTTTCCATTTCAGGAGGATCTCCCGTCTAGCATAGAAAATAGCGAACGTAAGGAACAGTTTAGTGTATCTGTCCCCCTGGGCCTCTTCCAGATAGCTAAGGAGAAAGATCAGGGGATCTCTGGGTATCCCGATGCCCGAGACTCCCGTAAGTTCATCAGCCACCTGGGTCCAGAAGGGGAGGAGTTTGGGGCAAGACCAGACCATGTGTAGGAATGAGCCCGTCTCCTGCCCGCACCTTGGACAGAGCGGATCACGCTGTGGGAATATCCTGGCCAGCCTTTGCGGAGTGTAATAAGCTCTATGTAGGAACTTCAGTTGTATGAATCTATCGCGTGAGGCTATCATTGTCGGGATGTAAGTGGGAACGCATTCTTCCCATATTTCATCGTCCAGGGTAGGTAAGTCATCTTTCCATTTGGCAAATGATTTGGTCAGCTTGGCATCGTGGGCCACTGTCAGGTATAGATAAAGGGAGGACAGGGGTCGGCCCATGTTGTTAGAGGTCAGGAGACGTTCGGTCGAGTCCATTTCTAGTGTTATAGGTTGGGGGAACTGCGATTTATATGCATGCCGAAGCTGCCAGTATCTAAAGGACCAGGCCCGCGGAAGCGCGTGCGAGGACCTCAGTTCCTGGAAGGAGGCTATTGTGCCACGCTTGGTAATATGTTTCAAAGTGAGTATTCCCTTCCCTGTCCATTCCGAGGGATTTGGTAGTGAGTTAAAGTGGGGTAGCAGGGGTTACCCCACAAGGGGGTGTTAGGGGAAATATGGTGGGGCCTGCTGTACACCCTCCTGGCGTCCTGCCATGCTTGTATGGTGGTCTTCATAGGGGTGGTGACAGCAGGGTCAGCACGTTTCCCTCTAAACGGTAGGTTGCTGAGTGCAGCGTAGGAGCCCAAGATGGCAGCTTCCAATCTAATTGCCGGATTCTGCCTGGGTTGGGAGAACCACCACCTAACCGTTACCAATACAGCAGCCCAATAATAAATTTGAAAGTTCGGAAGAGCCAGCCCACCACCCGAAAGGGGGAGGTAGAGTAGCTGTTTCGCCACCCTCGGGGGTCTCCCAGCCCAGACAAAGTTTCCCAGCAGGGCCTCCAGTTTTGCTATAAATGCCTTGGGGATGTGGGACGGGGTGTTCCTGAAAAAATAAAGGAACTTTGGTAGGAGTACCATCTTCAAGAGGTTAACCCTGCCTACAGGAGATAGGGGGAGCGAGCGCCAGGCTGCACATTTGGCCGTTGTTTGTTGCATCAGGGGTTGGAGGTTGCGGGTCATGTATTGTCTTATGTCCGCTGTCACCTTAATTCCCAAGTATGTAATTTCGTCTACCCATCTAAGTTGGGTCAGGGGAGCCGGGGGGGTGGTCTGAGGACAAAGAGAGAAAAGCTCTGACTTATCCCAGTTTATCCTTATACCCGAGAAGTTGCTAAAGTGGTTAAAAATGTCCAGTACTCTTCTGAGGGAGGTGGAGGAGTCGGCGAGGTATAGGAGAGCGTCGTCCGCATATAGCGAAATCTTTTCGTGTATGCCTCCTATTTGTATGCCTTTGACTTCCTCATCTGCCCTAATCAGCGCAGCCAGGGGCTCTATAGCCAGGGCGAACAGGGTGGGGGACAGGGGGCAGCCCTGCCTCGTGCCCCGACCCAGCGGAAACGGGTCTGACAGGCAGGTATTAGTGTATACTCTTGCTTGGGGGTCTCTGTACAGCATCCGGACCCAGGAGATGAATTTCTCCCCAAATCCAAACCTAGACAGGACCGCCCACAGGTATCTCCATTCCACTGAGTCGAAAGCCTTCTCGGCATCCAGTGAGGCTACTACACCCGCGCCCCCCGTGCTCGCCCTGTCTATATGTGTGAAAAGTCTTCTAAGGTTAATATCAGTGCCCCTTCCTGGCATGAAGCCCGTTTGGTCCGGGTGGACCAGGGCCGTGATGACAGTGTTCAATCTGTTCGCCAAGATCTTGGCCAGGATCTTGGCGTCCACATTGAGCAGTGAGATCGGTCTATACGAGGTACATTGAGATGGGTCCTTCCCCGGCTTGGGGATGACTACAATCACTGCGTCCCTCATGGATTGTGGGAGGGTGCCCAACACTCCAGCTGCTGTAAATACCTCTTGGAGTTTTGTCGCTAGCGTTTCAGGGTATTGTCTGTACAGTTCTATCGGTATCCCGTCTGGGCCAGGGGTCTTGCCGGGTTGCATGGACTTGAGGGCCGCAAGTGTTTCGTCAAGAGTAAGAGGTCTGTCCAAAATGTCCCTAGCTTTGTCAGTGAGGACCGGTATGTCCACTGAAGCTAGATATGTGGTGAGTTCACTATCAGTGAAGGTTGCTTTGGAAGAGTAGAGTGCCTGGTAGTAGGTAGCAAAGGAGCGGTTAATTTCCTCCGGGGAGCAGAGGAGCCCTCCGGTAGAGTCTTGTATGTGAGGGATGCTGAGGCCTCCTGACTGCTCCTTGGAGAGCCAGGCAAGAAGTTTGCCGGATCTTTCCCCCTGTTCAAAAATTCTTTGTGACTGCGCAAGTAATTTCTTTTGGGTCAGGGCAGTACGAAGGGACATCACCTCCTGTGTCAGGGACTGTAATCTAGCGTAGTGTTGGGGGTCACGCGTGGTCAAGTACAGTGTTTCCTGCGCTGTGGCCTCAGCCTCCGCCTTGGTTAGGTTAGCGCGTCTGCTCTTTCTGGTACTAGATATGATTTTCTGAAACTGGCCTCTTGTAAAGGCTTTAAATGCATCCCAAACCTCAGTGGGGGAGGATGTGCCTGGGTTAGTAGCCCAGTATCCATCCAGCTCTCTGCTGTACTGGGGCTCCACCTCCTGGTCTGAAATCCAGAACCTGGAGAGTCTCCACAGCCTAGCAGGGGAACCCGGGTCTCCTATATGCACCAGAAGGGGGGCGTGATCAGATATCCCCCTAGGCAGTATCCGAACGTCCCTGATCCTGGGCAGCACTGACTGACTTGTGTATACGAGGTCGATCCTGGAGAATGAGCGGTGTGTTGCAGAGTGACAGGTGTACTCCCTGGTGTCAGGGTGTCTCCATCTCCAGACGTCCACAAGACCATAGGTATCAGCCCACTCCTTCAGACCGGAGGAGGCCGGGCCTACACCCGCCAGTCTGTCAACACACGGCTCAGGGGCTACGTTGAAGTCCCCCAGGATTATCACATGATTGGAAGCATAATCGGCCAGTATGGCTGTGATCTTATTGAGAAGTGTCAGGGAGGCTGGGGGGGGCAGGTATAGCCCCACTATGGACCAGGTCTGAGAGAGAATTCTAGCATGTATAACAACATATCTCCCATCCGGGTCCAGCGCCAGGTCCAACAGTCCAAAGGGTAGTGTCTTGCTGACAAGTATGCTCACCCCTCTTGCAAAGGTGGAATACGTGGAGTGATAGTGGCTACCGACCCATGGTTTTTTCAGGGCTAGGGTTCTGCTGCCCACCAAGTGGGTTTCCTGAAGGATGCACACATGGGGGTTGTATGTTTTTATAAACTGGAAGACCAGTGACCTCTTTACCGGAGAGTTGAGGCCCCTGGTGTTCCATGACATAATATTAAGAGCAGACATGGTAGTCGCAATTCGCAATGTTCAAGGGGTGTATCGGGTAGGTGGACGTTAGACCGGACGCTGGGTCTCCGTACATAGCAAGCAGGTCACCTGTGACAACCTCAGCATTTCTATCTGATGTGAATACAGATATCAAGTAAGCAATAAAACATCTAGAAACGAAAAAGAAATAAAAACTTAAAACCATAACCTTCGCCCCGAAGGGGCAACCTTCCCCCCCCCCCCTCCCCGCCCATCCCCCCAAAACTGAGGTAGGCTTCAATTCCCCAGTCCCAACTCAGCATAGAGTCACCTATGTTTAATTGAAAATGTTATGAAAGAAGAATTCCACTAAGCGCACCGTGTATCTAAATGGAAACAAAACCTACTCTATATAAACAAAAGAGAACCCCCTACTGTTGGGACTTTAATTAGATCACCACACTCAACAAGGTTGTATAAAAAATATATTCAATTTATTCAAATGTTAGTAATAAATCACCTAGTTGTCCAATAACAGGGTACGCAGTGCAGCGTGTACATGACAATACAAAAAAAGATATTTACAAACAAATAACAAAAACACTTTACAAAAAAAACAGAAATGTGGTACTGGAGCTCTCGTGGAGGTAAATAAACCCCGAATACTCGACGCGTTTCCAGTTCCCCGAATATGGGAACCTTCATCAGGAGCAGAGAGTAGTTGGATATTTACTGTAAATATCGCTCATAATGGAGCCGACAAATCAGTATATGATGAAATTCCGAGGAGAGAGGGACATGTACCTCCCCAGAAAACCGTAGCGAGCACAAGATTGAATCCTAAGACGAGTAGTCATTAGGTGGAGTCAGGGGCGTAACTAGAAATCACAGGGCCCCATAGCAAAATGTTGTATGGGGCCCCCCCTGTAAACAGCCCCCCCCACAAAAAAAAAAAAATGAACTGTGCAAAACAGATGGCAGTCTGTCTCCCACTCCCTTCCTACCTCTTGTCTAGACTTCAGAGCCTCCTCATGTGCCGAAAACGATGTCCCTTCACAGGCGCGCTCGAGCGTTCTGCCCCGCCCACTCTGCTCTGTGCTCCTGCCTCCTGCTGTATGCAGCTGCATGTGTCGGGACACGGCCGGACTCGAGGGGCCCGGGAGGCTTAACAGTAAACTCACATTCCTCATCCTCACCTGGACAATTTTTTTGTCGGTGGGCAGAGTCTTATCAAAATTAGGGGGTGGGCATTTGTTTGTAGGTGTGGCCTAGTGGGGAAAGAAAAATGCGGCGCGCAAAGCGCGCCACGGCAAGGTATGGGGTTGGTTTAATCGTACTATTGGGTGTGGCTTAAAGGGGTATGACTCAAAGGGCTGTGGTTAGAGTCTGAGATGAACGAGGGATGGAGGGAGAAACAAAGAAAGAAAGAGAGAGGAAGAAAAGAAAGAGGGATGAAGGGACAGCAGGCCCAGATCCTACACCACAATAGAAATATGTGTATTCCAGAAAGTTTAGCAATCAGCAGATAAAGATACTCCAAACACCTGGTGTTGGCGCTTCAATCATCCCGGCACCATGCTTGTTATGGCGTCAGGGTGATTGAAGCGCATTATTTCTATTATTACATTGTAATGTAAAATGAAATACTTCAACTCACCATAATGCAGAATCAGAATCAGTGGGAGCCCTGAGTGCGTCACTTGCCACGTCGCCTGCCACCAGATGCCATCAGGTGTCCCCAGCGGTGTGCTTCCTTACATCTCAGGTGTCCCCAGCGGAGTGCTTCCTTACATCTCAGGTGTCACTGTCCCCAGCCAGCGGAGTGCTTCCTTACATCTCAGGTGTCACTTCCCCAGCCAGCGGAGTGCCTCCTTACATCTCAGGTGTCACTGTCCCCTGCCAGCGGAGTGCTGCTTCCTTACTTCTCAGGTGTCACTTCCCCAGCCAGCGGAGTGCTGCTTCCTTACATCTCAGGTGTCACTATCCACAGCCAGCGGAGTGCTTCCTTACTTCTCAGGTGTCACTGTCCCCAGCCAGCGGAGTGCTTCCTTACTTCTCAGGTGTCACTGTCCCCAGCCAGCGGAGTGCCTCCTTACTTCTCAGGTGTCACTGTCCCCAGCCAGCGGAGTGCCTCCTTACTTCTCAGGTGTCACTGTCCCCAGCCAGCGGAGTGCTTCCTTACATCTCAGGTGTCACTGTCCCCAGCCAGCGGAGTGCCAACTTACTTCTCATGTGTCACTGTCCCCAACCAGCAGAGTGCCTCCTTACTTCTCAGGTGTCACTGTCCCCAGCCAGCGGAGTGCCAACTTACTTCTCAGGTGTCACTGTCCCCAGCCAGCGGAGTGCTTCCTTACTTCTCAGGTGTCACTGTCCCCAGCCAGCGGAGTGCTTCCTTACTTCTCAGGTGTCACTGTCCCCAGCCAGCGGAGTGCCTCCTTACTTCTCAGGTGTCACTGTCCCCAGCCAGCGGAGTGCCAACTTACTTCTCAGGTGTCACTGTCCCCAGCCAGCGGAGTGCTTCCTTACTTCTCAGGTGTCACTGTCCCCAACCAGCAGAGTGCCTCCTTACTTCTCAGGTGTCACTGTCCCCAGCCAGCGGAGTGCCTCCTTACTTCTCAGGTGTCACTGTCCCCAGCCAGCGGAGTGCTTCCTTACTTCTCAGGTGTCACTGTCCCCAGCCAGCGGAGTGCTATCTTACTTCTCAGGTGTCACTGTCCCCAGCCAGCGGAGTGCTTCCTTACTTCTCAGGTGTCACTGTCCCCAGCCAGCGGAGTGCCTCCTTACTTCTCAGGTGTCACTGTCCCCAGCCAGCGGAGTGCTTCCTTACTTCTCAGGTGTCACTGTCCCCAGCCAGCGGAGTGCCTCCTTACTTCTCAGGTGTCACTGTCCCCAGCCAGCGGAGTGCTTCCTTACTTCTCAGGTGTCACTGTCCCCAGCCAGCGGAGTGCCTCCTTACTTCTCAGGTGTCACTGTCCCCAGCCAGCGGAGTGCTTCCTTACTTCTCAGGTGTCACTGTCCCCAGCCAGCGGAGTGCCTCCTTACTTCTCAGGTGTCACTGTCCCCAGCCAGCGGAGTGCTTCCTTACATCTCAGGTGTCACTGTCCCCAGCCAGCGGAGTGCCTCCTTACATCTCAGGTCCCCCCCCTTCCAATTGGAGCCCTCCTATATATATATATATATATATATATATATATATATATATATATATATATATATATATATATATATATATATATATATATATATATATATATATATATATATATATATATATATATATATATATATATATATAAAAAAAAACAGCAGTGTCTCTGCTGCCATTACTGAAGGTCAAGGGGGGAACAAAATAGAGGCGGAGCCGGCCGGCTACAATAGAAATTTAGCTGCAGCACCGCCCACCCCTTTCCACAGCAGGTTACAGATGACAGACAGACCGGGGCGGGTGTGGGCGGAGCTACAGCTCTATTGTAGCCACTCGGCAGGCTCCCCTCTCGACTCTGGTCTTCTGGAAAATGGCGGCCGGCGGAGACAATATCTCCGCCGGCCGCGGACCTCTAGCGGCGGTGGCGGCGGCAGCGAAAAAGAGGAATTTTAATGGCAACTAGGACAGGACCGCACCTGGCTGCGGGCCCCTACTAGGCTGCGGGCCCCATAGCGAACGCATGTGTCGCTATGGCGGTTGTTCCGCCACTGGGTGGAGTAATTGAAAGTCCACAAACGTTGTCCCAATGGACCCTCCTTCAAATGGGGAGATATAATATGCGAAGACCTCACAGGAAATTTTTTTTGGGGTGAGCCCATGAGTGAAGTTCTCCACAAAATTCCAAAAACTGGATTAATATCCAGAAAAGATGGAATACAAAATCCATTAGAGGATCATATCAACCTATAAGTAAGGGAAAATCCCAAATGGGGAGACAGAGGGGATGTGTCCACCATCCCTGTGTCCATGTGCTGCCCCTATATAAAAGTCTGGAAAACTATTAGACATGTGCAATTCGTTTTTTTTCGTTTTTCGTTTTTTTCGTTATTTTCGTTCGTTCGTTTTCGTACGAATGAACGAATCATTCGAATCGAACGAATCCGAAAAACGACGAAAATCCGGAAAAAACAAATTAGAAACAACGAACGTACTAATGAAGAAAATCCGAAAAACGGAAACGAACGAAAAAATTCGTACATTCGTAACTTTTTTTTTGTTGAATTGGTAATTTTCCGTGTCCCTTACAATGGTGCTGCTAAACGTGCTTCGACTGGATTGAACAAAAAAATTCGTACATTCGTAACTTTTTTTTTTCGATTCGTAACTTTTTGTTCAATTCGTAACTTTTTTTTTTTTTTTTTGTTTTGTAATTTTCAGTGTCTCCTATTGAACCAAAAAATTCGTACATTCGTAACTTTTATTTTTTTTTTTCGATTCGTAAATTATTAAAATGTAATAATAGCATACACATTACATCAAATTATGAATTATGCTCCGATTACGAATGTACGAATAAATACGAATGCGTCCGAAAATTAAACTAACGAAAAAACTAATCAACGAAAAAATAACTCTTACGAATGTATGAATCGTTACGAATACGAACACCGACGACTTACAAATGTACGAATCGTTACGAATCGACGGAAACGAAAAAAACGAAACGAAAATAAACAAATTTTTTTGTTGTGCACATGTCTAAAAACTATGCCCCTATATAAAAGTCTGGAAAACTAGAACTAAGGGGAAAAAAAATTAAAATCTTGGAAGCGTTTAGAAAGAAAAGACTTTTATATTTTATGGGGTGATACTGCAGTGTTTAGTAGATGGCCTTTTTGAATTGACCTCATAGCTTGAGTGTGTGGTCAGGATCTGGGCTTCACATTTACTGTTCATTTGTAGTATGAAGCTGTTTCAGCCTTCTTTTTTTTTTTTTGCTTTAAAGCCCAATTGAAGTCTCACACTGTTATGACTTGTTATGCAATGTGCCGGAAGCACGCTGGAGAGTCAGACAGTTGCTCTCTCACATAGAGCTCAGCAGTTCCCCCTGCATGGTACTCCCAAGTACTCCACAGGGGGCATGAACTCTGCAAGAACAGTCCAGTTCTTAAGTGCACTGCCGGTGTTGTGTCGTATACTGTCCCCCGTAGATAGTGTCCGCCCTGTACTGCGCTTGCCCACCTGACCTTTGGAGGTCTCTAATAGCCTCTAGGGGGTAAGAGGATGCTACACATAGTAGGAAGCTGCCCTTTGCTGGTGTTCTGCCAAAAACTTTCCGGCCATCGGATAGTGTCCGCCCCGGAGCAGCGCTTGCGCAGTACGGAGGACAAGGAGATGCCGAAGGTCTCCGAAGATGAACGCCGCCTGCGCCGTGAGTCCCAGGTTCAAGCCCCACCATTCAAGTGGACATAGAGTTGGAATAAAAAATAGCCGAGGGAAGCGAGGCCGTGCCCGAAGCGCGACGAGCAAAGCGAGCCCGCGAGGGGCCCTGTTACTATGTGCTACCGTATGTCCACTTGGATGGTGGGGCTTGCACCTGGACTCAGTGCACAGGCGCCGTTCTTCTTGGGAGACTTTCGGAGTCTCCTTGTCCTCCGTACTGCGCAAGCGCTGCTCCGGGGCGGACACTATCCGATGGCCGGACAGTTTTTGGCAGAACACCAGCAAAGGGCAGCTTCCTACTATGTGGTAGCATCCTCTTACCCCCTAGAGGCTATTAGAGACCTCCCAAAGGTCAGGTGGGCTGGGTTTCCCCCTCCTGGGTTGGATTCTTATCCCATAGTGAGGATGTGAGCAGATGGGTGTCAGTCACTTACTTTAATCAAAGTACTGTGCAAGGGGGGGCAAGTGGGATTGCTGAACTCTTCCGGCAACACGATTGAGAACTGGATTGCCGCTCTCATGTAGAGTTCAACAATCCCACTTCCCCCTTGCACAGTACAGGGGGTCCCCTACTTACAAACATCCGACTTACAAACGACTCCTACTTACAAACGGAGGGAGACAACAGGAAGTGAGAGGAAATCCACCCCTAGGAAGGGTAATTCACTCCTGTAAGAGTTAATATGGGAAAAAGGTGTCTCCACTGATGCTTTATCACCAGTCCATGTTTCCCTATCAACCCAAAATTTTCAAAATCCAATTGTCATTGGGACAGAAGGTGAGGTGAAATCTTCTGAACAGGGGCACAGACAGCAAAACAAATGTTACAGGGGTGATAACCCTTCTCTGTTATCTAAAAAACGTAAACATTTATTTTTTTAGCTGGAGCTACACTTAAAAAAAATGTACCTGTTCCGACTTACACACAGATTCAACTTAAGAACAAACCTACAGTCCCTATCTTGTTTGTAACCCAGGGACCCCCTGTACTTGGAGTAAAGTAAGTGACTGAGACCCATTTGCTCACATCCTCACTACACGATAAGAATCCAAGTCTGAGGTGAAAAGTCAGCCCACCTGACCTCTGGGGGTCTCTACTAGCCTCTAGGGGGTAAGAAGGCACAGAGGCTGCCCTTTGCCGGCAACACGCTTGAGAACTGGACTGCTGCTCTCGTGCAAAGAGAAGCTTCCTACTATGTGTAGCATCTTCTTGCATCCTAGAGGCTGAGACCCCCCCAGAGGTCAGGTGGGTTGAGTTTCCCCCCTCCTGAGTTGGCTTTTTATCACGTAGTGAGGACGTGAGCAGATGGGTACCCGTCACTTATTTTAGAGTATATTAGAGGCTAATCAAGTTCAAGGAGAGATGCCACAGGGCACCCAAAAGAAGAACGCCCAGACTGGAAAAAAATTGTCCCTCACAGCCAATACAGAAAAGCACCTTTTTAAAGTGGTTGTGAACCCTTACAAACCACTTTGGCCTACAGGTAAGCCTAGATTAAAAAAATATCTCCTAAACTTACACGGTTTAGGAGATATTTCCAAAAAGACAGGCACCGCTGTCTATGGCGTAGACAGCGGCGCGCAGGTGCACTGAGCACGCCGTAGATCACGGCTATATGCTGCTCCCATGCGCATGACAGGAGTGACGTCATCACAGCTCCGGCGAATCACAGCACCGGAGCAGTGAGACCCGGAAGTCACTCCGCAATTGATGGCGACGGAGAAGGACGTATACGAGTTTGATTTGAGTGAGTTTGATTACTCAATAGAGTAGCGTAGTCATACAACTCTTCTTCCATAAATTACATGGCAGTCTCAAGATTATAGCATTCCTCTTTAACATTTGGCAGGATCTCTGGGCAGTGCTGTGGCATCTTCTACCTTTTTTAGTTTTGTGATGGTTCCTAACTGATGGTGATTTGTTCACTATTAAATTCCCATTTCAGGATCCCGCTAAAGCAGGGGTCTCCAAACTTTACTGTTCTTCGTGCTTCAGGGGGGCCCGGACTTTGTCCAGGGTGAGTAGAAATAGTCCCAGCGTCAGTGGGAGTAAAACCTGTCCCGTTATTGGTTTTAACAGGAGGAATAGTGCTCCATCGATGGTGTCGGTGGGAGGAATGATGCCCCAATATTGGTCTTGGTAGGAGAAACGGTGCCCCATAGATGGTGTCAGTGGGAGGAATGATGCCCCCATAATTGGTCATAGTAGGAGGAACAGTGCCCCATAGATGGTGTCAGTGGGAGGAACAGTGCCCCATAATTGGTCTTAGTAGGGGGTGTAGTACCCCATAGATGGTGTCAGTGGGAGGAATAGTGCCCCATCATTGGTCTTCTTAGGAGGAACAGTGCCTCATAAATGGTGTCAGTGGGAGGAATGATGCCCCATCATTGGTCTTGGTAGGAGAAACAGTGCCCTATCAATGGTGTCAGTGGAAGGAATGATGCCCCAATATTGTTCTTGATAGGAGAAACAGTGCCCTATCAATGGTGTCAGTGGGAGGAATGATGCCCCCATAATTGGTCATAGTAGGAGGAACAGTGCCCCATAGATGGTGTCAGTGGGAGGAACAGTGCCCCATAATTGGTCTTAGTAGGGGGAGTAGTACCCCATAGATGGTGTCAGTGGGAGGAACAGTGCCCCATCATTGGTCTTCTTAGGAGGAATGGTGCCCCTTCGATGGTGTCAGTGGGAGGAATAGGGCCCCAACATTGGTCTTCGTAGGAGGAATAGTGCCCCATCGATGGTTTTAGTGGGAGGAATGCTGCCTCACCATTGTCAGTTGGAGGAATAGTGTCCTGAGGGCCGGATAGAAGCGACGGGCCACATCTGGCCCCCGGGCCGCAGTTTTGGAGACCACCGCGCTAAAGGGTTACCCCACTAAGGTTTAACACTGTATCTCTCACTGTATGGTCCCATGGCCAATCTCCAACAACAACAAACCTTTTAGACTTCAGAACTGAAATTTACTGACACGACTGAAAATCCCATTGAGAATCTGTGGCAAGACTTGAAAATTGCTGTTCACAGACGCTCTCCATCCAATCTGACAGAGCTTGAGATGTTTTGCAAAGAAGAAGAATGGGCAAAAATGTCCCTCTCTAGATGTGCAAAGCTGGTAGAGACGTCCCCAAAAAGACTTGCAGCTGTAATTGCAGAGAAAGGCGGTTCTACAAAGTATTGACTGAGGGGGGCGCCATACAAATGCCCCCCCACACTTTTCACATATTTGTAAAAAAAAATTAAAAACCATTTTATCATTTTCCTTCCACTTCACAATTACCGTTTTTATCGGCGTATAACACGCACCGGCTAATAACACGCACCCCAAGTTTAGGAAGGCATTTTAAGGGAAAAAAGTTTTAGGAGGGAAGTTACATTTAAGCGTCATTTGCAGCCTTGCCCAGCGTCATTTGCAGCCTTGCCCAGCGTCATTTGCAGCCTTGCCCAGTGTCATTTGCAGCCTTGCCCAGCGTCATTTGCAGCCTTGCCCAGCGTCCTTTGCAGCCTTGCCCAGCGTCCTTTGCAGCCTTGCCCAGCGTCCTTTGCAGCCTTGCCCAGCGTCATTGGCAGCCTTGCCCAGCGTCCTTGGCAGCCTTGCCCAGCGTCATTGGCAGCCTTGCCCAGCGTCATTGGCAGCCTTGCCCAGCGTCCTTTGCAGCCTTGCCCAGCGTCCTTTGCAGCCTTGCCCAGCGTCCTTTGCAGCCTTGCCCAGCGTCCTTTGCAGCCTTGCCCAGCGTCCTTGGCAGCCTTGCCCAGCGTCCTTGGCAGCCTTGCCCAGCGTCCTTGGCAGCCTTGCCCAGCGTCCTTTGCAGCCTTGCCCAGCGTCATTTGCAGCTTGCCCACATTTAAATTTCCCGCCGCCAAAACCAGACCACGGGAGCGCCGCTGAAATAGACCGAGCCGACTGCTCGGCTCCACTCGCAGTCCCACCTCCCTGCTGTTTCTGGAGCGAGCGCAGGGAGACTGGACTGCGAACGGAGCCAAGCTTTTCCAGTGGCGCTCAGTCTTTTTCGGCGGCGCTCGCTATCTTTCGGCGCCGCTCGTTTTTTTTTTTATTTTTTTTTTCTTGTCACAGACAGTGGGGATTGGCGTATAACACGCACCCACCACTTTCTCCCGTTTTTAAGGGGGGAAAAAGTGCATGTTATACGCCAAAAAATACGGTATGTGCCACTTTTTGTGTTCTTTATTGTGAAATCACAATAAAATACATTTACGTCTTTTGGTTGTAACATGACAAAATCTGGAGATGAGAACTTTTTCAAGGTACTGTAAATCGGAATGCATAACAAGTTGAAAAAAAGCGAGACGTCAATTGGGCTTTAAATTTTTTTTACTTATTTTCCTATTGACATGACTTCTTTCGCCCATAGGGTTGAATCATCTCCGGTTGATGTTTTCTAGGTTTCTTCGCTCGTACATCACTCACAAAGTAACAGGATGAGTAATTAAAAAACAAAAAAAGTTCTGTATATCCAGACCGATTCCGGCGATGACACCAGCTGGTGCTCATACATATTTCTCGCTTTTTTTTGGGGCAATTAATTCTCTCCTGCAAACCATTTCCTGGCTGATGGAGCATGACCTAATTAAGGAAAAATGCCGCGCCGCTATTGAAAGTCAGCATAAACCGTACCATGTATTATGTTTTATCTCGTTTTTTGTTGATTTTACGCTGACCCAGGAATCTGCAGATACTTGTGTATTACATTCCCCACCGAGGCTGTAAGGTGTGGGAGCGTTGTGTGTATATATACTGAACAGATGACTCCAAATCCTGCAACCGATCCCATAGGGGTACGCAGCGAGAAGGTGGATTAGACTTCCAAGAAACTCTTACCTGCCAGAAGAGTTGTGAATTGATTTTCATGAACTCTCGGATAACATCTTTTTTCCTGTGCGTAGAAAGGATGTAGAAACTGTTATCTTGTTATATATTCAATCCTTAAGCCCCATACACACGGTCGGATTTTCCGACGGAAAATGTCCTATCGGACAATGTTGTCGGAAATTCCGACCGTGTGTGGGCTCCATCGGACATTTTCCATCGGATTTTCCGACGGACAAAGTTTTTTTTATCTCCTGCTCTCAAATTTTCAGACAACAAAGTCCTATCGGACTTTTTCCGATCGTGTGTAGCGAATTCCGACGGACAAAGTGCCACGCATGCTCAAATCACATTACAAGACCAAAGCTATTGGCTACTAGCCTCTACGTAGTCCCGTCGTAGGCAACAAACGTCACCACGTTCAGAATGATCGGATTTTCCGACAACTTTGTCCGACCGTGTGTATGCAACACCAGTGTCGGACTAAATCCGTCGGAAAAAATCCGATGGATTTTGTGGTCGGATTTTCCGACCGTGTGTACGGGGCATAACAACAATTACTTTGCCCCTGGAAAGTCTCCAATTCTTTTGAATACCCTGGATCGAGGTACCCCCTCGATTTGGGAAGTGGAGATCGACCTGAACAACATTAAAAAAAAAAAAAAAGTCAAAGATCACCGGGGATTGGGGCCCTTTTTCTTTTAGACCCCTTTCACACTGTGCCGCCATAGGTGTCAGCGGTAAAGTGGCGCTATTTTTAGCGCCGCAATACCTTTTTGTTTTAGTGGCGCTATTCGGCCGCTAGCAGGGTGGTTTTAACCACCGCTAGTGGCCGAAAAGGGTTAAATCCACCCGCAAAATGCCGCCGGTATGACAGCGCTGCCCCATTGATTTTAATGGGGAGGAGCGGTGAGTTCACGGCTCCAAAGAAGCTGCTGGCAGGACTTTTTCTGACGCCCTGCCAGCGCAACGCTCCAATGTGAAAGCCTGAGGGCTTTCACACTGGAGTGAATGGAGCAGCTGTTTTAGGGTGGTTTGCAGGCTCTATTTTTAACGCTACAGCGCCTGCAAAACGCCCCCCCCCCAGTGTGAAAGGGGTCTTAGGATTTTAACTAGCAAGGCCTAACTAAATAGTAAGGAAAACTTGGAAAAGAAAACAAATGTGACTGTAAAGATATGAATTTTGCCTACCCTAAAAGTGGACGTTGTCAGTAGGGCAGTGGATGGTGCATGGACAGTGTCAGTAGGGCAGTGAAAAATTTCACTATGGCAGTGGATGGTGCGTGAACAGTGTCAGAGCAGTGGATGGTGTCAGTAGAGCAGTGGATGGTGTGTGGACGGTGTCGGTAGGGCAGTGGACGGTGTCGGTAGGGCAGTGGACGGTGTCGGTAGGGCAGTGGACGGTGTCGGTAGGGCAGTGGACGGTGTCGGTAGGGCAGTGGACGGTGTCGGTAGGGCAGTGGACGCTGTGTGGTCGGTTTCAATAGGGCAGTGGACGGTGTGTGGTCGGTTTCAATAGGGCAGTGGACAGTGTGTGGTCTGTGTCAGTAGGGCAGTGGATGCTGTGTGGTCTGTGTCAGGGCAGTGGACGGTGTGTGGTCTGTGTCAGGGCAGTGGACGGTGTGTGGTCGGTTTCAATAGGGCAGTGGACAGTGTGTGGTCTGTGTCAGTAGGGCAGTGGATGCTGTGTGGTCTGTGTCAGGGCAGTGGACGGTGTGTGGTCGGTGTCAGTAGGGCAGTGGATGCTGTGTGGTCGGTGTCAGGGCAGTGGACGGTGTTTGGTCGGTGTCAGGGCAGTGGACGGTGTTTGGTCGGTGTCAGGGCAGTGGACGGTGTGTGGTCGGTGTCAGGGCAGTGGACGCTGTGTGGTCGGTGTCAGGGCAGTGGACGGTGTGTGGTCGGTGTCAGGGCAGTGGACGGTGTGTGGTCGGTGTCAGGGCAGTGGACGCTGTGTGCTCGGTGTCAGGGCAGTGGACGGTGTGTGGTCGGTGTCAGGGCAGTGGACGGTGTGTGGTCGGTGTCAGGGCAGTGGACGGTGTGTGGTCGGTGTCAGGGCAGTGGACGGTGTGTGGTCGGTGTCAGGGCAGTGGACGGTGTGTGGTCGGTGTCAGGGCAGTGGACGGTGTGTGGTCGGTGTCAGGGCAGTGGACGCTGTGTGCTCGGTGTCAGTAGGGCAGTGGATGGTGTCATCAGTTTTTTTTATTGTTGTTTATTATTTATTTATTTTTACAATTTTATATTGTTTATTATTTTTTACAATTATGTTTAGCAGCCCTGTTGGGGGGGGGGGGGGCATTGGTGAAATATCAGGGGTCTAAACGGACCCCTGATATCTCACCTTTGAGACAGAGAAAGGAGATTGAGGACACAATTGTGCACAGAATGAATGGACAATAATGGCTCTGTAAAGAGCTCCCCGTTAACTTTCAAACTGAAGCATAGTAGCAGCAGTTGGCGGGAGAAGAAAGGGGGAAGCTGGCAGTGCTGTGGGGGGACCGGGAGAGCACACAAGGGGGTCTGGGTAAAATAAGAGTAACCTGGACAGGAGGGGTGGCGGGGGCAGCATATACAGAGACCGATCCTCTACATTTTCCTCCTGCAGCCGCTGAATGCCGGTGGGAGGGAGAGGAGGAGAAGCAAAGCTTCCATCGGCTGCAGGAGGAAAATGGAGAGGATCGGTTCCTGTATATGCCGCCCCTCCTGTCCAGGTGACATGGGGCCCCCTGGAGCATGGGGCAGGGTCAACATTGTGACCTCTGATGCTATGCCAGTGCCTTTATATTATTGTTAAAGCTAAAACTTTCAAGGTGTGTGTTGTGTGTGTGTGTGTGTGTGTGTGTGTGTGTGTGTATATATAGGAAAATAAGTACCCCCCGGTACAAAGGGACTTTAAAGGCGAACTTTTCTAAAGACACAATATTTTCAAAAAAATTGAAAAATGTATTTCATAAAAACACTGTAATGGTCAGAGATAACAACCATGCACAAGGTGATACATAATTGCCAAAAATAGTATATAAGCAGAAAGCACTTCTCCTGTGGTCCAACGCGTTTCGGGAGATTAAAGTTAAATCCCTTCTTCAGGCATATGAAGGAGACAATAATTGGAGATGCTCAATACTGCATTCATGGAATAAAGTGTTTATTAAAAAAGATTGAGGCTGGTGCTCAACGAGCGTGGAGACACATATCCAGGTTGAGAAGGAGATCCTTCAAGAAGGAAGAATAAATCCTCAAGGCTCGAGAGATCCCTCCACAAGGGTCCCCAAAAAAGAGTAAATCCAAACAGCAGCAAATTCGTGCAAAACAGTATATGGCTGAAATTATGGAGAACCCTCAAGACGGCAGCGTCCGCCCAAGTTGAATCCGCTAAATATATTCCAGGTACATTGAAGCAAATGGTGGGAAAAGTCTTGGGCCGGTTCACGTTTTGAACGTGGTGAGGGAAAGGCACATGAAACCCTCTTTACCCGAGCTGCATTCATAATGTACTGCCTTTGCGATCTGCTGTAGGTGCCAATACATTGTTAATGGGCCCCCCAAGCGCAGATTACAAACGCAAAGCATTGGCCGGGCACCAGATCACATGGTCTGAGTTGATGGGAAGATGGATGGAGCCAAACACCGGACAATCTTAGAAGAAAACCAGTTAGTCTGCAAAAGACTTGAGACTGGGGGGGAGGTTCACCTTCCAGCAGGACAACGACCCGAAACATACAGCCAGAGCTACAATGGAATGGTTTAGATCAAAGCATATTCATGTGTTAGAATGGCCCAGTCACAGTCCAGACCTAAATCACATTGAGAATCTGTGGCAAGACTTGAAAATTGCTGTTCACAGACGCTCTCCATCCAATCTGACAGAGCTTGAGATATTTTTGCAAAGAAGAATGTGCAAAAATGTCCTCTCTAGATGTGCAAAGCTGGTAGAGACATCCCCAAAAAGACTTGCAGCTGTAATTGCAGTGAAAGGCGGTTCTACAAAGTATTGACTCTGGGGGGCGCCATACAATTGCCCCCCCCCACACTTTTCACATATTTATTTGTAAAAAAAAAATTGAAAACCATTTATCATTTTCCTTCCACTTCACAATTTATGTGCCACTTTGTGTTGGTCTCCCAGAACGCGCTCCTGTGCGATTCCTGTGTGAACCAGCCCTGTTTTTATTTTTTCTATGTTCACACCAGCTGGATGCTAAAACCGTCTCATTTGCAATCAACTTATCATGTTCTATTCTTCTTCTTTTTATAGGAAAGCTGCAACTGCCTAACGCCACTTTACTGGTGGAGACCTTTTTAAAAAGGCGCCAATTCATCCCCGACCCGCAGCGCACGAACCTCATGTTTGCCTTCTTTGCCCAACATTTTACCCACCAGTTCTTTAAGACGTATGGAAGGATGGGGCGAGGGTTCATTAAAGGATTTGGTCACGGGGTAAGTTGCACTTTTCTTTCTCTACATTCCACTTAAGACATCCGTGGGGGGGATGCAAAAAAATGTTTTTGGTTTGGAGCAATTAATCTTCAGATAAGAGCCTTGACATCGCTTAGCGAGCAGACCTCCCTGTCTCCTTGGTCTAGTGGAGCGATCCTTCACTGATGGGTGTGCCTGGGTGCCTGCCAGGTAAAGTTGAAACTTGAAAGTCTGGCATGCAGTTAATTAACATAACCTGGGCTGATTACTAAGATACCATCTAATTGGTGCTATAAAGTTTAAGCCATTGCTCGGAACATGCTTCTCATTCCTTAAGTGTCTCCAGGATAGGCTAAAGGCCCATACACACGATCTGACTTTTTGACAACCAACATGCAAATTAGCTGTTTTGGACCAACATCCGACCGTGTGTACGCTCCATCGGACCAACTTTTTCCAGGTTTCATCTGACTTTTGTTGGCTGTGCGAACGGACCAACTTTCTGCCAACAAAAGTCCGATGGACCAAAGTCCGACCGTGTGTACACAAAACCAACGGACTTTTGTACAAACCAATGCAGAACCAATGCAAAAGATCAGACAACAATACAGAAGTTGACCAAAGGTGGCGGTAAAGAGCAGAAAAACCAAGTGATTTGGTGAAAGTTGGCTGAAAAAAGTCCTGCCGTGTGTATGCAATACCAACTTGGGGCCAACGCCCTTTGGACAAAAATCCACAGGAAAGTTGGTCCACGGTCCGATCGTGTGTATGAGGCTTTAGGGTAACCTATAGACATTAGGTGCCTGTTCTGTTAATCCTTTACCTGCAATTTTGATGTGTTAAGATTTTGAGTGCAACATCTATAGCAGCCTTCCTCGACCTTTACAACATGGAGGAACCCTTGATATATAACTTTCCGGTCTTAGGAAAACCCTGCTAAAAGTTACTATAGCTACAACTCATGATACCTTAGTGTGATGGTCAGTGGGAAGAATGCTCCTTACACTTGTGGTCACTGGGAAGAATTGCCCCCCTACAGATAGCTAAAAAGACCATTGGCGTCGGCGGGAACCTACCTGAGAGGCAGAAATTTGCTCATTGCTCAAGGAACCCCTACCAACCTCCTGGAGGAGTGTTCCATGGAACCCTGGTTGAGAAACCCTGATCTATGGGGTAGCAGTGACCACAGCAACTGGTGCCCCTAGGCCAGTTATGGCGAACCTTGGCACCCCTAGATGTTTTGGAACTACATTTCCCATGATGCTCAACGACACTGCAGAGTGCATGAGCTTTATGGGAAGTGTAGTTCCAAAACATCTGGGGTGCCAAGGTTAGCCAAGCACTGCCCTAGGTTGTAAGAAAGCCTATTAAAGAGGAAGTAAACCCTGATGGGTTTACTTCCTCTTTGTTTCCCTGCAAAGGTAAAGCATAATGGACTACTATGCATCGCTTACCTGACACAGGAGCCAGTGAAGTCACCATTGTCCCCTTGTGTACGGAGCCTCCATCTTCTTGGTGAGTCTCGCTGCTCCGGCGCTGTCATTCAACGAAGCCGCAATGACGTCACTCCCGCGCATGCGCACGGGAGCTGCCACGTGCGGCATATCGGCGTTGATAGCGGCGTGCTCAGTGTGCCTGTCTTTTGGCAAATATCTCCTAAACCATGTAGGATTAGGAGATATTTCTTGGACCTACAGGTAAGCCTTAATCTGGGCTTACCTGTAGGTCAAAGTGGTTTGTAAGGGTTTACAGCCTCTTTAAAGTGCATGTAAACCCTAAGAATGATCTTTTTTTTTTTGATTGCCTATTTGGTCTGTTATATATACTGTTTGAGATGTCAGGGATGGATCCTAGTAGAGGATATGTGCCATCATTGTTTTGGTTGTGGTCCCTTTTTAAGAGACTTCTCAGGCATTCTCACCCCTGCAGGGTGAGGGGTAAGCCAGTAAACCTGGAAAAACATATTTTACCGTTTTCCCTGAATGAATGAGTTCTGATATGGGGCCCCTAATCCAGAGACTTGGAGAGATCTTGGGGTGGGAAAGAGCCTCCAGTCCTGACTAAGGGGTACCTTGGACCTGAAAGGGTTAACCTGCCTGCGAGAGTGGTATGAAAGGGGCAGGAAGGAATCAGCCGGGGTCCATGAGGTGTTGCATGGAACAGGACACAGTAGTGAGGGAGCTGCTGGGCTATTCTGACCACTTCTGGTCCCCTGGAGCAGGCGAGGACTTTAAACCCGAGTGTGTTCTGGTGGGGAGTCAAAGTTTTGGTTTCTACCAGAGTTTGGTGTCATTAGGGCAGTAAACAGTTTCAGCAGGGCAGAGGTGGATGTCAGTAGGGCAGTGGACAGTGTCGGCAGTCTTTTTTTATTATCAAACCCTGTTGTGGGACAAGTGTATGCTGGTGGTGAGCCAAAGTTTTTTTTTTTTTTTTTTTTTTTTTTTTTTTTCTACTAAAGTTTAGGGAACGATTATGTTTGTTTAATGCTGAAGATGAGCTGTTTTGCTTGCCTTGGAGAAATAAAAACTGTTTGTTTTTACAAAGACAGGACTGGCTTGTGAACCAGACCCCCAAAATTTCGCAATATACCATTGGAAGTGTTTTTGTATGTCCAATAAGTGCAGCAAAATACTTGTTGATCATGTCAGAAATTCAGAACTGTCCTGTGCCGCCGCTCCCTGTTTTAGCGCAAGTCGGGGAATTAACTAAGATTCCTGCGCCATTATAGTATAACTGTCAGAAGTGGCAGGTGCCACATTAACAGAGCACATAGACCTGCTTTAGGTCTATCTGCGCCAGTTTCTATTTCAGAGTGAAATAGAAAATAGGGCAGTTCTGCACCCGATTAACATAGGGAATGCAGCAGTTTTCTATAGAGAAAACTGGTGCAGATTTCTTGCCAGGTGTGACCTGTCTGCTGACAGATTGTATCCCTCTCTCTGCACATGCAGGTATTACATTACACGAGCAGAGCCTGCAGAGTTAACGCTCTCATCCTCCCTCTGAGCTGACTGGGGGGGAGCAGGGAATGGGAAGAGAGATTGGAGCAAGCAGCTCTTCGTTGTCTGTGCCGTGTGCTCTGCCTCTGCCTGCCACAGCCACAGAAAAGTGAACTTACCCTTCCTAACAAAGGAAGGGTGCACCCTTTTGTTAATTAGGAGCAATGTCTGCTCCATTTTTTATATTTAGAAGAGTGATGCAAGCATAGTGCTTGCATTACTCTTTGTTAACTTTAGACCTGCGGTTGGTGAGGGTGGGGCTCAAAAATGCGTGGTTGAGACACGGTTTTGCCGCACACCAACAAGGGCCTCTTCCCGACAACCCTGGCCGGTCCCCATCGTCCTTGAGCCTTTAAAACCACTTTAAGTAATTCCGAAGATCTTTCAGGTATCCACTTCTTACCCGTAGGACGTCGTATGATGTGATAAGTGGTATCAAAAATGTCAGATAAAATTTTCTGCCACCTACAAAAGTGATTGAATGGCTACCAGCGTGAGGAGAAAAAAATAGCCGATTACTGGCTCTGTTTACATCACATGATCAGCTGTCATTGGCTGACCGCTGATCATGTGGTAAGGGGTCGGGATGGACCCCTTACTCCGATCTGTGATCAGCCGAGTCTCATAGACTCGCTGATCACAGAGCGCACCGCACGCAACCTGCAGGGGGGTGTGCAGGCTGCTTGAGCACGGGAGGACGTCTATGGAAGCCCTCCCAGCAAATTAGGGATGGGAGGTGGTTAAAGTGTATTTTTTTTCCCTCCAAAAAAAAATGGCTGCACAAATACCGTGTGACATAAAAAAAAATTGCAACAGCCACCATTTTATTCTCTAGAATCTCTGCTAAAAATATATATGTATGTGTATATGTTTGGTGGTGCTGAGTAATTTTTTAGCAAAAAAAATTTCATAATTTATAAAAATAAATTAAAAAAAAATGTGTTTGGGGGTGCTGAGTAATTTTCTAGCAAAAAAAAAAACAACAAAAAAATGTAATCATTTTTTTTAATTTTATATAATATATATAATTAAAAAAATTATAATTTTTTTAGATATTTTTAATTTTATACCTTTTTTTTTTTTTTTTTTTTTTTATTTTTTTTTTTTTTTTCACACTGTCACTAATCTTATTTTTTTTTTAGATATATTGGATATAGCAGAGGGGAAGTAAACCACTTCAGCTCCCACACCCCTGTACACCCCCCCAATATATCCACCTCCCACTCAGGCCAATTCTGACTGAGATTTCTCTCCGACATGTAAAAAAAAAAAAAAAAAAAAAAAAAATGTATATAATATATATATATATGTGTTTGGGGGTGCTGAGTAATTTTCTAGCAATAAAAACAACAAAAAAAAGTAATAATTTTTTTATATATATATATAAAAATTATTACTTTTTTTTGTTGTTTTTATTGCTAGAAAATTACTCAGCACCCCCAAACACATATATATATTATATACATTTTTTTTTTTTTTTACATGTCGGAGAGAAATCTCAGTCAGAATTGGCCTGAGTGGGAGGTGGATATATTGGGGGGGTGTACAGGGGTGTGGGAGCTGAAGTGGTTTACTTCCCCCCTGCTATATCCAAAGATAAAAAAATAAGATTAGTGACAGTGTGAAAAAAAAAAAAGGTATAAAATTAAAATATTATCAAAAAAATGTAATAAGAATAAAATTAGAGACAGTGTAAAAAAAGGTTTAAAATAATAACAACATTTAAAAAAAATAGTCTTACCAAAACCAAAATGTTCTTTTTTTATTTATCTAGGGTAGAGTAGGGAAAGGTTAGACATTCTTTATTGCTGTGTCCTGGGGGAGATTCTGCTTCATTTCCGACTGACTGCCGCTACCCAGAACAGGGATAATCGCCCCAACACAGAGCGCAGAGAAGTCCCCCCCCCCCCTCCCCCCTCCTCCTTACCACTCTATCCGAAAAAAAAAAAAAACTGGCTGGGCTTTTAATTTAAAGTTCATTTAGATATTGAGAATTTTGCTCACAGTAAATCTCAAGCCTCAGGAAAAACAAGAGCAGCGAGCCCAGCTGTGCTTATATTGAGTGCATGCTGTAACATAATAAAACGCTTCCTGGAAGGAGTATTCGGTCGCCAATAACGGCCAAATGTCTCGTCCAGCTTATTCCTGTTACATTTTATTTACCTCCAGACCATATTCATTTCCTCTCCGCTTTCAATGCCTTAATGGAAATTTGCTTTAATGTCCACACTGTGTACTTCAGAGAGAAAACATACATTTGAGCAAAAAACGGGGGAATTTGCCGTAATGAAAATAGATACCCTTTGCAAAAAAAAGAAAAAAAATTTAAAACCCAAGTAGAATATAAATCATTAGAAACCTTTATAGAATAGGCCATCTCAAACAGAAGGTGGAGGAGCGCAAGGTCTCTAACATCCCCCAGCTCTGTGATGTCATCATGGAGGAGGGGAAGAGGACTCCAGTGCCAACCTGTGAAGCTCTGGTGACCTCCATGCCCAAGACACTGTTATACAAGCTGAACACTCACTACTGTACATTGTAAACAAGTGTAATTTCTTCAGTGTTGTCACATGAAAAGATAGAAGAAAATATTTACAAAAATGTGAGGGAACCATGAATGCCAACATGTACTGTGACATACTGAAGCAGAGCATGATCCCCTCCCTTCAGAGACTGGGCCGCAGGGCAGTATTCCAACATGATAACCACCCCAAACACACCTCCAAGATGACCACTGCCTTGCTAAAGAAGCTGAGGGTAAAGGTGATGGACTGGCCAAGCATATCTCCAGACCTAAACCCTATTGAGCATCTGTGGGGCATCCTCAAACGGAGGGTGGAGGAGCACAAGGTCTCTAACATCCACCAGCTCTGTGATGTCATCATGGAGGAGGGGAAGAGGACTCCAGTGCCAACCTGTGAAGCTCTGGTGACCTCCATGCCCAAGAGGGTTAAGGCAGTGCTGGAAAATAATGGCGGCCACACAAAATATTGAGACTTTGGGCCCAATTTGGACATTTTCACTTAGGGGTGTACTGACTTTTGATGCCAGCGGTTTAGACATTAATGGCTGTGTGTTGAGTTATTTTGAGGGGACGGCAAATTTACACTGTTATACAAGCTGTACACTCACTACTTTACATTGTAGACAAGTGTCATTTCTTCAGTGTTGTCACATGAAAGGATAGAAGAAAATTACAGAAATATGAGCAGTGGCGTCACTAGCATAGGGCCTGAGGGGGCCACGACCCCCCCAATTTTTCGGTGTGCCCCCCCATGTGCCCCCCCAAGTGTAACACGAATCTAATAACGTCCGCGGCGGCGGCCGCCAGCCAGCGCAACGGCTGTCTGTGTGTCCGCCAATGACCCACCGTCACTGACAGTCTCTCTCTGACCCTCGAGTGCCGCTAGCCCAGGAGGTGACGTCCGTCACATCACGTGACGGCCGCCGCTGTCTATGGGAGTTGTAGTCCTCAGGCTCCCTGCTCCCGGTGGGTGGAGTCGGTCTGGAGAGCAGCGCAGCCAGCCTACAACTCCCCTCACACAGCGGTCTGATCTTTTGGCGCGCTGCTGCCGACTGGTGGTGGCTGCAGAGAGACTGTGAACTGTTCAACTGAGGTGAGCAACATCATCACCCACCGCCACCCCCCAGGACTGTCTGTCACTGGAGGAAGCTGTGCAAGTCCAAGGAGGAAGACTGGAAGAAAGGACCTGTCCCTCTGACTAGCTGAGCTCTGAGCTGGCAACTGCTGAGCAAGCTGAGGTAAGTGAGAGAGACCCTGACACATGTGACATGATCAATCATCCCATCGATCATTCCCCCCATACACTTCTCATTTACCTTGCCCACATGGCCTGTGAATCCTGCTGGGAGCTGCCCATGGCCTACAGACCAGCAGGACCCACATGCCATGGTCACGTCGGCTCCCAGCAGCACCCACAGGTCCGTGGCCAGCTCCCAGCGGGACCCACAGGTCCATGGCCAGCTCCCAGTGGGACCCACAGGTCCGTGGCCAGCTCCCAGCGAGACCCACAGGTCCGTGGCCAGCTCCCAGCGGGACCCACAGGTCCATGGCCAGCTCCCAGCGAGACCCACAGGTCCGTGGCCAGCTCCCAGCGGGACCCACAGGTCCGTGGCCAGCTCCCAGCGAGACCCACAGGTCCGTGGCCAGCTCCCAGCGGGACCCACAGGTCCATGGCCAGCTCCCAGCGGGACCCACAGGTCCGTGGCCAGCTCCCAGCGAGACCCACAGGTCCGTGGCCAGCTCCCAGCGGGACCCACAGGTCCGTGGCCAGCTCCCAGCGGGACCCACAGGTCCGTGGCCAGCTCCCAGCGGGACCCACAGGTCCGTGGCCAGCTCCCAGCGGGACCCACAGGTCCGTGGCCAGCTCCCAGCGGGACCCACAGGTCCGTGGCCAGCTCCCAGCGGGACCCACAGGTCCGTGGCCAGCTCCCAGCGGGACCCACAGGTCCGTGGCCAGCTCCCAGCGGGACCCACAGGTCCGTGGCCAGCTCCCAGCGGGACCCACATGTCCATGGCCAGCTCCCAGGGGGACCCACATGTCCGTGGCCAGCTCCCAGCAGGATTCACAGACCTGTGGGTCCTGCTGGGAGCTGGCCACAGACCTGTGGGTGCTGCTGGGAGCCGATGCGACCATGGCATGTGGGTCCTGCTGGCCACTAGCCTAGGTTGACCAGAAGTCCACAGAACCACCGGATTACAAAAATCTCCTGCTTACTTGGCACGGCCACTGTGTGCAGTCTATCACAGAAGCCCATCCAGGAGGAGGTACTTAGTATGACAGTGGCCACCAGGTAAGTGGGAGATCCCTGCTCTGTGTAATCCGGCGGTGCTCGTCCCCCCCTTTCCACCATGCACTGGTGAGGCTGCATTGATGGGCACTGATCCAACTGCAATGATGGGCACTGGTGAGGCTGCATTGAGGGGCACTGGTGAGGCTGCATTGATGGGCACTGGTGAGGCTGCATTGATGGGCACTGGTGAGGCTGCATTGATGGGCACTGGTGAGGCTGCATTGAGGGGCACTGGTGAGGCTGCATTGAGGGCACTGGTGAGGCTGCATTGAGGGGCACTGGTGAGTCTGAGTCTGCATTGAGGGGCACTGGTGAGGCTGCAATGATGGGCACTAGTGAGGCTGCATTGATGGGCACTGGTGAGGCTGAATTGAGGGGCACTGGTGAGGCTGCATTGAAGGGCACTGGTGAGGCTGCATTGAAGGGCACTGGTGAGGCTGCATTGAAGGGCACTGGTGAGGCTGCACTGAAGGGCACTGGTGAGGCTGCATAGATGGGCACTGGTGAGGCTGCATAAATGGGCACTGGTGAGGCTGCATAGATGGGCACTGGTGAGGCCGCATAGATGGGCACTGGTGAGGCCGCATAGATGGGCACTGGTGAGGCCGCATAGATGGGCACTGGTGAGGCTGCATAGATGGGCACTGGTGAGGCTGCATAGATGCATGATGCATTATTTTTGTTAAACCTCCTTTGTTGCTATTAACATTAACCACCTCCCTCATGGCCACTGCGCAGCGGCGTGATCCTGATGCGCTCGTGTCACCCGGACACGGCACATCTCCGATCAGCAGGAGGTCTCTGTGATTGGCCCTCCTGATTGCATGATGACTGTGTCCAATCACATCCATCATGAGATGTAAACAGAGAGCTGGTTGCTAGGCAATCGGCTCTCCTCTCCTCTCCTCACACGGAAGTTGTCAGTGAGGAGAGGAGAGGGCGGGGATCGCTGCAGCCAGCCGGTGAGTATAAGCTGTTTTTTTACAGCTTTTTACACCACTGATCACCAATCTAGTGTCCCCACACAGTGTAGAATCACAATGTCCAAAAAATAGTGTCCCCACACAGTAAAAACACCTGTCCCCCCACATATGTATCAGTAAAATTATATGTCCGTGATCATCTGTGCACATATGTCCGTGATCACACAAACCAATTATTATACACTTAACAGGATTTTGTTTTACCAAAAACATGTAGCAGAATACATTTTGGCTTAAATTTCTGCCAAAATTTGATTTTATTGGATTTCTTTAAAAACAAAAAGTCGAAAATAGTTTTTTTTTTTTTTTTTTAAATTTCCGCTATTTTTTCACTTATATCGCAAAAAATAAAAAAATGATTTGTGTATAAATACCACCAAAAGAAAGCTCTATTTATGTGAACAAAATGCTAAAATTTTCATTTAGGTACAGTGTTGCATGACCGCGCAATTCTTATTGAAAATGCGAGAGCGCTGAAAATTAGCCTGGGAAGGAAGGGGGTGAAAGTGCCCAGTATTGAGGTGGTCGAATTATGTTAAAACATTGAATTATATTTCTCTTGCTGCATAACATCAATATCCGTTATAAAAACAGGTGGGCATGGATGGTGAGCTGATTCGGTGCTTCAATGGGCCACTTGACTGGACTTGCCCCCCAATTAAATCGCTTTTTTTTTAAAAGTTTGTTGGCACCACTGTCAGCGGAAGAGAGCAGAGCACTAAATTCAATAAACAGGCGCGGCCGCTGAAAAACACACCCTCGCGGCGCATATTCAATCAGGGACAGATTCAGACCTGGCGTTCATGTTGGCTGCGTGCCGGCGTGAGGTCATGTTTCATGTTTATGCATATGATGCCCACTGTCAGGAATATTTAATGTTTATGCGTTTCGTGTGCATTGTCAGGAATATTTCATGTTTATGCGTTTGATGCCCACTGTGAGGAATTTTTCATGTTTATGCATTTGATGCCCACTGTCAGGAATATTTAATGTTTATGCATTTGATGCCCACTGTCAGGAATATTTAATGCTTATGCGTTTGATGCCCACTGTGAGGAATTTTTCATGTTTAATGCGTTTTGTGTGCATTGTCAGGAATATTTTATGTTTATGCGTTTTGTGTGCATTGTCAGGAATATTTCATGTTTATGCATTTGATGCCCACTGTCAGGAATATTTCATGTTTATGCGTTTGATGCCCATTGTCTGGAATATTTCATGTTTATGCATTTGATGCCCACTGTCAGGAATATTTCATGTTTATGCATTTGATGCCCATTGTCAGGAATATTTCATGTTTATGCGTTTGATGCCTACTGTCAGGAATATTTCATGTTTATGCATTTGATGCCCATTGTCTGGAATATTTTATGTTTATGCGCTTGATGCCCACTGTCAGGAATTTTTCATGTTTAATGCGTTTTGTGTGCATTGTCAGGAATATTTCATGTTTATGCGTTTTGATGCCCACTGTCAAATATTTCACGTTTATGCGTTTGATGCCCACTGTCAGGAATATTTCATGTTTATGCGTTTGATGCCCACTGTCAGGAATATTTCATGTTTATGCGTTTGATGCCCACTGTCAGGAATATTTCATGTTTGTGCGTTTGATGACCATTGGCATAGGTATATACAGTATATATCCGATAAAAAAACAAAAGTAAAAGGTTAATTGCACACTATCGCAAATCTCTATGCACGTTAAAATAGCTGGAGGTTTTCTAGTATCACTACACTAACACTAACTCACCTAAGAGGTTTTGACATGGTAGGTGAGCTTACACTTTATTGGCTACTGGAGCAATACTAAAAAACATTCAGTTATTTAAATAGTGCGCAGGTAACTTTTCCCTTTGTTTTTTGCTATATGTATTGGGGCATTGTTGCCGCCCAAGAGTAGTGGGAGCTTGAGCACAGTGCTTAATATTGTATTGTTGTATGCATTTGATACCCATTGTCTGGATATATAAAGTGTATGCATTTATTTCTCATTTGCATTATATACAACTTGGTTTATGCATTTACTGGCATGATATACAAACTTTATGTATTTACTGCTCTTTGGCATGATATACCAAGTGTATACATGTGTTGCTCATTGGCATGTTATACCAAGTTAATGCAACTGCTGCTCATTAGCATGTGTGTTCATTGGTATGTGATGTGTGTGTGTGTGCATGTAACACACACATACACAATTAGTCCTATTATACTTATAGTATTTTACCATTGACATCCAAAGACATCCCCGTTGTAAAACACATCTGTTCTAGAATCATAATGAGGGATATCTTTAAAAAAAAACAAGTAATTGTTAATTGTTTAATAGTCATGGACCTCGTGTATATACAAAGATTATTTTATTATGGTGACGTTTTAATAATGCACATTTATTAAGGTGTGTAATAATGTGGTTTCTTATTTAAGCAGAGTTCCGACCCCCAGAAAAAAATTAAAAGTCAGCGCTTTTCCTGCTGCGCTTTCTGTATTGGCCCAGTAACGGGGGGGGGGGGCAGGGCAGCCTGGTGACGCACATCGCGGCAACCGAGTCCGCCAGAAGTGGGGACAGGGTACCTGTCATCGAAAACAGGTACCTGCTCCCCCTGAAAGGTGCCAAATGTGGCACCAGAGGGGAGAAGGAATTAGATAAGCAGAAGTTATACTTTTGGGTGGAACTCCGCTTTATTTTAGTTGATCGCATTTATCGATAACATAAATGAATACCATTTGTTTTGTTAAACGTGTTAAGTGTTCCATGAGAACAACATGTATATTTTTTTCCAGATTCAATTTTCCTATCCAACTCAAAAATGGACATCCGTTCATTTTATTCAGTGGTAAATGTTAAGGCACAGAAGGCTGATATTTCAAAAGAGCAGCAACACGAAAAAAGTCAGTCTGGTCCGTCTTCTTCCATTGAGGAGTGTGAAGAGCCTGAGAAGGATGACGTTGAATATGACACTACTGAATTAATATCAGATAATGATGAACCTTCATTGCAGGTTGAAGATGCAAGCACCTCCTCACAAAGCAATATTCAACACAGTGCTTATGAAGAGCAATTCAGTGAAGCTGAACAGCCACAGAGTGCCCAAACATCTGTACAAGGACCAGATGATATCAGCCAGTGTGCTAGTGAAGGGCCAAGACAGCCTGTATTAAAAAAATACCCTCAGAAACAAATGGGAGCACGCTTCAGGTCATTCCGCCCACAATGGTTTGGATCGTTTGAATGGTTGGAATATTCTGTGTCCCAGGATGCAGCATACTGTTTTGCGTGCCGATTTTTTTCAACATCAAAATATCTTCATGGGCATGTTAAAAAAGTACCGTTTGTCAACATAGGGTACAAAAACTGGAAAAATGCACTCGAAACTGGTAAAGGAATACTACAGCACGAGAAGTCTGCTTCACACAAGGATTGCCATGTCAGATGGGAGGATTTCAAAAAGAGTGTAAGCCAGGATACATCGATCATGAAAGAAATAACTAAAGCTCACACACGAGAGGTCAATGAAAATAGACATTATATAAAAACAATTGCCCAAGTTTTGTTGCTAACAGCCAAGACTAAAATTGCCCAGCGAGAGCATCGGTACAGCCCAGATCATGTCAACCATGGAAATGTACGTGAAATTCTCTATTTAATTGCAGAAAAAGACAGTGTTGTAAGAAACAAAATTACAGGACCTAGAAATGCAAGATATCTACATCCATCGATCCAAAATGAACTTCTCTCAATTATGGCTGCTCTTGTTAGAGAAGGCATCGCACAGAGCATTAAAGGAAGTCCCTTTTCCATCATGGCAGATGAAACAAAAGATCTAAGTAAATCCGAACAACTGTCTGTCGTAGTCCGATTTTTTCACGATCAGAGGGTCCATGAACGGTTCTTACAATTCTACCGAGCAGATAGCCTTGATGCTGAATCTCTAACGGGGTACATATTCCAGGTCCTAGCATCTCTAGGAATTGATAAAAATGATTGTGTTGGACAAGGCTATGATGGAGCCTCTGTAATGAGTGGCCGGCTTAATGGCGTGCAAGCACGCATTAAAAAAGAGGTGCCTTGTGCACTTTACATTCATTGCATGAGTCACCGTCTCAACCTGGTCATTGTGGACACTGTGAAGAATGTACAGGCAGCAAACGAATTTTTTGTAAAACTCGAAAAGCTGTATGTGTTTTGCAGTACTTCTGTTGTTCACTCAGTGTTTACTAATGTGCAACAAGAAATGTCAAGCAAACCAGCTATGCAGCTTAAACAATTGAGTGACACAAGGTGGACATGCCAACATGCA
Organism: Lithobates sylvaticus; assembly: GCA_028564925.1. Taxonomy (NCBI): domain Eukaryota; kingdom Metazoa; phylum Chordata; class Amphibia; order Anura; family Ranidae; genus Lithobates; species Lithobates sylvaticus. The sequence goes on along the minus strand of CM053033.1, from coordinate 12,955,458 downwards.
GCCTGCAATGCTGTTCTTAAAACGCTTGGCCCTCTGCTGGAAACTCTAAATATTTTGGCAGAAGGGAACCATACTGAGAGAGCAGTTGAGGCAAAATCCATTCACCAGTTCATAGATTTTGGCTTCATTCTGGCACTTGTGTTTTTTGAGAACATACTAAAAAGGACCCAGACGCTCTCTAACATGTTACAAGCCAAAGATATTGACTTGGCATCAGCTGTCCTTCTTGTGCAAACAATTATACAAGAGCTTGAAGAAGTGCGCAATCCAGAGAGGAGACCTGAAGCTTCTACTAATTCTGGAACAATAGAGAGTGTCTGGGCAGAAGCAATCCAACTGAGCATCAAGTGTGGAATATCAGCACCAAATGATGATTCTACCGAACCGCCTTCCAAGAAGCGAGATCGCCGGCCTCCTCTCAACTTAAGAAATAGCGTCATTTTGGAAACTGTAGGGCATCGACAACAACTGCTCAAAAAAGATGATTTCATTCAAATGTTCATGTATGTTGTTCTTGACAGAATAATTTCAGAGCTAAAATCTCGCTTTTCAAAAGATTCTCTGGAAATCATGGAAGGTGTACAGTCTCTGAATCCTCGATCTGATTCATTTCTTAATTTTGAAAAATTGCTACCAATGGCCAAATTCTACTCCTGCAACATAGAAAACTTGGAGATTGAGCTGAAGCAGGCAATGCTAACCCTACACAGAAAAAAATCATCAGATGTCATTAAGGTGGACACAATTCTTGAGTTCACTAACTTTCTGGAGCCTTACTCTATTCCATTCCTTGAGCTTTATCGGCTATGTAAAATAGCTTGTGTTTTGCCAGTTAGTAGTGCCTCATGTGAAAGAAGCTTTTCTGCACTAAAGTTGATAAAATCATTCCTACGCACAACAATGACTGAGGAA
>CM053033.1:12934546-12949546 GCA_028564925.1 Lithobates sylvaticus | reverse complement strand
ACGTGACTGTCCCGGCAAATCTGGGACTGTTGGCAAGTATTTTATTTATATATATATATATATATAATATATATATATATATATATATATATATTATATATATATATATATATATATATATATATATATATATATATATAATATATATATATATATATATATAATATTAATAAAGATGCCATAAATCAATAACCTATTTTGTAGACGCTATAACTGTTGTGCAATCCAATCAATATACGCTTATTGCGATTTTTTTTTTTGATTTTTTTTTTTTACTAAAAATATGTAGAAGAATACGTATCGGCCTAAACTGAGAAAAAATGTGAAAAAAAAAAAATTGGGATATTTTATTATGGCAAAAAGTAAAAAATATTTTTTTTTTCAAAATTGTCGGTCTTTTTTTGTTTATTAGCGCAAAAAATAAAAACCGCAGAGGTGATCAAATACCCCCAAAAGAAAGCTCTATTTGTGTGGGGGGAAAAAAAATGATCAAAGTTTAATTTGTCTACAACGTCGCACGACCGCGCAATTGTCATTCAAAATGTTACAGCGCTGAAAGCTGAAAATTGGCCTGGGCAGGAAGGGGGTGCAAATGCCCGGTATTGAAGTGGGTTAAGGGGAAAAATAAGCTGACCAAAAACAAAATGTGAAAAAGTAATTGCCCCCCTAAACCTAATAACTGGTTGTGCCACCCTTGGCGCCAACAACTGCAATCAAGCGTTTGCGATAACTGGCAATGAGTCTTTCACATCGCTGTGGAGGAATTTTGGCCGACCCTTCTTTGGAGAATTGTTTTAATTCAGCCGCATTGGAGGGTTTTCCAGCATGAACGGCCTGTGTAAGGTCATGCCACAGCATCTCAATCGGATTTAAGTCCGGGCTTTGACTAGGCCACTCCAAAACCTAAATTTCCCAAGTGCTCTTCCAGGACAGCCCTTGAGAGATGGAGTCCCTCCCATCGACACAGGAAACACATTGCCAATCAGTTCTTAAGGCGGTCCCCTCAGGTCCCTGGTCAGTCATTTGTGTTTCCTCCCTCGGAGGAACATGTTGCCAGGAACCTGGGCTAAAGCCTTATGGAGGACTCATCTCTCAGGGGCTGCCTGTAGAGGGGAGAAACCGCGCAGGGGACTGGGTCCTATCTAGCGGTCGTTTCTAAATCCCAAAGTCCTACCTTGTGTTTGTTTTATGGGCCGGGTATCGTCCAGCAGAACCGGAGCAGACCCGCACCCCCCCGCCATCCTGTGCCGAGTAGCGCCTGTGGCAGCATTCGTCCAGCTCAGCTTCCTGTGTGGGGGCCGGAGACGCCGAGCGTCATTTCCGGCGGAACCGCGTCATTGCTGTGCGCGGAGACTTCCGGTTCCGGGTCTCGGACGCGCATGGAGGAGGGGAAAAAGCCCACGCTGGGCCTACAAATTCCCGCCAAACAGCCAGCTATACCGGACTTGTGGCGGGAACCGGAACACGTGAGCAACATGGAGGCTAATCCCCAGGACGCTCCGGTCGATGTAGGCACCAGCCAGGCCCAGGTAAGCCGCTGTGGGGCTATTACTCTGGGATGTTTTTTGGTTGTGGTGTTGTAGGCTGGGACCGGTAGTACCCCATGGTGGTGGTGTTTCACAGTCCAGGATATGCAGTGGTGACACGGGTGGCTAATGGCATACAGGCTTAAGAGGCTAAGGGTGTTTGTTCTCTATTCTTTCAGACCAAAGAAGCCCCAAGGGAGGATAAGGCTGGCCGCAAAAAATGTCCTAATTGTGGAAATAAGCTTTCCTCTGGCTCTAACAAAGCTTTGTGCAAACAGTGTATTGCAGGCTTATTAAAAACTGAGGCAGACTCTCCCTTAGCAAAGTTCTTGGGTTCCTTCAAAGAGGAAATGGCGTCCACTTTTAAATCTCTGAGAGATTTGATTACGGATGTAAGCACAGCCTCCACCAGTAGAGCTGCAGTATCCTCTTCACCTTGCCTCACAACACCCAATTCAGGGGAGCCCCGTATATTCAGGGAGCAGAGCCCCGTGCTAGTTAGTCCCGAATCCTCTGAGGAAAATTCTGACCAGGATGAGGACCAGGTGGTAGCTAGCAAGTTCGCAAGATACAAGCTCTCTCTTGAGGAGGTAGACGAGCTGTTGAGCGCAATATATGACACACTGGAAATTGAGGAGGAGGAGACTCCATTAACCAGGCATGACAAAATGTATGAGGCCCTGGGGGAAAAGAAAGCTAAAGTTTTCCCAATTCATAAGGTACTTTCTGACCTTATCCGCAAGGAATGGTCTGAGCCGGATAAAAAGGTGTTCTTTCCTAATTCCCTCAAAAGAAGGTTTCCTTTTGATGAGAGCCCAGAGGCAGTCTGGAATAAAAATCCCAAACTGGATGCCCCTCTGTCCAAGGTCTCAAAGCAATCAGATCTAGCTTTTGAAGATATGGGGCACTTAAAGGACCCTATGGATAGAAAGACAGATATAGTCTTGAAGAGGGCCTGGGATGCCTCTATGGCAGGTTTGAAGCCAGCTCTGGCCACATCCTGTGTGGCCAGAAATCTGGAATTTTGGCTTTCCCAATTACAGGACCACCTAAAAGCAGGTACTCCTAGGGGGGAGCTCTTAAAAACCTTTCCCATGCTGTTTAAAGCCACAGGTTTTATCTCAGATGCAGCTACTGACTCGGTTAAGTTTGCAGCCAAGTCAGCAGCACTTTCTGTAGCTGCTAGGAGGTCGGTCTGGATGAAGACCTGGGGGGGAGACACGGCGTCTAAAACTCGCCTGTGTAGTGTCCCCTTTACAGGTGACTTAGTCTTTGGGCCTGAGTTGGAGACCGCCTTAGAAAGGACGGCGGATAAAAAGAAAACCTTTCCAACAAAGAAGAAAACATTTCCTAGGAAATTTTTTCGTCCCTCTAAGGAGCAGTCCAAAGCAGAGAAAGAGTTCAAGCCCAAGAAGCATTGGGCAGGACAAAAAGGAAAAGGAAAAGGGGGCATTCTTTTTAACCGCCCCAGTCAAAACCCCAAGCCCCAGTGACATGAGGGTCCCGGTAGGGGGAAGGTTAAGCAATTTTCTCCCACAATGGGAAAAGATAACATCAAACAATTATGTTCTGAACATTATAAAGAGAGGGTATGCGCTGGAGTTTCACAGCAGCCCACCCTCAAGATTTCTAGTGACAAAATTGCCAAGTCACTCAGAAAAAGCCAGGGCCTTACCACTCTTGATAGGGGAAATGGTGGATCAAGAGGTATTGACACCAGTCCCCATTCAAGAACAGGAGGACGGTTTTTACTCTCATATATTTGTGGTAAAGAAACCGTCCGGGAGGTTCAGGCTAATTATGAACCTCCGACCCCTGAACCACTCCATCCGCTACAAGAAGTTTCGGATGGAGTCCATTTATTCAGTAAGAAATCTTCTTCAGGAACGAGTTTTTATGGCTACCCTGGATCTAAGGGACGCTTATCTGCACATCCCCATAAAGAAGGAATGCCAGAAATTCCTTCGGATGGCAGTGCAGATAGACACAAAAATCTATCATTTCCAGTGCAGAGCACTCCCTTTCGGACTGTCGTCCTCGCCCAGAGTCTTTACCAAGGTTCTGGGGGAGGCACTAGTTCCATTGAGACTCAAGTCGGTCTCAATCATCCCTTACTTGGACGATCTTCTGATCACAGCACACTCAGAGAGTCAGCTGTCTCAGGACCTAGAGTTGACGCAGCTCAACCTAAATCAGCTGGGGTGGATCATCAGCCAAGAGAAATCAAAATTTACCCCAACTCAGGAGATCATGTACTTAGGTTACAGGATCCTGTCAGTACCGCAGAGGATAGTACTGCCAGAAGAGAAGATATCAAATCTATGGCAGAAAATGCATTTTCTCCAAAACAGCCCCCAATGTACGGTCAGGGAGGTGATGTCAGTATTGGGTCTCATGACAGCAGCCATTCCGGCAGTACAATGGGCAAGATTCCATCAAAGAGACCTTCAGTGGTTCCTGTTGGAACATCTAAAAGGCAAAGGTCTGGAGGAGGAGGTTTCAATCCCCTCAAAGGTGAAACGCTCCCTCTGGTGGTGGAAGAACGTGGGGAACCTAAACAAAGGGGTTCCCTGGGTTCTTCCTATCTCAGCCACACTGACCACAGATGCGAGCAGTTGGGGTTGGGGAGCCCATCTAGGCTCGAGTTGGGCTCAGGGAGGTTGGACACCAGAGGAGAAGGTTTTCTCCTCGAATTGGAAGGAGCTAACAGCGATACTGAGAGCTTTAGTAGCTTTTCAAAGCAAGATTCAGGGCCACCATCTACAGGTCCGTTCAGACAATATGACGGCTGTAGCATATTTAAACAAACAAGGAGGTACCAGGAGTCCTCGGTTGATGTCAGTGGCCAGAAGCATATTCCAGTGGGCAGAGACAAATCTAGAGTCAATTTCGGCTATACACTTAAAGGGGGAGCTGAACAATACTGCGGATTTCCTGAGTCGACAGTGGATATCGAATCAGGAATGGTCCTTACACCCAGAGGTTTTTCAGCTCATAACAGCCCATTGGGGAAATCCAGTAGTGGATCTGTTTGCAAACAGAGAGAATGCAAAGGTCCCAGATTTTTGCTCGCTACGCCCAGGAGATCAGCCCTTGGCAGTGGACGCTTTTCAGACTCCCTGGACTTTCAGCCTGGCGTATGCATTCCCTCCCCTCCATCTCATTCCGAGAGTTTTGACAAAATTTCTGGTAGAAGAAACATGTCTAATTTTAGTAGCACCGTTTTGGCCCAAGAGACCTTGGTTCACAACCTTGCTGCAACTATCAGACCACCCGCCTCTGAGGCTTCCCCTCAGACGAGATCTCCTGTCGCAGGGACCTCTTTTTCATCCCCAGGTGGCCATGCTGAATCTGTCAGCATGGTTACTGAGGAGGAAATTCTGAGGAAGAAGGGTCTATCTGAGCGAGTTATTGCAACTTTGCTTCAGAGCCGCAAACCAGTCACTAGAGCAATCTACAAAAAGGTTTGGAAAAAGTTCAATAGCTGGCTGAGTAACAATGGGGAAGAAAGCATGGATATCGCAAACATTCTCCAGTTTCTTCAGGAGGGGATAGACAAAGGGTTATCCCTCAGTACGATCAAAGTACAAATAGCAGCCTTGAGTGTATATCTAGATAAGCGGTTGCAGGAGGATCCTTTTATCTCTAGATTTTGCAAGGCAGTTGCTAGACGCAAGCCAGTTAAACTAATTAGAGCTCCATCCTGGGATCTTGCTGTGGTATTAAAAGCTTTCTTAGGGTCTCCTTTTGAACCCATCTCAGAGGCCTCTCTAAGACTACTTACTCTAAAAACAGCAATGCTGGTAGCAATCACGTCAGCCCGCAGGGTTAGTGAAATTCAGGCCCTTTCCATGAGGGAACCTTTCTTGCAGATCCTAGAGGACAGAGTCATCCTAAAAACAGACCCTGGGTTTTTACCAAAAGTATCATCCAGTTTTCACAGGTCACAGGATATTGTTCTACCATCTTTTTGTCAGAACGCAGCAAATGAAAAGGAGAGGCGTTTTCATTTATTAGATGTAAAAAGGTGTATTCTAGAATACTTAAGAGTAACGGAGACTTTTAGAGTCTCTGACTCACTTTTTGTACTTTTTTCAGGAAAAAGAAAAGGACAAAAAGCTTCAAAGGTAACCATAGCTAGATGGATTAAGCTAGCCATAGCAGAGGGGTATAAAGCTTTGAGTAAAGAGCCTCCTGGGGGTATTAAAGCTCATTCCACAAGGGCATTGTCAGCATCTTGGGCAGAAAAGGCTGGTGCCACCCCGGAGCAGATATGTAAAGCGGCCACATGGTCCAGCTTTTCTACGTTTACAAAGCACTATCGACTGGACTTAATGTCTAGTCAGGATCAGGCTTTTGGGAGGAAAGTCCTCCAAGCCGTGGTCCCACCCTAATCTGGTAAGTACTTGGGGATCCTCTCAAGGGCTGTCCTGGAAGAGCACTTGGGAAAACTGGAGTTAGTACTTACCGGTAACTCCTTTTCCAGTGTTCTTCCAGGACAGCACGATCCCACCCTATTATCTTATTGAAATGTACTAACATTATTACCTGTGTGGTTTATATATATATTTTTCAGTTCCATCCTTCGGTTCTTGGTGAATGACTGACCAGGGACCTGAGGGACCGCCTTAAGAACTGATTGGCAATGTGTTTCCTGTGTCGATGGGAGGGACTCCATCTCTCAAGGGCTGTCCTGGAAGAACACTGGAAAAGGAGTTACCGGTAAGTACTAACTCCAGTTTTTGCTTTGTTTGAACTATTTGGAGGTGGACTTGCTGTTGTGTTTCGGATCATTGTCCTCCTGCATAACCCAAGTGCGCTTGAGCTTGAGGTTCGGAACTGATGGCCGGACATTCTCCTTTTAGGATTTTCTGGTAGAGCTCAGAATTCATGGCTCCATCAATTATGGTAAGTGGTCCAGGTCCTGAAGCTGCAAAGCAGCCCCCAGACCATCACGCCACCACCACCATGTTTGACTGTTGGTAGGATGTTCTCTTTATGAAATGCTGTATTCGATTTACGCACGGGACGCACACCTTCTAAAAAGTTCAACTTTTGTCTCATCGGACCAAAGAAAATTTGCCCAAAAAGTCTTGGGCCTAATCAAGATGTCTTTGATCAAATGTGAGACGAGCCCTTGTGTTCTTTTTTTGGTCAGCAGTGGCTTTGGCCTTGGAACTCCTCCATGGACACCATTTTTTCCCCATTTTTGCCGCACCGCCGGCAACTTTCAGAATCTTTCAGAAAGTTCAACTTTTGTCTCATCAGACCAAAGAATATTTGCCCAAAAAGTCTTGGGCATAATGAAGATGTCTTTGATCAAATGTGAGACGAGCCCTTGTGTTCTTTTTTTGGTCAGCAGTGGCTTTGGCCTTGGAACTCCTCCATGGACGCCATTTTTGCCCCATTTTTTGCCGCACATCTTTCAGAAAGTTCAACTTTTGTCCCATCAGACCAAAGAATATTTGCCCAAAAAGTCTTGGGCCTAATCAAGATGTCTTTGATCAAATGTGAGATGAGCCTTTGTGTTCTTTTTTTGTCCAGCAGTGGCTTTGGACTTGGAACTCCTCCATGGACGCCATTTTTTGCCCCATTTTTGCCGTACCGCTGGCAACTTTCAGAAACATTCAGAAAGTTCAACTTTTGTCCCATCAGACCAAAGAATATTTGCCCAAAAAGTCTTGGGCATAATGAAGATGTCTTTGATCAAATGTGAGAGGAGCCCTTGTGTTCTTTTTTTGGTCAGCGGTGGCTTTGGCCTTGGAGCTCCTCCATGGACGCCATTTTTGGCCGGTCTCTTGAAGCTACGAAACTGGAGGGGGGAAAAAAAAATCAATGATTCTCTATGGAGATGGTTCACATCTCCACTCCAAAACGTCTGAAGCTCAGACAAGTTCTGGAACTTTTTTTTTTTTTTAGGCCGATTTTTGGCGTTTTTCTGCTTTTTACATTGGTGACCTTTTGACCTGTAGAGAATCGTGACAAAAAAAGTGCCAAATTGCGGCAAAATCGCCCGACTTTCTGCCTGGAAAGGCTACGCTCAGGTGTGAATGGGGCCTAATGACCTCCTGGATGAGTCGTCGTCGTGCTCTTGAAGTGATTTTGGGTTGGCCGGCCACTCCTGGGAAGGTTCACCGCTGTTCCGGGTTTTCTCCATTTTTAGATAACGGCTCCTCCCCGTGGTTCGCTGGAGTCCCAAAGCCTTGGAAATGGCTTTGTAACCCTTTCCAGACTGATGCAAGTCCATTACTTTCCTAGGTTGGACTTGATGGACTTTTCGACCTCACCTACTACCGTATATACTCGAGTATAAGGCGAGTTTTTCAGCACATTTTTTTTGTGCTGAAAATGCCCCCCTCGCTTATACTGGAGTCAATCACTTTTCGGCAGCAGAGAATGACATTTTCCGAACCGACTTTGGGGCCCCGTGCCTCGGGGGCCACTTGGTGCTAGGAACCCCAAATTGTGGTGTGAAAACCCAGTGGCACTACAACATATCCTAGCACCCAGTGGCCCCCGAGATACGGGGCCCCAAATTTGGTTCGGAAAATGTCATTCTCTGTTGCAGAAAAGAGGCAACCGACTTTGGGGCCTCTGTATCTCGGGGCCACTTGGTGATGGGAACCCCAGCTTTGGATATGTTGTAGATCCACTGGGTTTGCATACTAAATTTGGGGTTCCTGGCACCAAGTGTCCCCGAGATACGGGGCCCCAAAATCGGTCAACTGTGTCCATCTGCAGCAATGTCATTTCGGGACCCTTTGAGATCTTTTAGAATGCTTCACTTTGTCAGACAGCTTCTATTTAAGTGTCTTCTTGATTCAACGGGTCTGGCAGTAATCAGGCCTGGGTGTAAATTTTAACTCGGCTTTTCAAAAAATTGTGGTTAATCACTGTTCATTCATGATTTAGCCAACGGGGCAATTACTTTTTCACATAGGGCCTGGAAGGTTCGGACAGCTTTTTTTTTTCCCTTAATAGATGAAACCATCATTTAAAAACTGCATTTTGTGTTAAGTCGGGTTATCTTTGTGTAATATAAAAAAAAATTTGATGACCTGAATCAATTTAGATGGTGACAAATATGCAAAAAAATAAAAAAACAATCAGGAAGGGGCAAATACTTTTCCACAGCACTGTAAACTTTCTATGAGGACAACTAAAGGTTCCTCAATGACCGTCCAAACAAGCGTAAAATCCAAATATAAAAAATTGTTGTGCTCTTGGCCTTATTTATTAGCAATATTATGTATTTTTTTTCATCACTAATGTATTACTTATTATTTATTAATATTACCTATATTTATTTATTTTTCAATTATTATTAATAGTATTACTTTTTATTAAAAAAAAAGTTATCACTAATGTATTACCTATTTTTATTTTTCAATTATTATTAATACTTTTTATTAAATATTGTTAGTTTTACAAATGTATTAGTTATTTATTAGCAATATTATGTATTGTTTTTATGTATGAATTTTTTTTATCACTAATGTATTACTTATTTATTAATATTACCTATTTTTATTTATTTTTTTAATTATTAATATTATTACTTTTTCGTAAATATATATATTTTTTTATCACTAATGTCGCACACCAGTTTTACAGTCCCAAGTCACACCCCAACCGTTCATGCCGCAGCGATTTTAAAGAAAAAAGTCCCTGCACTACTTTTTAACAATTTTATTGTGACTTGCGTAGACTTCTGTTGTATGAAGCTGCAATGAAATCTGCAGTGCAAATCGCACTAATGTGCGACATTAGTGATAAAAAAAAAATATATTTACTAAAAAGTATTTAATAATAATGATAATAATAAAAAAAAAAAGTAATACATTAGTGATAAAAACATCACATAATATTGCTAATAACTAATACATTTGTAAACTATAATAATATTTAATAAAAAGTATTAATACTAATAATTGAAACATAAAGATAGGTAATAATACATTAGTGATAGCCAAAAAAAATTATAAAAAGTAATACTATTAATAACTGAAAAATAAATAAATATAGGTAATATTAAATAATGAGTAATACCTTAGTGATAAAAAAAATGACACACATAAAAACATAACATAATATTGCTAATAAATAAGTAATACATTTGTAAACTATAACAATATTTAACAAAAAGTAATAATATTAATAATGATTGAAAAATAAAATAGGAAGTAATACATTAGTGATAATTTTTTTTAAATATTTCATAAAAAATTAATTAAAATAGGTAATATTATTAAATATTAAGTAATACATTAGTGATAAAAAAAATCATACATAAAAACAATACATAATATTGCTAATAAATAATACATTTGTAAACTATAACAATATTTAATAAAAAGTAATAATAATGGAAAAATTTTATTTAGGTAAAAATAAGTAATACATTAGTGATAACAAAAAAAAAACATTCATATTTAATAAAAAGTAATATTAATAATTGAAAAATAAATACAAATAGGTAACATTATTAAATAATTAATACATTAGTGATAAAAAAATAATACATACATAAAAACAATACATAATATTGCTAATAAATAAGTAATACATTTGTAAACTATAACAATATTGAATAAAAAGTAATACTATTAATAATGATTGAAAAATAAAATAGGAAGTAATACATTGGTGATATTTTTTTTTAAATATTTCATACAATAATAATTAAAATAGGTAATATTATTAAATATTAAGTAATACATTAGTGATAAAAAAAAACATACACAAAAACAATACATAATATTGCTAATAAATAATACATTTGTAAACTATAACAATATTTAATACATTTTTCCATTATTATTACTTTTTATTAAATATTGTTATAGTTTACAAATGTATTATTTATTAGCAATATTATGTATTGTTTTTGTGTATGTTTTTTTGTTATCACTAATGTATTACTTATTTTTACCTAAATTAAAAAGTAATAATAATGGAAAAATTTAATTTAGGTAAAAATAAGTAATACATTAGTGATAACAAAAAAAAACATTCATATTTAATAAAAAGTAATAATATTAATAATTGAAAAATAAATACAAATAGGTAACATTATTAAATAATTAATACATTAGTGATAAAAAAATACATACATAAAAACAATACATAATATTGCTAATAAATAAGTAATACATTTGTAAACTATAACAATATTTAATAAAAAGTAATAATATTAATAATGATTGAAAAATAAAATAGGAAGTAATACATTAGTGATGATTTTTTTTTTTTTAATATTTCATAAAAAAATTATAATAATTAAAATAGGTAATATTATTAAATATTAATATTACCTATTTTAATTATTATAATTTTTTTATGAAATATTAAAAAAAAAAAAAAAAAATCATCACTAATGTATTACTTCCTATTTTATTTTTCAATCATTATTAATATTATTACTTTTTATTAAATATTGTTATAGTTTACAAATGTATTACTTATTTATTAGCAATATTATGTATTGTTTTTATGTATGTATTTTTTTATCACTAATGTATTAATTATTTAATAATGTTACCTATTTGTATTTATTTTTCAATTATTAATATTATTACTTTTTATTAAATATGAATGTTTTTTTGTTATCACTAATGTATTACTTATTTTTACCTAAATTCAATTTTTCCATTATTATTACTTTTTAATTTAGGTAAAAATAAGTAATACATTAGTGATAACAAAAAAAAACATTCATATTTAATAAAAAGTAATATTAATAATTGAAAAATAAATACAAATAGGTAACATTATTAAATAATTAATACATTAGTGATAAAAAAATAATACATACATAAAAACAATACATAATATTGCTAATAAATAAGTAATACATTTGTAAACTATAACAATATTGAATAAAAAGTAATAATATTAATAATGATTGAAAAATAAAATAGGAAGTAATACATTGGTGATATTTTTTTTTAAATATTTCATACAATAATAATTAAAATAGGTAATATTATTAAATATTAAGTAATACATTAGTGATAAAAAAAAAACATACACAAAAACAATACATAATATTGCTAATAAATAATACATTTGTAAACTATAACAATATTTAATAAATTTTTCCATTATTATTACTTTTTATTAAATATTGTTATAGTTTACAAATGTATTATTTATTAGCAATATTATGTATTGTTTTTGTGTATGTTTTTTTTTATCACTAATGTATTACTTAATATTTAATAATATTACCTATTTTAATTATTATAATTTTTTATGAAATATTAAAAAAAAAAAAATCATCACTAATGTATTACTTCCTATTTTATTTTTCAATCATTATTAATATTATTACTTTTTATTAAATATTGTTATAGTTTACAAATGTATTACTTATTTATTAGCAATATTATGTATTGTTTTTATGTATGTATTTTTTTTATCACTAATGTATTAATTATTTAATAATGTTACCTATTTGTATTTATTTTTCAATTATTAATATTATTACTTTTTATTAAATATGAATGTTTTTTTTGTTATCACTAATGTATTACTTATTTTTACCTAAATTAAATTTTTCCATTATTATTACTTTTTAATTTAGGTAAAAATAAGTAATACATTAGTGATAACAAAAAAAACATTCATATTTAATAAAAAGTAATAATATTAATAATTGAAAAATAAATACAAATAGGTAACATTATTAAATGATAAGTAATACATTAGTGATAAAAAAATAATACATAAAAACAATACATAAGATTGCTAATAAGTAATACATTTGTAAACTATAACAATAAGTACTAATATTTGATAAATAAAAATCATAGATGATAAATAATAAGTAATTGGTGATTGCAGTGTGTTACCAGCATGTGTCCATTGTTGATGTCCAGCACGGAGCTAACACAATACATTTCTTCATGGGTCTCTTTGCACTTCAGATAATAAATGGAGATATCTATCCACCAACAGTGCTGGAAGCTCCCGTCCACATGATCTACCCGGAGAACATCCCCAAAGAGAAGCAGTTGGCGATGGGGCAGGAGGTCTTCGGGCTTCTCCCCGGGTTGATGATGTACGCTACCATTTGGCTCCGCGAGCACAACCGGGTGTGCGACGTGCTGAAGAAGGAACATCCCACGTGGGACGACGAGCAGCTCTTCCAAACCACAAGGCTCATTCTCATTGGTAAGCGGGTCGCATTTCCGTGGACGGCCTCCGCCCAACTGTTCTCTTACCAAATGATAGAATTTTCTTCTGCCAGCTTCGATAGGAGCATTTTAACTAACGCCCCGTGTGCATGAGAATACTCGGGTCATCCATTGGAATCAGATAATATTCCATATATTGGTAAATAAAAATAATGAAATATGAATATGTACACATACATGTACACTTCTTATAAATTCATACTTGTTAATTTAATAGTTAGTTATTAATTAAATGATTTTCTTTCTTTTTTTTTAGATTTTCAAATTCTGGGATTTACAAATCTTTGAATTCCCGAATTCCGAAAGTCCGATAATTCGGAATTCTGAAAATCCGAAAATTCGGAATTCCGAAAATCCAAAATTCGGAATTCCAAAAATATGAAATTCGGAAATCCGAAAATGCGGAAATCCAAAAATTCGGAAATCCAAAAATACGAAATTCGGAAATTTGGAAATACGAAAATTCGAAATTCAGAAATACGAAAAATAGAAATGTGAAAATTCCCGAAATTTCCGAAATCAGAATTTGCGAATTTCCGAAAAGCAAAAAAACAAATGACACGAAAATGAACAAATTTTTTGTCAGTGCACATGTCTACCAGAAAGGATGCTGGGTGGCACAAGCCACACGTGTCCTAGCAATGGAAGATTGTGGAAGATTGTAGGCGGCTTCCTTGAAACGCCAAACTCTACAAGACCCTTCATATGCGCCTGTCCATTCTTATGTCTTTTTTTTCTATTGCTTGCAGGTGAGACCATAAAGATCGTCATTGAAGACTACGTACAACATCTCAGCGGCTATTACTTGAAGCTGAAATTCGACCCGGAATTGCTCTTTGGGGTCCAGTTTCAGTACCGTAACCGGATCGCCGTGGAGTTTAACCAGTTGTATCACTGGCACCCCCTAATGCCCGACAGCTTCATGATTGTGGGGCAGGAATATAACTACAGCAACTTTATTTACAACTATTCCATGCTGACAGACTACGGCGTGGAAGGACTGGTGGAATCCTTCTCAACGCAAATTGCCGGGAAGGTAGGCAACCGAGATGTCCTTCAATACTGTATGGATGAATGGCGCACACCCCGCGTTGGTGGTGTCCATATTATATGTAGTTACATCTGTAGGAAATGGTAACCGATACGTCCTGCACTGTTATGATGCACCCAGAATGTATTTAGCGGATCTAAACTGAAATTTATGTACGTTTTTTTAAAGCTTATATGGGATTTTAGTTTTTGGGTATACAAATATTTTAACCTTTACAGTCCCCTCCCCCCCCCCCCTTTAGTATAAGTAGGCAGAAAGAGGGGTCAATGTACCCATTAGGTCATACAAAAAAAAAAATGCCAGAGTGTAACATTTTTGCCAGCACAGGAAGGCATCCCAGTTTTTTTTTTTTTTTTTTTCTAGAGTTTTTTTTATTTTATTTTTTTAAGGTTTTGGCCCTGTGGTTAGGGTTGGGGTTTCGTTCTGTGTTTTGGTTTTTTTTCTAGCGTTTAGATTTTTTTTTCCCTGGGGTTTGGGTTTATTACAGTTTATTTTTTTTAGGGTATTTTCTAAGATTGTAGTTTCTTTCTAGGGTTTGGTTTTTTTTTTTTTGTGTGTGTGTGGGGTATTTTATTTCTTTCTAGGGTTTATCCTAGGTTTTTTCCCTGGGGTTAGGGGTTTCTTTCTAGGGTTTGCGGGCTTAGGGTTTTTTTTTTTCTGGGTCTGGGGTTTTAGTTCAGGGGTTAGGGTTTTTTTTATTTTATGGAGTTAGGGGTTTCTTTTCCCTGTGGTCAGAGTGTTTGGTTTTTTTTCTAGAGTTTTCATTTATTTATTTTTTTCAGACTTTGCTTATTTTTTTATTTTTTTAGGGCTTTGGGTCTGGGCTTTGGGTCTTGTTGACCACTTTGCTTTTAGCTATGATTTTTTTTTACACTGTAGATTGAGGGTTAGGGGTTAGGTTTTTTTTTCTGAGGTTAGAAGTTTTTCTAGGGTTTGGGTTTTTGTTTCTGGTGTTATGTTTATTTTTTCTCAGGTTCGGGTCTTTTCTGTGGTTAGGGGGTTTTGTAGTTTTTTTTTTTTTCCGGTGTTATGTTTTTTTTCTCAGGCTAGAGGTTTTCTAGGGTTAGTTTTTTTCTTTTTTCTGGGGTAAGGGGTTTTTCTTTTCTGGAGTTAGGGTTTTTTTTACTTGTGTGCGTGTTTTTTTTTATTTTTTTTTATTTTTTTTACCTGTGGTTAGAGTTTGGGTTTTTTCTAGAGTTGTTTTGTTTTGTTTTTTTTCTAGGGT
>CM053033.1:12804546-12932046 GCA_028564925.1 Lithobates sylvaticus | reverse complement strand
GTAAAAAATAAATAAAACCGTTTTATTGAAAAATTTTTGTCAGCATTGTTGATTTGGGGGGGGGGGGGGGGGGGAGGCAAAATCTCAACAGATTAAACTTCAGCTTTAAAATTGCATCCTGTTCATTTTTCTTTTTTTTTGTAGATTGGAGGTGGATATAACCTTCACCCCCATCTGTTGTATATAGCGATCGGGGTGATCGAAGAGTCCCGCAAACTCAGGCTGCAATCTTTCAATGAATATCGCAAGAGGTTCGGATTAAAAGCGTACAAAACTTTCCAGGATTTCACAGGTAAACCGACAACAAATGACGATCGATTGTTTCCTGTCCGCCTGTATTTACCCCCCCCCCCCCCCACCAGCCATGTGACATCTGAGCACCCCCCCCCCCCCCCCCCCCCTCCATAACCAACATCTCTGCTCCTCTACTCCTGAGTTTGCCATCTTTGGCCATCCTGATTGGCTGGCTGAGGATGACATCACTTGGAGTGGAATTCTTCCGGGCAGTGAGGCATGCTGGGAATGTACCTCCCAATGTACGTCCTAAAGGAGATCCCAGGTACGAAGGATTCATTATAGAAGAGATCGTCTCCTCTGATATAATCCGCTCCGGATTTCATCTTCGCAACCTTCTAATAACGGTCACATCGTCCAGTGGGTGGCGCTCTACACAATATTCTTCTTCAATAGACGGCGACAAATCTCTCCGATAAAAAGAGGCCGGTGAGCGGCGCTACATGGAAGTGACGAGTCGGCCAAATTAAATGGGGAACATTGAGAACCTAAAACTAAACCCCCCTCCCCCATACATCACATACCTCCTTTTTTAAATTACAGCTCCTCTCCCCTTACGTCACAGTTCTTCACATCACATACCCCCCCCCCCCATTTAAATCACAGCCCCCCTTCACATGACTCCCCATTAAATTACAGTCCCTCCTTTCACATCACATAAGCCCCCCCCCCCCCCCACCTCTTTAAATTACAGCTCCACCCTTACATTGCAGTCCCTTTCAGGTCACAGCCCCCCCCCCCCCTATTACATCACAGACCCCTTCTCATCACAGTCATGTTTCACATCACAAAACCCCCAGTTAAATAACACCCCCCCCCCCTTTTCTCCATACATCGCAGTCCCTTTCACGTCGCAGTCCTCTAAACATTACAGCCTCCCCCCTACATCACAGCCCCTCCCCCCACTTACATCACATACCTCTCTTTTTACATCACACCCCCTTCAATTAGTCCCCCCTTACATCACATGACCCCCCCCCCCTTAATTACATACCTATCTTTAAATTACAGCCCCCCCCTTTCATCACATATCCCCCCCCCCCCTTTAAATCGCAGTCCCCTTACATCATAGCCCATTTCACACCACATAACTCCCCCCCCCCCCCCCCTCCTTACATTACATGACCCCCCCCCCCCCCCCCTTGTCACATTCCTCTCTTTAAATTACAGCCCCCCCCCTAATGTGACAGTCCTTCACATCGCAGTCCCCTTACATCACAGCCAATTTCACATCACTCCCCCTTAAATTACAGTCCCCCCTTTCACATTGCATAATTCCCCCCCACATACTTCTCTTCAATTTACAGCCCCCCCCCCCCTTACATCATAGTTCCCTTCACATCACATAAACCCCCCCCCCCTTATTACATACCTCTCTTTAAATTACAGCCCCCCACTTACGTCACAGTCCTTTATATCACATACACCCCCTCTTTTAAATTGCAGTCCTCTTACATCACTCCCCCTTAAATTACAGCCCCCCCCCCCTTCACATCACATATCTCTCTTTAAATTACAGTGCCCCCTTACATCGCCATCCCTTTCACATCACAGTCCCCTTAACATTAGGCCTACATCACATACCTCTCTTAAAATTACAGCCCCCCCTTTACAACGCACTCCATTTCACGTTACAGCCCCCTCCCCCCTATTACATCACAGACCCCCTTCCCATCACAGTCATGTTTCACATCACATAACCCCCCCCCCCCCCGGTTATATCACAGCCCCCCCCCCTTTCCCATACATAGTGGTCCCTTTCACGTCACAACGACCCCCCCTTATGTCACAGCCACCTGTCCCTCCCCCTTAGATCACAGACCCCCTCTCATTACAGTCATGCCCCGGATCTTTCAGGATGGAGAGTGGAGGAAGGAGCCGGTGAATCTGTCATTTACCACCCCCTTCCTTTTCCGAATGAACAGAGTCAGTGATCACAGGGTCCCGATCCCCCTTTACATCACAGAGCCCCCCCTCCCCCCTCCCTGGTACATCAAAGATTGTTTAGTGGTTATGAACAGTTGTCTTCTTCCAAATTGGAGGTAAATCAGCAGACAGCATATCGCTTGGCGCACTTTTCTGGACTTGGGTCGGAACGTTTCCCCTGTACAGAGATTTGCAGAGTTTCCATGATGGACGTTGGTTCTGCACGGAGGGCGGATATTTTCTTTCTTCCAGTGCCGACTAATGATGAATCCAGACACTCGTCTCCAGCCTATTACTTCTGTTCTATGGAAATCCTTTCCGGGAACTGTCAGCTCCATAGCCAGTTATGGGAAGGGAAAAGGTTTTCTGGAAATGGAGAGGAAGCCGCATCAACTTTCTATTCATGTCATGCAAATCGCTCTTCTGTCTGATACTTTGATGCTATTTACAAAGCTATGAATAAGGATGAGAAAACCCTTCAATTGTGTTCTCCAGTCCACGAACACGGATTCCGATAGAAAAAGAAAAAGAAAATGCTTGCTAACCGTAGGTTGGCTACCAGACATTTAAAGCGGTAATAACTAGGGTTGCACCGATACCGAGTATTTGGACAAGTACTTGTACTCGGGCAAATGCTCGATGCTTGACCCAAAATGTAGGCAGCCTCGGGGGGGTGATCGGTGCAGCTTGTTACAAGCACTGATCTCCCTGTATAGATTTTCTGAAAGCCGCAGCTGTCAGGGAGATCTGTGCTTGTAACTGTCCCCACCGATTACCCCTGGCTGTCCCCCCTATGTGTCCTCCTCCTCCGGGTCCCTCTGTGTCCTCCCTGGCTCTCCAGGTCCCAATCCTCCGGGTCCCCCTGCGTCCTTGCCGGCTCTCAGACTCCTCCTTTGGTCCCCCTGTGTCCTTCCCAGCTCCTCTTCCTTTCACCCCATGTCCTCTGGCCCCCCCCTGTCCTCCATCGTGTCCCCTGCCTCCTTCCTGGCTCCTCCTCCGGTTCCCCCGTCCTCCTCCGGGTCCCCTGCCTCCTTCCTGGCTCCTCCTCCGGTTCCCCCCATCCTCCTCCGGGTCCCCCTGCCTCCTTCCTGGCTCCTCCTCCGGTTCCCCCCATCCTCCTCCGGGTCCCCTGGCTCCTCCTCCGGGTCCCCTGCCTCCTTCCTGGCTCCTCCTCCGGGTCCCCCCGTCCTCCTCCGGGTCCCCCTGCCTCCTTCCTGGCTCCTCCTCCGGTTCCCCCCGTCCTCCTCCGGGTCCCCCTGCCTCCTTCCTGGCTCCTCCTCCGGTTCCCCCCGTCCTCCTCCGGGTCCCCTGCCTCCTTCCTGGCTCCTCCTCCGGTTCCCCCAGTCCTCCTCCGGGTCCCCTGCCTCCTTCCTGGCTCCTCCTCCGGTTCCCCCCGTCCTCCTCCGGGTCCCCTGCCTCCTTCCTGGCTCCTCCTCCGGTTCCCCCCGTCCTCCTCCAGGTCCCCTGCCTCCTTCCTGGCTCCTCCTCCGGTTCCCCCGTCCTCCTCCGGGTCCCCCTGCATCCTTCCTGGCTCCTCCTCCGGTTCCCCCCGTCCTCCTCCGGTTCCCCCCGTCCTCCTCCGGGTCCCCCTGCATCCTTCCTGGCTCTCTGGCTTCTCCTCCTTTGCCCCCTATGTCCTCCTTCAGGTCCCTCTGTGTCCTTCCTGGCTCCTCCTCCGGTCCCCCCCCCCGTGTCCTTCTCCCTTCTCCAGGTCTTAATCTGTTTTCTCCTCAGAGTCCCCCTGCGTCCTTCCTGGCTCTCTGGTAAACCCTTACAAACCACTTGGACCTACAGGTAGCCTAGATTAAGGCTTACCTGTAGGTCAAAGAAATATCTCCTAAACCTCTACGGTTTAGGAGATATTTGACAAAATACAGGCACCACTGTCTACGGCGCATGCCCCATGCACTGAGAAGGCCGCTCTCAACGGCGATATGCTGCGAGTGGCGGCTCCCGTGCGCATGCTGCGGGAGTGACGTCATCACGGCGCCGTCGAATGACAGCTACAGAGCCGCGAGACCCACCAAGAAGATGTAGGCGCCGTACACAAGGGGACAGCGGTGACTTCGATGGCTCCTGTGTCAGGTAAGTGACACATAATAGGGCTAATATGCGATGCACAGTAGTCCATTATGCTTTACCTTTGCAGGGAAACGAAGAGGAAGTAAACCCATTAGGGTTTACTTCCTCTTTAAAAACTGTTTTTTTTTTTGCTAGAAAACATTATACATTTTTTTTCTAACACCCTAGGGAATAAAATGGCGGTCGTTGCAATACTTTCTGTCACACCGTATTTGCCCTGCGGTCTTACAAGCGCACTTTTTTGGAAAAAAAAACTATTTTTTTAATTAAAAAATAAGACAACAGTAAAGTTAGCCCAATTTTTTTTTTTTTTTATATTGTGAAAGATAATTGATACGTCATGTCACGCTTCAAAATTGCGCCCGCTCGTGGAATGGCGACAAATTTTTACCCTTAATCTCTATAGGCGACGTTGAAAAAAATTCTACATGTTGCATGTTTTGCGTTACAGAGGAGGTCTAGGGCCAGAATTATTGCTCTCACTCTACCGATCGCGGTGATACTTCACATGTGTGGTTTGAACACATGTATGCGTTCACTTTTGCATGCAAGCTCGGCGTGAAGGGGTGGGTTTAAAAAAAAAAACTTTTTTTCTTATTTTACCTTTTTTATTTTTACGCTGTTTTTAAAAAAAAAAAAAAATGATCACTTTATTCCTATTACAAGGAATGTAAACATCCCTTGTAATAGAAAAAAAAAGCACGACAGGACCTCCTAAATATAAAATCTTGGGTCAAAAAGACCTCACATCTCATCCACTAAAATGCAAAAAAAAAATTTAAAATGGTAATTTAAAAAACAAAACAAAAAAAATGTCCCTTAAAGAGCCGTGGACGGAAGGGACGTTTTGACGTCGCCTCCGCCCTGCAATGTTATGGAGACGGGTGGAGGCCATCTTCCCCCTCACTCGTCTCCATGCCCAGCACGGGTGAAGATCTGATCGCCTCTATCGCTGCCAACGGCTCAGGTAAGCGGCGGAGGGAGGGGGCCCCTCTCCTGCCGCCAATAAAATGGATCTTGCGGCGAATCTGCTGCAGAGACCACTCTTATCGGAAAGCAGACCGCCGGCCGAAGAAGAGGATACCGGGGCTATGGCAGCTAGCTGCTCCCATAACAAAGAAATCCCTCTTCAAAAGTAAGGACGTATATTGGCGTGTGGCGGTCCGGAAGTGGTTAAAATTGTGCACGCTCGTGGAATGGCGCCAAAATACGGTACTTAAAAAAAATCTCCATAGGCGATGCTTTAAAAAATGTTTACAGGTTACCAGTTTAGAGTTACAGAGGAGGTTTAGCGCTAGAATTATTGCTCTTGCTATAACGTTTGCGGCGATACCTCACATGTGTTGTGCAAATAACGTTTACATATGCGCGAGCATGGAGGGATAGGCACGTTTTAAGAAAAAAATAAAAATCTTATTTATTTAACTTTTTTTTTTTTTCCACTGTCCCTTTTTTATTTTTTGATTACTTTTATTCCTATTATAAGGAATGTAAACATCCCTTGTAATAGAAGGGTGACCGGTCCTCTTTATGGAGACATCTGGGGCCTATAAGACCCCAGATATCTCCCTCTACCCTGGAAAGCATTTGCTATAACAAAAAACAACGACAAACAAAAAAACAACAACAAACAAAACAACAACAAACAAAACAACAACAAACAAAACAACAACAAACAAAACAACAACAAACAAAAAAACAACAAACAAAAAAACAACAAACAAAAAAAAAACAACAAACAGAGGTCGATTTTGCATGTGTTTACATCTGCCAGAGCCCGGAAGTGATGTTATGACGTTGTTTCCGGCCTCCCAGGGTCATAGAGATGACCGGGGTCCTCGGCCAGCTCTGTGGTAACCCGGCTCGACAATTGCTGCTTACAATTTGAACGTGGATTTTGTACAGAACCAACCCATAAAATCTTCTAAATGTTATTTCTTTCCAGGAGAAGAAGAGATTTCCGCGCAACTGGAAGAGCTCTATGGCCATATAGACGCTCTGGAGTTCTACCCCGGCCTCCTGCTGGAGAAGACTCACCCGGGTTCTATTTTCGGAGAGAGTATGATAGAGATGGGAGCTCCGTTTTCACTCAAAGGACTTATGGGGAACCCCATCTGCTCCCCGGAGTACTGGAAGCCGAGTACGTTTGGAGGAGAGACGGGATTTAATCTCGTAAAGACTGCTTCCCTGGAGAAGCTGGTGTGCCAGAATGTGAAGAAATGCCCCTTCGTCTCCTTCCACATGCCGCACTCCACCGATGAAGAACGCCATCCGTCCTCCACAGAAAAGAAGAGCGATGAGCTATAGGGGGCGGAGGGGGGACGCTCAATGGATGAATATATTTGTGATTGTTTTTTGTAAAGGGAATTTTGCTATTAAATTTTATGTGTCTTGTTACATTTACAATGTTTTTCTACAATGATTTTGTACATCTACAGGCTACAGGTAGGGCTGTCATTGGGGTTCAATTTCTAATTCAGGGGTCTCCAAACTGAGGCCTGGGGGCTGGATACAGCCATTTGCTTTCCTTTTATCTGGCCCTTGGGGCACTATTTCTCCCACTGGCACCAGTGATGGGGCACTATTCCTCCCACTGCCACCAGTGACGGGGCACTATTCCTGCCAGTGTCGGGACACTATTCCCCCCCACTGATACCAATGATGGGACACTATTCCTCCCACTGATACCAATGATGGGGCACTATTCCTCCCACTGATACCAATGATGGGGCACTATTCCTCCCACTGATACCAATGATGGGGCACTATTCCTCCCACTGATGGGGCACTATTCCTCCCACTGATACCAATGATGGGGCACTATTCCTCCCACTGATACCAATGATGGGGCACTATTCCCCCCCACTGATACCAATGATGGGGCACTATTCCCCCCACTGATACCAATGATGGGGCACTATTCCTCCCACTGATACCAATGATGGGGCACTATTCCTCCCACTGATACCAACGATGGGACACTATTCCTCCCACTGATACCAATGATGGGACACTATTCCTCCCACTGCCTCCAGTGACGGGGCACTATTCCTCCCCTTGCCACCAGTGACGGGGCACTATTCCTCCCACTGCCACCAGTGACGGGGCACTATTCCTCCCACTGCCACCAGTGACGGGGCACTATTCCTCCCCTTGCCACCAGTGACGGGACACTATTCCTCCCACTGCCACCAGTGACGGGGCACTATTCCTCCCACTGCCACCAGTGACGGGGCACTATTCCTCCCCTTGCCACCAGTGACGGGGCACTATTCCTCCCACTGCCACCAGTGACGGGGCACTATTCCTCCCACTGCCACCAGTGACGGGGCACTATTCCTCCCACTGCCACCAGTGACGGGGCACTATTCCTCCCACTGCCACCAGTGACGGGGCACTATTCCTCCCCTTGCCACCAGTGACGGGGCACTATTCCTCCCACTGCCACCAGTGACGGGGCACTATTCCTCCCACTGACACCAGTGATGGGGCACTATTCCTCCCACTGACACCAGTGATGGGGCACTATTCCTCTCACTGCCACCAGTGATGGGGCACTATTCCTCCCACTGCCACCAGTGATGGGGCACTATTCCTTCCACTGATACCAATGATGGGGCACTATTCCTCCCACTGCCACCAGTGACGGGGCACTATTCCTCCCACTGCCACCAGTGACGGGGCACTATTCCTCCCACTGCCACCAGTGACGGGGCACTATTCCTCCCACTGCCACCAGTGACGGGGCACTATTCCTCCCATGAATGTGGTAAATATCCTCCCTAAGCGAAACTATGGCTAAAGAAGATACTTTAAAAAAAAAAAAAAATGTTTTTCCAGAATGTATTAAAGAGATCTTATCAGGGTAAACGACCATTCTAAAGGAAGGTGCCCTGCAACAGAAGAGGTGGTATATGCTCCCCCTTCTGGTGGCGCTCTCCGCTTACCTCTTCGTGCTGCAGTGCCGTCTCTAACCTTGTCCTCTGTCTGTCAAAAAAAAAACCTGGCGGGGCTGAGGGAGGTGGTGGTGGTGGGTTCAAAGTGCTGGAGTTCCACTTTAACTTTTATGACTTAATAAAGTTTCTGTTGCTTAACCGCTTGCCGACCAGATAACTTGGTTATCGAGCGGCTCTCCTGCACCGGATCATCTACCTAGTTAGTGATCCGGCCCTTACGGGTAGGGGGGCGCGCGCCGCAGTTGTGCTCTGACTGTGATCAGCGGGTGCCGGCCAATGGATGTCCGCTGATCGGGGAGGAGAGAGGCTGGACGGAGCTCTGCCTATGTAAACCAGGCAGAGCTCTCACCTGACAAAGGGGGGGAGGAGTTACAGGTAGGGGGCGTGCATGCAAACCAATCAATATATGCTTATTGTTTTTTTTTTTTATTAACAATATGTTGCAGAATACATTTTGGCCTAAATAGATGAAGAAATGTTGTTTTTTTTTTAGGGATGCACCGAAATTTCGGCCACCGAAACATACCGGCCGAAAATGGCCCTTTCGGCAAAAAGCTGAAAGAGGAGTCTTGCCAAAAATGGGGCGGGGCTCAGCCCCGCGGCCCTGGCACTGCCTATCGGGGGGGCTTCCTATATCGTAGAAGAGAGGAGAGCCGCCGCCTGTTTGATTACAGCGCCGGGACCATCACAGCTTTCATTTCAATAGCTGTGTGTTCCCCGCTGCTCGCCGTCACATACAGCCCCTCCCCCTTGTCCGGGCACTTTGATAGACAGATTACCCGTCTAATCCTGGGACAAGTGATCTATCTATCAGACGGGTGATCTGTCTATCAAAGTGCCCGGACAAGGGGGAGGGGCTGTATGTGACGGCGAGCAGCGGGGAACACACAGCTATTGAAATGAAAGCTGTGATGGTCCCGGCGCTGTAATCAAACAGGTGGCGCCGGCTCTCGTCTCCCTTCACTGGCTGCACAACTGGGGACACTGGCTGGCTGCATCTGATGGGCACTGGTGAGGCTGCATTGATCTCCTGTCCCATGTCCCCAGTCTCTGACCATCTCCTGTCCCATGTCCCCAGTCTCTGACCATCTCCTGTCCCATGTCCCCAGTCTCTGACCATCTCCTGTCCCATGTCCCCAGTCTCTGACCATCTCCTGTTCCATGTCCCCAGTCTCTGACCATCTCCTGTCCCATGTCCCCAGTCTCTGACCATCTCCTGTCCCATGTCCCCAGTCTCTGACCATCTCCTGTTCCATGTCCCCAGTCTCTGACCATCTCCTCTACCATGCCCCCAGTCGCTGACCATCTCCTGTCCCATGTCCCCAGTCGCTGACCATCTCCTGTCCCATGTCCCCAGTCGCTGACCATCTCCTCTACCATGTCCCCAGTCGCTGACCATCTCCTCTACCATGTCCCCAGTCGCTGACCATCTCCTCTACCATGTCCCCAGTCGCTGACCATCTCCTCTACCATGTCCCCAGTCGCTGACCATCTCCTCTACCATGTCCCCAGTCTCTGACCATCTCCTCTACCATGTCCCCAGTCTCTGACCATCTCCTCTACCATGTCCCCAGTCTCTGACCATCTCCTCTACCATGTCCCCAGTCTCTGACCATCTCCTGTCCCATGTCCCCAGTCTCTGACCATCTCCTGTCCCATGTCCCCAGTCTCTGACCATCTCCTGTCCCATGTCCCCAGTCTCTGACCATCTCCTGTCCCATGTCCCCAGTCTCTGACCATCTCCTGTCCCATGTCCCCAGTCTCTGACCATCTCCTGTACCATGTCCCCAGTCTCTGACCATCTCCTGTACCATGTCCCCAGTCTCTGACCATCTCCTGTACCATGTCCCCAGTCTCTGACCATCTCCTGTACCATGTCCCCAGTCTCTGACCATCTCCTGTACCATGTCCCCAGTCTCTGACCATCTCCTGTACCATGTCCCCAGTCACTGACTATCTCCTGTGCCATGTCTCCAGTCTTTGACCATCTCCTGTGCCATGTCCCCAGTCTCTGACCATCTCTTGTACCATGTCCCCAGTCTCTGACCATCTCTTGTACCATGTCCCCAGTCTCTGACCATCTCCTGTACCATGTCCCCAGTCTCTGACCATCTCCTGTACCATGTCCTCAGTCGATGACCATCTCTTGTATCATGTGCCCAGTCGCTGACCATCTCTTGTATCATGTGCCCAGTCGCTGACCATCTCTTGTATCATGTGCCCAGTCGCTGACCATCTCTTGTATCATGTGCCCAGTCGCTGACTCTCTGACCATGTCCTCAGTCCCCATCCTCCTGTATAAAAATATTTTTAAAAACAGTCACTTTCGGTATCGGTGTTTCGGGATCAAGGAAGATTTATTTTCGGTATCGGTTTCGGCACCAAAAAACCCATTCGGTGCATCCCTATTTTTTTTTTTTCTTTTTTTAATTAGAGGTTTTGTAGCCGAAAGTAAAAAAAAAAAGTTTTATTTTTTCAACTTTGTCGGTCTTTTTTTGTTTATAGAGCAAAAAAAAAAAAAGGTGATCAAATACCAAAAGAGAACTCTGTAGGGGAAAAAAAAAAAAAAAAAGGACACAAATTATATTTGGGTACAGCATCGAACGGCCGCGCAATTGTCAGTTGAAGTAGTGCAGTGCCGTATCTCAAAAAACGTCCTGGTCAGGAAGGGGGGGGGGGGGGGGAAGAGAGGGAGGGGGTAAACCTTCCGGAGGTCGAGTGGTTAACCACTAAAAGGACCAGGCCTATTTCTGACACTTGTTGTGATAAAAGCTTTTTTTTTGCTAAAAAATTACTTGGAACCCCCAAACATTTTATATATATATATATATATATATATATATACACACACAGTGCCTTGCGAAAGTATTCGGCCCCCTTGAACTTTTCAACTTTTTGCCACATTTCAGGCTTCAAACATAAAGATATAAACTTTTAATTTTTTGTGAAGAATCACCAACAAGTGGGACACAATTGTGAAGTGGAACGAAATCTATTGGATTTTTGAAACTTTTTTAACTAATAAAAAATGAAAAGTGGGGCGTGCAAAATTATTCGGCCCCCTTGCGTTAATACTTTGTAGTAGAGCCACCTTTTGCTGCGATTACAGCTGCAAGTCGCTTGGGGTATGTCTCTATCGGTTTTGCACTTCGAGAGACTGAAATTCTTGCCCATTCTTCCTTGCAAAACAGCTCGAGCTCAGTGAGGTTGGATGGAGAGCGTTTGTGAACAGCAGTTTTCAGCTCTTTCCACTGATTCTCGATTGGATTCAGGTCTGGACTTTGACTTGGCCATTCTAACACCTGGATACGTTTATTTGTGAACCATTCCTTTGTAGATTTTGCTGTATGTTTGGATCATTGTCTTGTTGGAAGATAAATCTCCATCCCAGTTTCAGGTCTATTGCAGACTCCAACAGGTTTTCATCCAGAATGGTCCTATATTTGGCTGCATCCATCTTCCCCTCAATTTTAACCATCTTCCCTGTCCCTGCTGAAGAAAAGCAGGCCCAAACCATGATGCTGCCACCACCACGTTTGACAGTGGGGATGGTGTGTTGAGGGTGATGAGCTGTGTTGCTTTTACGCCAAACATATCGTTTTGCATTGTGGCCAAAAAAGTTCGATTTTGGTTTCATCGGACCAGAGCACCTTCTTCCACATGTTTGGTGTGTCTCCCAGGTGGCTCGTGGCAAACTTTAGACGAGACTTTTTATAGATATCTTTGAGAAATGGCTTTCTTCTTGCCACTCTTCCATAAAGGCCAGATTTGTGCAGTGTACGACTGATTGTTGTCCTATGGACAGACTCTCCCACCTCAGCTGTAGTTCTCTGCAGTTCATCCAGAGTGATCATGGGCCTCTTGGCTGCATCTCTGATCAGTCTTCTCCTTGTCTGAGCTGAAAGTTTAGAGGGACAGCCAGGTCTTGGTAGATTCGCAGTGGTCCGATACTCCTTCCATTTCAAAATGATCGCTTGCACAGTGCTCCTTGGGATGTTTAAAGCTTGGGAAATCTTTTTGTATCCAAATCCGGCTTTAAACTTCTCCACAACAGTATTACGGACCTGCCTGGTGTGTTCCTTGGTCTTCATGATGCTCTCTGCGCTTTCAACAGAACCCTGAGACTATCACAGAGCAGGTGCATTTATACAGAGACTTGATTACACACAGGTGGATTCTATTTATCACCATCAGTCATTTAGGACAACATTGGATCATTCAGAGATCCTCGCTGAACTTCTGGAGTCAGTTTGCTGCACTGAAAGTAAAGGGCCGAATAATTTTGCACGCACCACTTTTCAGTTTTTTATTTGCTAAAAAAGTTTAAAATATCCAATAGATTTCGTTCCACTTCACAATTGTGCCACACTTGTTGGTGATTCTTCACAAAAAATTTAAATTTTATATCTTTATGTTTGAAGCCTGAAATGTGGAAAAAGGTTGAAAAGTTCAAGGGGGCCGAATACTTTCGCAAGGCACTGTATGTGTATATATATATAATAGCAGAGACCCTAGTGAATAAAAGAGATTTTTGCAATACATCTCACACTGTATTTGCGCAGCGGTCTTGCAAACGCATTTTTTTGGGAAAAAAATCCACTTTTTACATTTTTAAAAATTTGAAAACGGGTTAGCCCAATATTTTTCTATAATGTGAAAGATGATGTTACGATGAGAAAATAGATACCAAACATGTTGCGCACGTTGGTGGGAAGGCAACGAACTTTGGTACTTAAAAAAATTTTTTTTTTTTTTACAGGTTACCAGTTTAGAGTTACAGAGGAGGTCTAGGGCTAGAATTATCGCGGCGATACC
This sequence comes from Lithobates sylvaticus, assembly GCA_028564925.1. Lineage (NCBI taxonomy): Eukaryota > Metazoa > Chordata > Amphibia > Anura > Ranidae > Lithobates > Lithobates sylvaticus. Next base: position 12,918,973 of record CM053033.1, on the reverse strand, counting down.
TCACATGTGCAGTTTGAACACAGTTTACACATGCGGGCGCAACTTACGCACGTGTTCTTTTCTGTGCGTGAGCTCGGAGGGACGGGCGCTTTAATTTTTTCTTATTTATTTTAGTTTTTTTTTTTTTATATTTACACTGTCCATTTAAAAAAAAAATATATGTTTTTGTGATCACTTTTATTCCTATCACAAGGAATGTAAACATCCTATAAATAGAAATAAGTATGTATGACAGGTCCTCTTTAATGTGAGATCTGGGGGGTCAAAAAGAACTCGGATCTCACATTTACACTTAAAAGCAATTAAAAAGAAAAATTAACAGTCATTTTATTTATTTTTTTTTAAACCAAAAAAATTGGCTCTTTAAGGCCAGAGGGCGGAAGTGACGTTTGACATAACCTAGGCCAGTGATGGCAAACTTTGGCACCCCAGATGTTTTGGAACTACATTTCCCATGATGCTCATACACTCTGCATTGTAGTTGAGCATCATGGGAAATGTAGTTCCAAAACATCTGGGGTGCCAAGGTTCACCATCACTGCCCTAGGGGATTTGTTAGCCCCTTGTGATAGCAATAAAGTTAAAGTAGAACAAGTGTCTTTTATTTTTTGGATAGAGATAAGGGAGGGTTTATATATACAATATATTTTTTTTTCTCTGCCATCAGTGTCCCATTGCAGAGATTTTCCTTCACTTCCTGTCCCATAGCCAATACAGGAAGTGAGAGGAAATCCCTGCAAATTACGGGAATTTCTTGGGGACCCCCTTCCAATGTCCCCATTTGGAAGATTTCCCCTCCATTACTTTTCTGGGGATAACCCAAAATTTTAATAAAAATGTATTTTATATATGTTTTGTAAAATATACGCACAAAAAAAAAAGTGTGTGTGTGTGTGTGTATGTATATGTGTGTATATTATATATTATATATATATATATATATATATATATATAAAAAAAAAATACACACACTTTTTTTTTTATTTTATTTTTTTTAAACGTTAGTTGTACTTATAAAAATAAATAAATGTAATTAATAAAAAAAAAATGTTTTATTTTATATAGGTTTTGTAAAATATAAATATATACACACACACTTTTTGTGTGTGTCTGTGTATGTATGTATGTATGTATGTATGTATGTATGTATGTATGTATATGTATATATATAGTATATATATATATATATATATATATATATATATATATATATATATATATATATATATATATATATATATATACATACATACAACATACATACATACATACATACATACATACATACATACACAGACACACACAAAAAGTGTGTGTGTATATATTTATATTTTACAAAACCTATATAAAATAAAACATTTTTTTTTTTATTAATTACATTTTATTTATTTTTATAAGTACAACTAACGTTTAAAAAAAAAAAAATAAAAAAAAAAAGTGTGTGTATTTTTTTTTTATATATATATATATATATATATATATATATACATACACATACATATACATAATAATTTCTTTTATTTTTTTAAGTAAAATGTAAAACAAAAATAAAATTATATTCAATTTATTTTTTTAAGTACAACAAAAAAAATAAATGAATACAAAAATAAATATTATTTATTTTTATTTATTTTTTACATTTAGTTGTACTTAAAAAAATAAATAAATGAAATTGATAAAAAAAAAATTATTTTATATATATTTTGTAATGTAATATATACACACATTGTTTTTTTTTTTTTTGTTTACTTTAGTTGTACCTAATAAATAAATCTACATATATATTATTATTTTTTTTATAATGTGTGTGTGTGTGTATATATATATATATAACAAAAATATATAAAAATAATATTTTTATTTTTTAAAGTACCATATAGCATTAAAAAGGGCCTGGTCATAAAGAGGGGGGGGGGGGTAAATCTTCCAGAGGGCAAGTGGTTAATGCATTGACAAATAATAAAATAAAACATCCTCAGTAAACGATTTTCTTACAATTCTTACCTCTGGGTTTTGCAGTTTTCAACTTTCAATGCTGCTCTCTTCAGTGCTGCTTCCCTGAACTTCTGGTCTTCACAGGAAACGAGTGGAGCCAGTCTGTGAGCTTGGAGAAGGGAGGAGCAGGGCAGGGCCTTTCTATCCTAGGCTTTGGGGCTGTGTGTGTCTATTGAAGTGTAAGGAGACACAACTCTAGTCCCTGAGACCGCAGTCCCGGTACCAAATTAAACAAGGACATGGACATAGGCCAGGATTAAAGATAAAAGACTTTGTATACTCAGCGAGTGAGTAAATCAGCTGCTGAAAGGGGTTAATAAAGTGGGGGGTATAACCACTCGCCGACCACCTAACCGGGAATACACGTCATTACCAGCACCTTAAATACCGGGGTTATGACTGCAGCTGAATGCCATAATCCCCCCCACCCTGTTTTTTTTTTCCTCAGGCTGCCAGCTTTCCTATAGAAGTGCCCCCCCCCCCCCCAGGCGTACCTCACCGATCAGTGAGCCCGGGAACCATCCGGTGCCGGCAGTAGTTTCTAATGAAAATGAGCGATGTGGAAAGATGGCCGCCGCTCATCTCTATGCCCTTGGAGGACCGGAGCAACAGTGTGACGTCACTTCCTGTTCTCAGGACATTTTTGTTTTTCTTAAAGGAAAAGATATATATATATAGTTTTATCTTTTGATTTTAAAGGTAAAGGAGAGTTTTTTTTTTTATATCTCCATGTATATATACATAAGGGGGGGAGGGGGGATATGATCTCCATGTATAAATATATAAGGGGGGGATATGATCTCCATGTATAAATATATAAGGGGGGGATATGATCTCCATGTATAAATACATAAGGGGGGATATGATCTCCATGTATAATACATAAGGGGGGGGGATATGATCTCCATGTATAATACATAAGGGGGGGGGGATATGATCTCCATGTATAAATACATAAGGGGGGGGGGATATGATCTCCATGTATAATACATAAGGGGGGATATGATCTCCATGTATAAATACATAAGGGGGGGGTATGATCTCCATGTATAAATACATAAGGGGGGGGGATATGATCTCCATGTATAATACATAAGGGGGGGGGGATATGATCTCCATGTATAAATACATAAGGGGGGATATGATCTCCATGTATAAATACATAAGGGGGGATATGATCTCCATGTATAAATACATAAGGGGGGATATGATCTCCATGTATAAATACATAAGGGGGGATATGATCTCCATGTATAAATACATAAGGGGGATATGATCACCATGTATAAATACATAAGGGGGGGGATATGATCTCCATGTATAAATACATAAGGGGGGATATGATCACCATGTATAAATACATAGGGGGGGGGGGGATATGATCTCCATGTATAAATACATAAGGGGGGGGGATATGATCTCCATGTATAAATACATAAGGGGGGGGGGATATGATCTCCATGTATAAATACATAAGGGGGGGATATGATCTCCATGTAAAATACATAAGGGGGGGGATATGATCTCCATGTATAAATACATAAGGGGGGGATATGATCTCCATGTATAAATACATAAGGGGGGGGATATGATCTCCATGTATAAATACATAAGGGGGGGGGGGGGGATATGATCTCCATGTATAAATACATAAGGGGGGATATGATCTCCATGTATAATACATAAGGGGGGGGGGATATGATCTCCATGTATAATACATAAGGGGGGGATATGATCTCCATGTATAAATACATAAGGGGGGGGGGATATGATCTCCATGTATAAATACATAAGGGGGGGATATGATCTCCATGTATAAATACATAAGGGGGGGGATATGATCTCCATGTATAAATACATAAGGGGGGGATATGATCTCCATGTATAAATACATAAGGGGGGGGATATGATCTCCATGTATAATACATAAGGGGGGATATGATCTCCATGTATAAATACATAAGGGGGGGGGGGGGGATATGATCTCCATGGTCTCTTTTCAACCAGATGTAACAATGTAAGATGTGTGATGTGTGACTGCGGCTTGTTTTATGTGGTGGGGGGGTGTGTGTGTGGGGGGGGCACCTGAGCATTACTCGTACGCTTTGGCAGAGATAAAAGGATAAAACGCGTTGATGATCGGCGTCTCTGCAGACGCGTCTACTTTTGGTATAGAAGGGATTTCCTTTGACTTATCCAAGCAGAAAGATTTAGGAATTCGAGTTGCAGAAAAATGGTAGGAGTTTGAGCTCCAGATAAAAACAACAAGATAAAATGAAGAGGCCATTTAGCGATTAAATATAAACCAGAGACGAATGCTGATGTAAAATATAGGGAAGGGGGGTCTCTACTACAGAGTCTGTCCTTATAGATAGTGTATAGCGCCATCTAGTGTTTTTATGTATTACTTCGCTCCCGATTAGAAGCCAGATGTGTTAAATCAGCGGCATTTTTTTTTTAATGATCCTTTTTATATACAAATCTAATATTTTAACACCTTTGTGACTGCGAATAAGACTTTATAAATCCAAACATAACATGCCCTTTGATGTGAGAACTAGGGTTGCGCCAAACTTTTTTTTTTGTTTATTATTTTTTTTAATTATATATATATTTTTTTATATTAGCTTTTTATTATTATTTATTTTTTTATATATTTTTTTTTTATATTAGCAAGTACGAGTACTGATACTTGTGCGTCAAAAAAAATAAAAATAAAAATTGCTGCAAATCGTACAGCAAAGAATCGCATGCGACTGAACAGGAATGCGGTGCAATTTCTTTTAGGGTTGCGCCAAACTGTTTTTTTTTTTTTTATATATATTTTTTTTTTTTTTTTTTTTATATTAAAAGTACAAGTACTGATACCTGGGCGTCAAAAAAAAAAAAAAACATTGCTGCAAATCGTACTGCAAACAGGAATGCAGTGCGATTTCTGTTTAAATCGCATGCGATTTCCCCCACTGCTCCTTTGTGTATAAGAAAGGGATTAAAGCGCCATCTAGTGGGCAGTTTAAAAAAATATATATATATATAGTGTGTGTGTGTGTGTGTGTGTGTGTGTGTTATTATTATATATATATATATATAATATATATATATATATATTTATATATATATATACACATATACACATATATACACATACATATACACACACACACACACACACACACTAGAACTCGCAGTACATATCTGGCCACATGCAAAGTAATCTACATAGGTGTCCCACTCCGCCGATGACAGCAAATCAGGGCCCACTAGGAGGTGCTCACAGGGCTTCTGGGACCCCCCCCCATGGGTATAGGGCGGAAGTGATGTCAGGTTTGGGGGGGGTGGGGGGGCATCGCCTCTACATCTCCAGACATGTGAGCACCTCCAGCGTCCCTGATTTGCTATCATCGGCGGACCGGGACACCCATGTAGAATATTTTGCAAGTGGCAGATACTGCGAGTGCTAAAAAAAAAAACACACACACACACACACACACACAAACTATTCTCTATGGAGATGGTTCACATCTCCACTACAAGTCGCCTGAAGCTCAAAAAACTTCTGGAGCTTTGGGCAGATTTGCAGATTTTTGGCGCAATTTTATTTTTGTCTACTCAAATGCAAAAATGTTATAACTTTTATTATTTTTTTTTAAATTTTTGACAAAAATAAAAATTGCGCCAAAAATCTGCCCAAAGCTCCAGAACGTTTTTGAGATTTGCAGATTTTTGGCGCAGTTTTATTTTTGTCAAAAATGTTAAAAAATAAAAAAAATTATTAAAAAAGTACTCCAATGCAAAAATTAAAAAAGTTAAAATTTTTGCACTGGAGTACTTTTTTAATTATTTTTTTTATTTTTTAACATTTTTGACAAAAATAAAACTGCGCCAAAAATCTGCAAATCTCAAAAAAGTTCTGGAGCTTTGGGCAGATTTTTGGCGCAATTTTATTTTTGTCAAAAATTAAAAAAAAATAATAAAAAGTTATAACATTTTTGCATTTGAGTAGACAAAAATAAAATTGCGCCAAAAATCTGCAAATCTGCCCAAAGCTCCAGAACTTTTTTGAGCTTCAGGCCACTTGTAGTGGAGATGTGAACCATCTCTATAGAGAATAGTTGATTTTTTATTTTAATTTTTATTTATTTTTTTCCTCCTCCAGCATTTTGGAGATTCAGGCTACAGAATGCCGAGATGTGAATGAGGCCTGAGAGTTTAAAAATAAATTCAATAAATAATAAAATAAATAAATAAAAAAAAAAAAAAAAAAAAAAAAAAAAAAAGATAAATAAAATAAAATTAAAAACCAAGAGACAGGCATTTATGCTAAAGCAAGTTATGTTTTATTTTACTATATAAACTATTATAAATTAAATAACATGTAAAAGAAAGGAAGCGTCTATGTACATCTCCCGATACTTTACCACACAATGGGGGGGGGGGGCGGGGTCACCCGTCAGTCTATTTCCAAGTCGCTGTCGTCGCTGTCATAGCACTGAACGGCCGGGTGACGGATGACGGCGCACGGCAGGTTCTTTTCCGGTAACAGGCTGTACTCCTTCAAATAGGCCTCCAGGTCGACGGCGAAGAAGTCGTCCCCGAGTTGGTCCGTTATCCGGACGAAGTTCCCCATCAGCAATCCCGATCTGTAGGCCAGGAAGGCCGGGAGAGCTTTCTCGGTGAATTTGGTGCTGGTGCCCAATAGGGAGCACTTGACTCGGCAGAACTTGACCTCGGGGTACTCGGCCGCCAGGCAGATGATGCTGCCGTTCGCCGACTCGGCGCCGGGGACGTCGTCCTCGTAAATCAGGATCACCACCAGAACGCTTTTCTCTTCTTTATCGATGATGTCCAGGAACTCCTCCGCGCTCCGGATGTCAAACACCACCTTGAAATGCTGGGAGGGGCTCAGCTGCTGCTTCATCTCCTCGATCCTCTGCCTTCTGTACTTCTCCAGGAACTCCTCGTCTTCCTCCTCGTTCAGCGTGTTGTACTAGAAAAGGGAGGAAAAAATAATAAAAATTAGGGTTGCATTGAGTTTTTTTTTTTATCTTGTTCAAATATTTTATTGATATTTCATTTAGCACATCCACATATAGAACAGGAAAAAAAAAAAAAAAGGAGGTCTAATCCAGGGGTTCCCCGAACAATGGTCAAGTTCTGCCTCTCAGGTAAGTTCTCAAAGACACCATTGATCTTTTTAGTTATCTGTAAGGGGGGTACTGTATTTATCTGCGTATAACACGCACTTTTTTCACCCTTAAAATCAGGGGGAAATCACGGGTGCTGGTTATACGCCGATCCCCCGCCATTGTGAGCCTCTGGGCGGCTTTCAGCCGCCTTCGGCCCTTCCTCGGCAGCTTTCGGCCGCCTTCGGCCCTTCCTCGGCAGCTTTCGGCCCTTCCTCGGCAGCCTTCGGCAGCTTTCGGCCGCCTTTGGCCAAAAGCTGCCGGGAACGACCGAAGGCGGGCAAAAGCTGCCGAAGGTGGCCGAAAGCTGCCGAGGAAGGGCCGACGTCGGCCGTTCACGGCAACTTTTAGCCGCCTTCGGCCCTTCTCGGCCGCCTTCGGCCCTTCTCGGCAGCTTTCGGCCCTTCCTCGGCAGCCTTTGGCAGCTTTCAGCCCTTCCTCGGCAGCCTTCGGCAGCTTTCGGCCCTTCCTCGGCAGCTTTCGGCCGCCTTTGGCCAAAAGCTGCCGGGAACGACCGAAGGCGGGCAAAAGCTGCCGAAGGTGGCCGAAAGCTGCCGAGGAAGGGCCGAAGGTGGCCAAAAGCTGCCGAGGAAGGCCCAACGTCGGCCGTTCACGGCAACTTTCAGCCGCCGTCGGCCGAGTGCTGCTGAGAACGGTTGAAAGCTGCCGAGAACAGCCGAGAACTACCGAGCGCCACCGAGATACACAGGGCATCCGGCTCTGTAGGTCGGCGGCGCCATTTTTAAATGGCAAAGCTGCAAAAAAAACAACTGACAAGGTTGCAAATGACATTGACAAGGGTGCAATGATGGACAAGGCTGCAGATGGACACTGATAAGGCTGCATTGATGGGCATTTAAATTAAAAAATTTTCCTTAAACTTCCCTCCTAAATTTGGGGTGCGCGTTATACGCCGATAAATTACGGTAATTCTTCCCAAGAACCACAAGTGTAAGAAGCATTCTTCTCATTGACCATCACACTAATGTATGATGAGTTGTAGATTTTCCATTTTTAGCAGGGGTTCCCCAAGACCGAAGAATTATTTCCAGAGTTCCTCTGTGTTCAGAAGGTTGAGAAAGGCTGGTCTAACAAAATTCATCATAACATAACTTTAGGCAAAGACAGTAAACAGGAGGTTGGCGTCAAACAAGTAGTGCCAAGCAACATATTCAAAACTGAGGGTTAGTCCCTCATTGTTGCCCTCAAGTGGAACCTAAGTTGGACAGAGAATGGAGGGAGGGGGGGGAGCGGGGTCAAAGGGAATAGAGGTCCCTAGAGAGGGACTTGTCCTAGTAGGAGTGAGCCATCAAAGTCAGGGGGTAGGAAATGGGTTATTCAGAGTCTCGTAGGCGGACACTTTGTCCAGGAAGATTGTTTCAATCTTGGCATGGATCATCGCCTGAGTGACTCATTGCCGAATACATAGAGCCGGGGATTTCCAGACCCTTGCCATGGTCCGTTTGGCCGCTGTGGTGATAAAGACAAGGAGTTTGAATTGGCGGTGGGTCACAGCCAATGGTTTTGTTGTTCAGGAGAGCTACAGTAGGGTCAGGTTGCAATGGCGTCTTGAATAGGGTTGAGAGGATCTTGAAAACTTCGGCCCAAAATGTTTGTGCTGTGGGACATTCCCACCATATATGTGTAGATGCGTACCTGGTGTAGTATATCCTCTAAAGCAATGTGGGGAGTATTGGGGGGAGGAATTTAGAGATCCTAGCGGGGACTAGATACCATCTGGTGAGCACTTTGTAGTTGGTTTCCAAGGCTACAAATGTTGGGCGAGGCTGACTTAGTTGCCTGCCATATATGCGCCTGAATCGGCCGCATCTAGGGTTTGGGGAAGGTTGTTTCCCCATTTGCTTGTGTATGCCGATGGAGGGAATGTGGAGCGAGATGAAAGTAGGGCATGGAGGTCTGAGATTAAACCACTACTATGTGGGACTGTTTTGCAGGCCTGTTCAAATGTGGAGAAGTGGGGGGGCGGAAGAGTCGGGTGGTGTGAGGGAGGCGAAGAAGTGCTTGATTTGCAGGTAGCGAAAGATTTCAGTGGATGGTAGGCCATCGGTTTTCACACAAGACTGGAAAGGGTTTAAATGAGCCACGAGAGAAAAGATGGTGGGCTTGTAGAAGACCGGCTTGAGTCCAGGATGGGATGGGGAAGACCAAGCCGGGTAGGAGGGATTATGGTTAAATTACAGTAGGGGGTTGTGGGGGGGATTCGTATCAGGCTCCTGCAGACAAAATCTAAAGCTTTCAGCCCATACCTTCATATGGAGCTGTTAGTTTGAAAGCTGCAGGGCTTGTAAATAAACTACTCATCAGCCCCCTCCCAGTTCAAAGAGAACTACAAGCTATCAGCTGTGGGGGGGGGGGGGGGGGGGAGACTGGACTTGTAGTTCATTCACGGATCTCTGTGAACAAATGACACGGCTGTGCGAGAGGAGCCCCGTACAGCCACGCTGTTTTTGGAAAGTGACAGTGGGTGCGGGGAGAAGAACCCCTAATCTACTGTCACGAGGAAAGGGGGGGGGGGTGCAGAGGGTACTGTCGGAGTGTGTTACACCCTAAATACGGATGAAATGTGTAACAAGATCCAAAAAAGGTGAGCTTAGACTTCAAGAGATGCAGATACTGGTTGGGACGTCCAAAAACTTAGGAAAGAGCCACAGTAAATGTGAAGAGCTCCAACGTGAGGCTCTGGCAGCGAAAGGGTTAAATGCTGATTTTGTCTTTTGTCGAGCGAGGATTCTGATTGGAGGGAAGAACAGACTGGCTACAGTAGGTGTTCATGTGGTACACAGATTAGTCCCGTCAATGTAAGAAGGTGCTCCTAACTACAACTCATTATGACAACCTGTCCACAGAATCTCTTTCTTCCATTCAAACCTTAACCACCATCATGGGCAAGACCAAAAGAGTTGTCTAAGGACATCAGGGACAAGATTGTAGACCTGCACAAGGCTGGAATGGTCTACAAGACCATCAGTGAGAAGCTTGGTGAGGAGACAACAGTTGGAGCGATTATTTGCAAATAGAAGAAATACAAAATAACCATCAATCGCCCTCGGTCTGGAACTCCATGCAAGATTTCTCCTCATGGGGTGAGGATGATCATGAGAAAAGTGAGGGATCAGCCCAGAACTACACAGGAGGAGCTTGTGAATGATCTCAAGGCAGTTGGGACCACAGTCACCAAACAAACCATTGGTAACACAATACACTGTAGTGATCTAATATGTAGTTTGTAGATGGTATGTAGTTATTAAAAGTATTGTTCCCGCAGCAAACCCAATTCTCCAGAGAGGCGCATTTTATTAGCTTCCAAAACAGAACAGTCTTACAGATGACAAAATCCAACAGGGCATCATGACAACGAATATTTTCTCTTAGACCTATGCCTTCATAATCACAGACCCTTCTCTGAGATAGTTTTTCTTAAACTGAAAGCCAGCCTGAATGTCTTCTCAAATACTCTGAATAGCTGAGCAATTTGCTTTGATCTGCTCCTGTCTTTCAGAGTGACAGCAGATAACCCCAAGCTGTGAACAGCTGTAGTCATACAACTGCCCTAATCTGCATTCTTGCATATTCCCATTCATTCATTATCTGTTCCCCTTTGATATGTGGAATAATTCTTGTTTGGCTACTCTCCCTTTGTCTGGAGACTGTATATCAACAAGTCCCCTTTGATATGTGTAACGGATAACAATGTGGCCTGCCTAAAATGAACTTATCTTAGAATGCCTAAATAAAATGCCTATATGAAATACATAAAAAAACACACACATATATATATTATATATATATATATATATATTATATATATATATATATATATATATATATATAACATACTACATACACCACCTTGGATTGAAATCCTGCAGCGCCCCCAAGGTCCCCCTCCTCAAGAAGGCACATGTACAGGTCCATCTGAAGTTTGCCAATGAACATCTAAATGATTCAGAGAAGGATTGGGAGAAAGTGCTGTGGTCAGATGAGACCAGAATTTATCTCTTTGGCATCAACTCAATGCTCCGTGTTTGGAGGAAGAAAAATGCTGACTATGACCCTAAGAACACCATCCCTACAGTCAAGCACGGAGGTGGAAACATTATGCTTTGGGGCTGTTTCTCTGCTAAAGGTACAGGCTGACTTTGCCACATTGAGGGGCCAATGGACGGAACCATGTATTGTAAAATCTTGGATGAGAACCTTCTTCCCTCAGCCAGAACACTGAAGATGGGTCATGGATGGGTCTTCCAGCATGACAATGACCCAAAACATACAAGAAGCACAAGAAGGTTATGGAGTGGCCTAGCCCAGTCTCCAGACCTTAATCCTATAGAACATTTATGGAGGGAGCTTAAACTTCGAGTTGCCAAGCAACAGCCAAGAAACCTTAAGGATTTAGAGAAGATCTGTAAAGAAGAGAGGACCAAAATCCCTCCTGAGATGTGCAAACCTGATCACCAACTACAAGAAACGTCTGACCTCTGTGCCAACAAGGGTTTCTCCACCAACTACTAAGTCATGTTTTGCTCGGGGATCAAATACTTATTTTACTCACTGAACTGCAACTCAATTTATAACATTTGTAGCATGTTTTTTTGTTGTTGTTGATATTCTGTCTCTATCATATAAAATAAAGTAAAACCTTGGTTTGAGAGTAACTTGGTTTTTCAGCGTTTTGCAAGACAAGCAATATTTTTAAATAAATTTTGACTTGATAAAACAAGCGATGTCTTGATATACAAGTAGCCTCATGTCACAACTGAGTATAAAAAAAGAAGAGAGGCGCCTCTAAGTGTAGCAATATGGTTACATTTAATGAAGGTACAACATTTAGCAACATATCGCTACACTTAGAGGCGCCTCTCTTCTCTTTTATACTCTGGAGCTCCTGCTGGATTTTGCTTCTAATCCCCTTGTGGCGGCTTCCATTTGTGGAACAAAACCTATCACATTGCTAGAATCTTTTTATATATAGACTATAAACTGAAGGACTTAGGAATAAATGAACAACTATGATAAAAATTATAGACCCTTCATTTCTTTGTAAGTGGGCAAACTTACACAATCTGCAGGGGATCACTGTATGTCTTCTGTAATATCATTACACACAAGGTGGGACTGATGATGGGAGGAAGGAAGGAAGGAAGGAAGGAAGGAAGGAAGAAAAGAGAGAAAGGAGGGAGGGAGGGAGGAAGGAAGAAAGAGAGAAAGGAGGGAGGGAGGGAGGGAGGGAGGGAGGAAGGCAGGAAGGAAAGGAAGAAAGAGAGAAAGGAGGGAGGGAGGGGAGGGAGGGAGGAGGGAGGAAGGAAGAAAGAAAGAAAGAAGAGAGAGGAAGGAAGGAAAGAAAGAGAGAAGGGAGGAGGGAGGGAGGGAGGAGGGAGGAAGAAAGAGAGAGGAAGGGAGGGAGGGAGGGAGGGAGGGGTCAGGGAGGGAGGGAGGGAGGAAGGAAGGAAGAGAGAAAGGAGGGAGGAAGAGAGAAAGGAGGGAGGGAGGGAAGAAGAGGGGAGGGGAGGGAGGTAGAGAGAAAGGAGGGAGGGAGGGAGGGAGGGAGGGGAGGGAGGAAGAAGAAAGAAAGGAGGGGGGGAGGGAGGGAGGGAGGGAGGGAAGAGAGAAAGGAGGGAGGGAGGGAGGGAGGGGGGGAGGAGAGGGAGGGAGGAAGGAAGAGAAAAGGAGGGAGGGAGGGAGGGAGGAAGGAAGAGAGAAAAGGAGGGAGGGAGGGAGGAAGAGAGAAAGAAGGAAGGAAAGAGAGAAAGGAAGGAAGAGAGAAAGGAAGGAGAGAGAAAGGAAGGAAGAGAGAAAGGAAGGAAGAGAGAAAGGAAGGATCGAGGGAGGGAGGGAGGGAGGGAGGAAGGAAGGAAGGAAGAGAGGAAGGAAGAGAGAAAGGGGAGGGAGGGAGGGAGGGAGGGGAAGGAAGGAAGAGAGGGAGGAAGAGAGAAAGGAGGGAGGGAGGGAAAGAAAGAAAGAAAGAAGTGAGAAAAGGAGAGGGAGAGAGGGAGGGAGAGAAGAGGGAGGGAGGAGGAGGGAGAGAGGGAGGGAGGGGAAAGAAAAGAAAAGAGAAAGGAAGAAAGAAAGAAACAGAAAGAAAGAAAGAAAGAAAAAGAAAGGGGAAAGAAAGAAAGAGAAAGAAAAGAAAGAAAGAAAGAAAGAAAAGAAAGAAAAAGAAAGAAAGAAAAATAAAGAAAGAAAGAAAGAATTCTCATTTACAGAAGGAAAGAAAGAAAAAAAAAAAAAATAAAAAAAAAAAAAAAGGAAAAGATGGAGAAAGGAAAACCCTGAGCCAAGATTTTTCATCCAATTATCCCCATGAGTGAGCAGATCTGCCAGCGCCTCGTATTGCGCGCTACCTTGCCGTGCAGCTTCTCCTCCAGCTCTTTCTGCTTCTCTTTATCCTTCTCTTCATCCAGATGAGATTTACAAGTCATCGAAAGCTTCTTAATGAGCTGTTCCATCTCCCTGCGCTGCTCCGCGTTCTGCTCCGTCTCCATCTGTTTATACCGCCGCCAGTCATTTATGACGCCTTTTGGACCTACATCATCACACGGAACAAACCGCTTAATAAGCAGACAATAGGAGGGAAAAAAATCTAAATTTTTTACCATTTTTTTTTTTGATGAGCAAAACAGCAGAACAAATCGCAAATATGTTCTCTTAATAGGAAACCTCTCATGTATTTTGTGAAAATGCTATTCCCACACCCCCCAAAGAAAAAGAAAAAAAATATAACAAAAACAAAAAAAAAAAAATTAAAATAAAAATAAATAATAAAAAAAAAACAAAAAAAAAAAAAAAAAAACACACAATTCTTATTAATACCCAATGATATAATTGCAGTGGCAGCCAGTCCATAGGGGGCGCACGGGTGCCGCCCCACCCCCACCCAGCAGTCACAAAAAAAGAAATACATTTATTTAAAAAAAAAAAGTTCTTTAAGACCCCTTTCACGCCGAGGGCATTTTGCAGGCGCTATAGTGTTAGAAATAGCGCCTGCAATCCGCCCTAAAACAGCTGCACCACTGTCTCCAGTGTGAAAGCCGGAGGGCTTTCACACTGGATCGTGCGCTGGCAGGACGTCAGGAAAAAGTCCTGCCAGCAGCTTCTTTGGAGCGGTGCGTTTACCGCTTCTCCACCGCTGCTCCCCATTGAAATCAATGGGGCAGTGCTGCAATACCGCCGGCAAAACGCCGCTAGTTAAGGTAGTTAAGGGTTCCTAGATGCCCCCGTAGCTGCAGCCAAAATTTGGGGTCTCTGGACCCATAGGGTCCTGAAATGACATTGCTGCAGATGGACACAGTTGACCGACTTTGGGGCCCCATATCTCGGGGCCACTTGGTGTTAGGAACCCCAAATTTGGTGAGCAAACCCAGTGGAACCAGCACTATCCAAAGCTGGGGTTCCTAGCACCAAGTGGCCCCAAAGTCTCTGCTGCGGAAAAGTGATTGACTCCAGTATAAGCCGAGGGGGACATTTTAAGCACACAAAAAAAAAAAAAAAAAAAGTGCTGAAAAAACTCGGCTTATACTCGAGTATATACGGTAAATCTTCCGCCCTTGTTGTTTTAACTTTGGATAGTAAGAAAAAAAAAAAAAAATTCTGCCAGTAAATCCCTTATACAGCCCACTTCCTGTTTCTTGTCTGGCGATTAGCCTAGGCTTATGACATCATGCACAGCTCTCCCTCTCTCATGAGAGTTTTCCAGGAAGGGAGAGGGGATGAGTCATAAAAGAGGGCCAATGAGAGCTGCAGAGCTGGAGGCGTGCCTCTGTGTAAATCTAGGAAGTGAACAGGCAGCAGCTTCAGCTGCCCACAGTTAAAACGGCTGCCGCCAGACTCAGTGGAGGGAGATTTCTGCAGCATATTTAGCAAGTACAGTATAATATAATATGCAAAGTGGTTGGAGGGAAGCTTCACAATGGGAAAGATGTTCTTATTACAAATGATGTGAGCAGACCGCAGTTCCTCTTTATACAGTGTGTGTTTATTAATCACAGCTAACCCCCCCGATGTAGAAGTTACCTGTATTCATGGCTCCTTCCTCTTTGCTCCCCTGGGATTCTCTGAGGGAACCTTGCCGCCCCCTGCGGTCCTGATCGCTGTCCTCGTCATCGCTGCTGCTGCTGTAGTAGTACTGACCCTTCTCTCCCAACAGCTTATCATCCAGGGTTGTCATCGTCTCCTAAATGTCGGCAGTGAGAATTAGGTCACTGGGTCATTTTTATTTAGAACAGGTACATCACTAATAGATTTACTTTTCCCATTAAAATGACAAGAAGAACATCCACAAAAATCAGCGATGGGAGAAGGAGAACAGCTAGGGTGGGATTCTCCTAACCAGAGACGTGGAGGTCACACTTCATAGAAATTGTCAATCCTGGTCACAATCATACCGGGAGGATTCATAAAATGTGATAGTGCCGGGTGTCTTGTGTGAGTTCTGATCTCTCAGAATGGACGGCTCTGAGCAGGATGGGCAGCCAAGAAGATCTATACGTCAAGTGGTGGCAAAAAAGTAGAGGGTGGGAGGCCCACTGAGGAGGAAGAGGGTGGGAGACCCACTGAGGAGGAGGCCCACTGAGAAGGAGGAGGAGGGTGGGAGGCCCACTGAGAAGGAGGAGGGTGGCCCACTGGAGGAGGAGGAGGAGGAGGAGGAGGAGGAGGAGGAGGAGGAGGAGGAGGAGGAGGAGGCCCACTGAGAAGAAGGAGGAGGAGGGTGAGAGGCCCACTGAGAAGAAGGAGGGTGGCCCACTGGAGGAGGAGGAGGGTGGGAGGCCCACTGGAGGAGAAGGAGGAGGGTGGGAGGCCCACTGGAGGAGAAGGAGGAGGGTGGGAGGCCCACTGAGGAGGAAGAGGGTGGGAGACCCACTGAGGAGGAAGAGGGTGGGAGACCCACTGAGGAGGAAGAGGAGGAGGGTGGGAGGCCCACTGAGAAGGAAGAGGAGGAGGGTGGGAGGCCCACTGAGAAGGAAGAGGAGGAGGGTGGGAGGCCCACTGAGAAGGAAGAGGAGGAGGGTGGGAGGCCCACTGAGGAGGAAGAGGAGGAGGGTGGGAGGCCCACTGAGGAGGAAGAGGAGGAGGGTGGGAGGCCCACTGAGAAGGAGAAGGAGAAGGGAGGAGGAGGAGGATGAGGAGGAGGATGAGGAGGAGGAGGAGGAGGCCCACTGAGGAGGAGGAGGAGGGTGGGAGGCCCACTGAGGAGGAAGAGGAGGAGGGTGGGAGGCCCACTGAGAAGGAAGAGCAGGAGGGTGGGAGGCCAACTGAGAAGGAGGAGGAGGGTGGGAGGCCCACTGAGAAGGAGGAGGAGGAGGAGGGTGGGAGGCCCACTGAGAAGGAGGAGGAGGAGGGTGGGAGGCCCACTGAGAAGGAGGAGGAGGAGGGTGGGAGGCCCACTAAGAAGGAGGAGGGTGGCCCACTGGAGGAGGAGGAGGAGGAGGAGGAGGAGGAGGAGGAGGAGGAGGGTGGGAGGCCCACTGAGAAGGAGGAGGAGGAGGGTGGGAGGCCCACTGAGAAGGAGGAGGAGGAGGAGAGGAGGAGGGTGGGAGGCCCACTGGAGAAGGAGGAGGAGGGTGGGAGGCCCACTGAGAAGGAGGAGGGTGGCCCACTGGAGGAGGAGGAGGAGGAGGAGGAGGAGGAGGAGGCGGAGGAGGAGGAGGAGGAGGAGGAGGAGGAGGGTGGGAGGCCCACTGAGAAGGAGGAGGAGGGTGGGAGGCCCACTGAGAAGGAGGAGGGTGGCCCACTGGAGGAGGAGGAGGAGGAGGAGGAGGAGGAGGAGGAGGAGGAGGAGGAGGAGTGAGGAGGAGGAGGAGGAGGAGGAGGGTGGGAGGCCCACTGGAGAAGGAGGAGGAGGGTGGGAGGCCCACTGAGAAGGAGGAGGGTGGCCCACTGGAGGAGGAGGAGGAGGAGGAGGAGGAGGAGGAGGAGGGAGGAGGAGGGTGGGAGGCCCACTGGAGAAGGAGGAGGAGGGTGGGAGGCCCACTGAGAAGGAGGAGGGTGGCCCACTGGAGGAGGAGGAGGAGGAGGAGGAGGTTGGGAGGCCCACTGGAGAAGGAGGAGGAGGAGGGGGGGAGGCCCACTGAGAAGGAGGAGGGTGGCCCACTGGAGGAGGAGGAGGAGGAGGAGGCCCACTGAGAAGGAGGAGGAGGAGGGTGGGAGGCCCACTGAGAAGAAGGAGGAGGAGGAGGGTGGGAGGCCCACTGAGAAGAAGGAGGAGGAGGAGGGTGGGAGGCCCACTGAGAAGAAGGAGGAGGAGGAGGGTGGGAGGCCCACTGAGAAGAAGGAGGAGGAGGGTGGGAGGCCCACTGAGAAGAAGGAGGAGGAGGAGGGTGGGAGGCCCACTGAGAAGAAGGAGGAGGAGGAGGGTGGGAGGCTCACTAAGAAGAAGGAGGAGGAGGAGGGTGGGAGGCTCACTGAGAAGAAGGAGGAGGAGGAGGGTGGGAGGCTCACTGAGAAGAAGGAGGAGGAGGAGGGTGGGAGGCTCACTGAGAAGAAGGAGGAGGAGGAGGGTGGGAGGCTCACTGAGAAGAAGGAGGAGGAGGAGGGTGGGAGGCTCACTGAGAAGAAGGAGGAGGAGGGGGAGGCTCACTGAGAAGAAGGAGGAGGAGGAGGGTGGGAGGCTCACTGATGAAGAAGGAGGAGGAGGAGGGTGGGAGGCTCACTGAGAGAAGGAGGAGGGAGGAGGAGGAGGGAGGGAGGCCCACCCTTGAGGACTGATAAGAAGGAGGCCCACTGAGAAGGTGGGGGTGAAGGCTCACTGAGAGGAGGGGAGGAGGAGGGTGGGGGAGGCCCACTGAGGGGAGGGTGGCCCAGGTGGTGGTGGGTGTGTTGTGTTTACATGGTGTGAAGTGGTGAGTGTGTGGGAGGAGGAGGAGGGTTGGGGTGGGGGTGGGGTTGGGGGGAGGCCCACTGAGAGGAGGGAGGCCCCACTGGGGAGGGGAGGAGGAGGATGGGGTGGGGTAGGAGTGGGGCCAATGAGGAGGGGGGGTGGGGCCCACATGGGGAGGAGGAGGAGGGGTAGGGAGGAGGTGGGCCGCACTGGGAGGGGTGGGCCCACTGAGAGGAGGAGGAGGTTTGGGGTGGGAAGGCCCACCTGAGGAGGAGGAGGAGGGTGGGAGGCCCACGTGAGAGGAGTTGAGGAGGAGGAGAGGAGGAGGGTGGGGAGGCCCATCTGAGAAGAAGGAGGAGGAGGAGGGGTGGGAGGCCCACTGAGAAGAAGGAGGAGGAGGAGGAGTGGGAGAAGGGTGGGAAGCCCACTGAGATGAGGAGGAGGGAGGAGGGAGCCCAATAGGATGGGAGGGGGGCCACTGGAAAGAAGGAGGAGGAGGGCGGAGGAGAGGGTGGGAGGCCCACTGAGGAAGAAGGAGGGAGGAGGAGGAGGAGGGTGGGAGGCCCACTGAGAAGGAAGGCGGAGGAGGAGGCGGAGGGTGGGAGGACCCACTGAGAAAGATGGCGGGGAGGGGAGGAGGAGGAGGGTGGGAGGCCCACTGAGGAAGAGAGGAGGAGGGAGGAGGAGGAGGGAGGGGAGGCCCACTGATGAAGTAAGGAGGATGGGGGAGGAGGAGGAGGGTGGGGGAGGACCACTGAGAAGAAGGGAGGAGGAGGTGGAGGAGGAGGAGGAGGGTGGGAGGCCCACTGAGAAGAGGGAGGTAAGGTGAGGAGGAGGAGGAGGAGGAGGAGAGAGGAGGAGGAGGAGGAGGAGGGTGGGAAGCCCACTGAGGAGGAGGAGGAGGTCAGGAGGAGGAGGAGGGGGAGTCCCACTGAGAAGGAGGCCCACTGAGGAGGAGGAGGAGGAGGAGGGGTGGCCTCCCCCTCCCCCCCCACCGGCCCCACCCCCCCAGCCCACCCCCATCCCCCCCCCCCAGGAGAGGAGGAGGAGGAGGAGGAGGAGGAGGAGGAGGAGGAGGAAGGAGGAGAGGAGGAGGGGAGGGGAGGGAGGAGGAGGACTAGAGGAGGAGGAGGAGGGTGGGAAAAGAAGCCCACGGAGGAGGAGGAGGAGGGTGAGGAGGAGAGAGGGAGGAGGAGGAGGGTGGGAGGCCCACCGAGAAGGAGGAGGAGGGTGGGAGACCCACTGAGGAGGAGGGTGGTTGGTGGACGAGTGATCCAATCTGATCACACCTTATCATCAATAGTGGTGCACCGACATGACAATTCTGGAGGCACTGTCACAAAGACCAAAAAATGGACCGTTTATTTATTTATTTATTTAATGTGGCTGACATTTTTTGCATTGTAGTCAATGGGACGCAATTTGGCATTGAAGTCAATTGGGCCCCTAGTGACTTCAATGCAAAAATGCCCCATTTATCATTTTCCTTCCACTTCACATTTATGTGCCACTTTGTTTTGGTCTATCACATAAAATCCCAATAAAATACATTTCCGTTTTTTGATTGCAACGTGACAAAAATGTGGGAAATCTCAAGGGGTATGAATACTTTTTCAAGGCACTGTATATACTTACCCATTTTCAGTCCAATCATGTGATCCCCCGAGTCAGTCAGCGGGGAGAGAGTAGAGTCATGTGATGTGGCTCCCCTGTGTCAGTCAGTGGCAGGTGCAGAGGAGTGGAGAGAACGCTTGACAATGATTGGAGAATTGGGTGGGGGGTGACGTCACCCATTGGCTCCCAGAATTCCCCCGATGTTGTCAAGAAGCGTTCTCTCCACTCCTCTGCACCTGCCACTGACTGACACAGGGGATCATGTAAGCAGGACCAAAAATAGGTAAGTATATACAAACACACACACACACACACACGTATATACACACACAATATATATATATTATATATAAAAATGTGTGTGTGTGACATTAACCACTTCAGCCCCGGACCAATTGGCAGCCAAAGGACCAGGGCCCCTTTTTGCGATTCGGCACTGCGTCGCTTTAACTGACAATTGCGCGGTCGTGCAACGTGGCTCCCAAACAAAATTGGGCGTCCTTTTTTTCCCACAAATAGAGCTTTCTTTTGGTGGTATTTGATCACCTCTGCGTTTTTTTTTTTTTTTGCGCTATAACAAAAGTAGAGCGACAATTTTGAAAAAATGTTTTACTTTTTGCTATAATAAATATCCCCCCAAAAAAATATATATAAAAACTTATTTTTTCCTCAGTTTAGGCCGATACGTATTCTTCTACATATTTTTGGTAAAAAAAAAAAAAAAAAAAAAAAAAAAAAAAAAACGCAATTAGCGATTATTGATTGGTTTGCGCAAAAGTTATAGCGTTTACAAAATAGGGGATAGGTTTTATAGCATTTTTATTATTATTTTTTTTTTTTTTTTTTTACTAGTAATGGCGGCGAATCAGCGATTTTTATTGTGACTGCGACATTATGGCGGACACATCGGACATTTTTGGGACCATTGTCATTTATGCAGCAATCAATGCTATTTAAATGCATTGATTCCTGTATAAAGGACACTGGCAGTGAAAGAGTTAACCTATGGTGTGTGACGTGTTGTGTTTTTTTTTTTACATTAGGGGGCGGGGCTGACGTCTGACGTCATTGATCGGCTTTCCCGATGACCGGGAACAGCCGATCAGTGACAGGCAGTGTAGGAAGCGCGGGGAGAGGTTTGTTTACACAGACCTCTCCCCGTTCTTCAGCTCTGTGACCCGATCGCGGGGACACCAGCGGCGATCGAATCCGCTGGTCCCGCGGACCTGGTCACGGAGCTCCCGACCGGGTCGCGACCCACGGCTAGGCTCTTAAAGGGCCACGTACCTGTACGTGGTTTTGCCTAGCCGTGCCATTCTGCTGACGTATATCGGCGTGAGGCGGTTAAAGTGTAAATAGGAATAAAAGTGATAAAAAAAAAAAAAAGGAAAAAAAGTGTAAAAATAAAAACAAAATTTTTATATAAGGTTAAAAAAAAAAAAAAAAAAAAAATGTAAAGCACCCCCAAGCATGTAGAAGGGTTCGTTTTTTTTTTTTTTTTTTTTTTAAATGAACAAACATGTTATACTTACCTTCACTGTGCATCTCGTTTTGCACAGAGTGGCCCCAAACCTCGTCTTCTGGGGTCCCCCGGCGGCTCTCGCGGCTCCTCCCCACATCAGATAACCCCCTAGGAGAAGCGCTTCCCTGGGTGGGGGAGGGGGGGGGGGGGTTACCTTGTGGGCACGCTCCCGAGACCAGCATTCATTGTCCATAGCCGCCGAATGGATGACTCGGCCCCGACCCCGCGTCATTGAATTTGATTGACAGCAGCGGGAGCCAATGGCTGCGCTGTCATCAATCTATCCAATCAAGAGCTGAGAACCCCGGACAGAGCGTTAAAAGAGTCACAAAAGTTACAACCCCTTTAAGACTGAGGCGGTTTTCCGGCGTTTTAGCGCTAGAAATAGCCTCTAACGCCTGAAAACCGCCTCCCATTAATTTCAGTGCGTCTTTTCACACTAGGAGCGGTGCGCTTTCGGGACGTTAGAAAAAGTCTTGTAAGCAGCATATTTGGGGTATACACCACTCGCAAAACACCCTGCCCATTAAAGCGCCTGAAACGTGCTTCGGAAAGCGCCGCAACACGTGCGTTTTTAACCCCTTATTTGGGGTTAAAAGCTCCCCCACTAGCGGCCTATAAGCGCGGCTTAAACAGCGCTAAGGGCCCCAGTGGTGAACGGGGTCTTAGAGAAAAATAACGATCTTTCTTCGGCGTGTGGGAGGAAACGGGGGGGGGGGGGGGGGGGGTACCCAGAACACATGCTGGTAGGCTCATTGGCTCCTGTGTAAATTGCCCCCCCAGTATGTGAGAGATAGGGACCTTAGATTTTATTCCACATTTTCCAAAAACTTGTGGGGAAAAATGACCTGTTGAAAAGACTCATTATGCCTCATAGAATGTTGGGGTGTTTTACTTTTACTTAGATTGTCAGCTCCTTGACTGATATGAATGTATAATATTTACGTGAATCGTTGCGTACATTGAAGACGCCATACGAGCGCCCGTAATAAACAAATAAAATAAATCAGGGCAGCTCCGCCAACACCAGGGAAAAGGACTGAAGGAGATTAGGAGGACTTTCCTTAATTCCGGCTTTCTAGAGATGATAAAAATCTCTGCGGCCCGGTTGTCATGGAGACCGGAGAACGGCTGCAGAGGTTGAAGCTTTCCGGTTATAAAACCTTCATCTGTTCACATATAAAATATTTATTATCCATTTGCCGCCAAATCCGTGTACCCGGTTACGTCATGTGACTTCAAGTGGTTGTAGCGGGAGGATATGCAGCTGCGGGCATCACCCCCGGAACGCTTTTTTAGGCCCCATTCACACCTGAGAGATTATCTGCTTGAAGCTTAAAAACGCCGGAGAAAAAACAAAAACAAAAACAAAAAAAACAAAAACAAAAACAAAAACAATGATTCTCTATGGAGACGGTTCACATCTCTACTCCATGTTGCCTGAAGCCAAATAAGTTCTGGAACTTTTTTTATTTTATTTTTTTTTTTTTTATTTTAGTCGCTCGAATCAGGCAGATTTGGGCGTTTTATGGCCCATTTGTATTCCCATAGAAATGAATGGAAACGTTTCCATTCATGCATTTTCTGTGCGATTTTCTGCTCAAATTAAAAAAGCAAAAAATAAAATAGTAATAGTATATGAATAAATGTAAAAATAAGATACACAAATAACTAAAAATCATTGTAAATAAGTAAAATTAATTTATAAAATGTAATAATACATTAATAATTAACCTTAAAAAATATTATTTTTATTATTATTAATAGTGTATTTAATAACACCCAGACTCGAACAGAAAAATACATTATTAATAATAGCAATAAATTGTGTTACGGTGTTAGTTATTATTTTTTTTTTTTTTTTAAAGGGTAAGGGTTAATTATTTATTGTTAATAATAATAAAACAAAAAACACACAGATTCGAATAAAAAAAAAAAAAAAATACATTAATAACTCCGCAAACATTATATATCGTTTTTGTTTTTTTTGCAGAGACTCTAGAAAATAAAATGACGGGCGTTGCAACTGTTTACGTCACATTGTATTTGCGCAGCAACTTTTCAAAGAAGTTTTTTCTTCTTTTCCCAAAAGAGTTTCATGAATGAAAAAAAAAAAAAAATCATAATAAATAAATAAATAATAAAAAAAAAAAAAAAAAAAAAAAAACAGTAAAAGGTTTTCTATAATGTGAAAGATGCTGTTACGCCAAGTAAATAGATACCCAACATATCACGCTTTTGAAAATTGCGCACACTTGTGGAATGACGCCAAACTTGGTACTTAAAAATCTCCATAGGCGACGCTTAAAAAATGGGTTAGAGTTACAGAGGAGGTCTAAGGCTAGAATTATTGCTCTCGCTCTAACAATCGCTGCGATACCTCACATGTGTGATTTGAATACTGCTTATATATGCAGGAGCGTCTTAAGTATGCACTTGCTTTTGTGAGTTTGGAGGGACGGGGCGCTTTAAAAAATAAAAATAAAAAAAGTATTGTTTTTTTTTTTTTACACTTTATTTGTACTTTTTTTTTTTTACATCACTTTTATTCCCATTACAAGGAATGTAAACATCTCTTGTAATAGGAATAGTGCACGGCAGGTCCTCTTTATGGAGAGATGTGGGGTCTAGAAGACTCACATCTCTCCTTTAGGCTGGACATCCAAAAAAAATAAAAAAAAAAATATATAATAATATAAAAATAAAATAAAAACCGTCTCTGCCTTTCCAGCCATGTCCCCGGCAATGTTTACTTTCCGCTAGCCCAGACGCGACATCATAACGTCGCGCCCGGGCCTTCCGAGGGTCATAGAGATGACTGGGGACCCTCTGGTCATCAGAAACATCTATGTGCAACTTCCGGCGGCGGCATTGGCAGATCATAAGTCTAGGATGTCAAATGACGTCCTTGGGCTGGAAGTGGTAAAAAAAGTGGTAAAGTGGTAAAAAAAATATAAATAAATAAATAAATAAATAATATATATATATATATATATAATATCTCGCCATTTTATTCTCTGGAATAAAAATAAATAAGTATAATGTTTGTATATATATATATAATATATATATATATCTCTCACAAACATTATACTTATTTATTTTTATTCCAGAGAATAAAATGGCGAGATATAATTATATATATATATATTTTTTTTCCAGAGAATAAAATGGCCATCGTATATAGATTTATTTTTATATTATATATATATATATATATAATATAATATATAATAATATATATATATATATATATATATATATATTTAAAAACAAAATTATATATATATATATATTTTATTTTAACAAAATAAAAAAATAAATAAATTAAAAAAAAAATCACCATTTTATTCTCTGGGATAAAAAAAAAAAAAAAAAAAGTATAATGTTTGGGGGTTCCAAGTCATTTTCTAGCAAAAAATACTGGATTTAAACTTGTATGAAAAAGTGCCAGAAAAGGCCGGGTCTTCAAGTCTACTCGGTGGCCTGAGGACCACAAAATGCCAGTTCACGCTTCTCTCACCCTACGATTGGACGGACGCCACGGCTGATCCAAATCTGGCGCAGGAATGGCACTCCTCTACAGTGGAGGGAAAAAAAGTGATTTTGTACGTTTGCCCACTGACAAAAAAAAAAAACGATCAGTCTAGAATTTTATTGGTCGTTTTTATTATAACAGTGAGAGACAGAATAACAAAAAATATCCATAAAAAACGCATTTCAAAAAAGTTATAAATTGATTTGCATTTTATTGAGTGAAATAAGTATTTGATCCCCCATCAATCAGCAAGATTTCTGTCTCCCAGGTGTCTTCTATACAGGTAACAAGCTGAGATTAGGAGCACTCTCTCTTAAAAAGGAAGTGCTCCTAATCTCAGCTTGTTACCTGTATAAAAGACACCTGTCTACAGAAGCAATCAGATTCCAATCTCTCCACCATGGCCAAGACCAAAGACCTGTCCAAGGATGTCGGGGAGAAGATTGTAGATCTACACAAGGCTGGAATGGGCTACAAGACCATCGCCAAGCAGCTTGGTGAGAGGGGGACAACAGTTGGTGCGATTTATTCGCAAATGGAAGAAACACAAAATGACTTGCATGGAGCCCCCAGACCGAGGGAGATTGGAAGATCTCACCTGGTGGAGCTTCAATGATGATGAGAACGGTGAGGAATCAGCCCAGAACTACACGGGAGGAGCTTCTCAATGATCTCAGCTGGGACCAAAGTCACCAAGAGAACAAATCGGTAACACACTACACCGTGATCGACTGAAATCCTGCAGCCCCCGCAAGGTCCTACTGCTCAAGAAATCACATGTACAGCCCGTCTGAAGATTACTAATGAACATCTGAATGATTCAGAGGAGAACTGGGTGGAAGTGTTGTGGTCAGAGGAGAGCAAAATCGAGCTCTTTGGCATCAACTCAACTTGTGTTTGGAGGAGAAGGAATGCTGCCTATGACCCCAAGAACACCATCCCCCACCGTCATACATGGAGGACCTATGACCCCCAAGAACACCATCCCCCACTGTCATACATGGAGGACCTATGACCCCCAAGAACACCATCCCCCACTGTCATACATGGAGGACCTATGACCCCAAGAACACCATCCCCCACCGTCATACATGGAGGACCTATGACCCCCAAGAACACCATCCCCCACCGTCATACATGGAGGACCTATGACCCCCAAGAACACCATCCCCCACTGTCATACATGGAGGACCTATGACCCCAAGAACACCACCCCCCACCGTCATACATGGAGGACCTATGACGCCAAGAACACCATCCCCCACCGTCATACATGGAGGACCCATGACCCCAAGAACACCATCCCCCACCGTCATACATGGAGGACCCATGACCCAAGAACACCATCCCCCACCGTCATACATGGAGGACCTATGACCCCAAGAACACCCTCCCCCACCGTCATACATGAGGACCTATGACCCCAAGAACACCCTCCCCCACCGTCATACATGGAGGACTAGGGGTGCAACGGATTGTCGCCGATCCGTGATCCGAACGGGCCACCCCATTCGGATCGGCACACCCCGCGATCCGCGGAGCGCTCCGCGGCCTCGGCCTTAGGAAAGGCCGCGGCTTCGGCCTAGCTCCGGAGCGGCGGCCATCTTGGTACACCCGGCCACTGTTTACAATGTGATTGCTCCGTCAAATTTGACGGAGCGATCACTTGTAAACATACCCTGCATTACCCAGCCAATATCCTGCATTAACCCTGCATTAACCCTGCATATACTCTGCATTAACCCTGCATATACTCTGCATTAACCCTGCATATACTCTGCATTAACCCTGCATATACTCTGCGATACTCTGTATTACCCAGCCAATACTCTGCGATACTCTGCCATTACCCAGCCAATACTCTGCGATACTCTGCATTACCCAGCCAATACTCTGCGATACTCTGCATTACCCAGCCAATACTCTGCGATACTCTGCATTAACCCTGCATATACTCTGCGATACCCAGCCAATACTCTGCGATACCCAGCCAATACTACAGTGGGAGAGGATGTGGATATTACAGTGGGGGAGATGACGTGGATATTACAGTGGGGACTATATGGTGGCAGAATTTTTTACAGGTTTTTGCAAATTCAATTATTATTTGCTGATCCGAAAAATGATCCGATCCGTGACTCCTGATCCGAGGATCGATCCGATCCGTGAGTTTTTTGATCCGTTGCACCCCTATGGAGGACCTATGACCCCAAGAACACCATCCCCCACCGTCATACATGGAGGACCCATGACCCCCAAGAACACCATCCCCCACCGTCATACATGGAGGACCCATGACCCCAAGAACACCATGCCCCACCGTCATACATGGAGGACCCATGACCCAAGAACACCATCCCCACCGTCATACATGGAGGTCCTATGACCCCAAGAACACCATCCCCCACCGTCATACATGGAGGTCCTATGACCCCAAGAGCACCATCCCCCACCGTCCATACATGGAGGACCTATGACCCCAAGAACACCATCCCCCACCGTCATACATGAGGTCCTATGACCCCAAGAACACCTTCCCCCACCGTCATACATGGAGGACCCATGACCCCAAGAACACCATCCCCCACCGTCATACATGGAGGTCCTATGACCCCAAGAGCACCATCCCCCACCGTCATACATGGAGGTCCTATGACCCCAAGAGCACCATCCCCCCACCGTCATACATGGAGGACCCATGACCCCAAGAACACCATCCCCCACCGTCATACATGGAGGACCCATGACCCCAAGAACACCATCCCCACCGTCATACATGGAGGTCCTATGACCCCAAGAGCACCATCCCCCACCGTCAT
This sequence comes from Lithobates sylvaticus, assembly GCA_028564925.1. Lineage (NCBI taxonomy): Eukaryota > Metazoa > Chordata > Amphibia > Anura > Ranidae > Lithobates > Lithobates sylvaticus. The sequence continues at coordinate 12,891,468 of CM053033.1, read as the reverse complement.
ACATGGAGGACCCATGACCCCAAGAACACCTTCCCCCACCGTCATACATGGAGGACCCATGACCCCAAGAACACCATCCCCACCGTCATACATGGAGGTCCTATGACCCCAAGAGCACCATCCCCCACCGTCATACATGGAGGACCTATGACCCCAAGAACCCCATCCCCCACCGTCATACATGGAGGTCCTATGACCCCAAGAACACCTTCCCCCACCGTCATACATGGAGGACCCATGACCCCAAGAACACCATCCCCCACCGTCATACATGGAGGTCCTATGACCCCCAAGAACACCATCCCCCACCGTCATACATGGAGGTCCTATGACCCCAAGAACACCTTCCCCCACCGTCATACATGGAGGACCCATGACCCCAAGAACACCATCCCCACCGTCATACATGGAGGTCCTATGACCCCCAAGAACACCATCCCCCACTGTCATACATGGAGGACCTATGACCCCAAGAACACCATCCCCCACCGTCATACATGGAGGTGGAAACATTCTGCTTTGGGGGTGTTTTTCTGCTAAGGGGACAGGACAACTTCACCACATCAAAGGGATGATGGACGGGGCCATGTACCATCATATCTTGGGTGAGAACCCCCTTCCCTCAGCCAGGGCAATAACAAATGGGTCGTGGATGGGTACTCCAGCAGGACAATGACCCAAAACACACGGCCAAGGCAACAAAGGAGTGACTCAAGAAAGAGAACATTAGGGTCCTGCAGTGGCCTAGCCAGTCTCCAGACCTTAATCCCATAGAAAATATGTGGAGGGACTGAAGGTTCGAGTTACCAAACATCAGCCTGGAAACCTTAATGACTTGGAGAGGATCTGCAAAGAGGACAAAATCCCTCCTGAGATGTTCGAACCTGGAGGCAAACTCCAAGAAACGTCTGACCTCTGTGATCGCCAACAAGGGTTTCTCCACCAAGTACCAAGTCATGTTTTTTGCGAAGGGTTAAAAAAACGTATTTCACTCCATTAACTACTTGCCGACCAGTACAGCAGCCGCTTTTAAAGGGGTATAGAGGGCGCGCGACATAGGAGCCGATGCGCCTGGCGGCCGCGATGCCCACCGGCCACCCGCGATCGCTCCTCAGAGGGCCAGAACGGGAATCTGTCAATGTAAACAGACAGATCCCCCCGTTCTGTCTAGTGATCAGGAACAGCGATCTCTCCCCTCCCTCTAGTCAGTCACCTCCCCCAACAGTTAGAAAACACCTCCCTAGGGAAGACATTTAACCCCTTGATCGCCCCCCTGATGTTAACCCCTTCTCTGCCAGTGACATTTATACAGTAATCAGTGGCTATTTTTAGCACTGAACGCTGTATAAATGTCACTGGTCCCAAAAAAATAAAAATAAAAAAAAAGTCAGAAGTGTCCGATCTGTCCGCCGCAATGTCACAGTCCCGAAAAAAAAAAAAAAAAATGATATATATATTCGCAGCTCGCCGCCATCACTAGTAAAAAATAAAAAAAGTTGCTGGAGCTGCAATGGTTAATTCCTTAACGTTATTTTTTTGAAAAAAAAAATGTTTGCAAAACCGTTGCACAAATAAAGTGTGACATAAAAAAAAAATTGCAACAACTGCAAAATGCGAACTGAATCGCCTCAAGGCTAAAGAAAAAAAAAAAGTATATATTATATATATATATATGTTTGGGGGGGGGGGGGGGCTTCTGAATAGTTTTCTAGCAAAAAAGAAAGAAGAAGATAACTAGTTGCCGCCCACCATCAAATTAGGGCGGGGTGGTGCGGGTCTCGTTCTGGGTGGGCGTCATATGGCGGCGTCCCAGAGCGGTGACTCTTGCACCGATCGCAGCCGCACTGTGTTGCTAGGACACAATGCGACCCCGATCTCTGTAAATAGCCGTGTCCGCGCCTGTTTAACCATGTGATCGGCTGTGTCCAATCACAGGCGGTCACATGTAAACACGGAGATGCCGGTAATGGGCGCTCCTCGCCTCACACTGACAGAGTGTGTGGAGAGGAGAGCCGATCAGCTGCATCTCCTCACAGGAGACATTGAGACATGTAATCAGGGCACTGATTACAATAGTGACACCAGTGCCACAAATCAGTGCCAGCAATGAGTGCCCACCCCTGCCCATAAGTACCATTGGTGATGCCAGTCTGTGCTGGCTATTAGTCCCGCCTATCAGTGCTGCCCATCATTGCTCATCACTGTTGTCCATCAATGCCCATCAGTGTTGCCCATCAGTACCACCTATCAGTGCGGCATATTAGTGCCTCATCAGTGCCACCTAATCAGTGCCCACCAGTTCAGCCTATCAGTGCCCATCAATGCCACCTAACAGTGCTGCATATTAGTGCCTCATCAGTGCCACCTAATCAATGCCCACCAGTTCAGCCTATCAGTGCCCATCAATACCACCTAACAGTGCCGCATATTAGTGCCTCATCAGTGCCACCTTATTAATGCCCACCAGTTCAGCCTATCAGTGCCCATCAATGCCACCTAACAGTGCCGCATATTAGTGCCTCATCAGTGCCACCTAATCAATGCCCACCAGTTCAGCCTATCAGTGCCCATCAATGACGCCTCTCTGTGACGCCCAGTGTCCACTAGTGCCACTTATCAGTGCCACCTAATCAGTGCCCACCAGTTCAGCCTATCAGTGCCCATCAGTGATGCCTCTCCGTGATGCCTATCAGTGTCCACTAGTGCCGCTTATCAATGCCCATAAATGCCACCGAACAGTGCCGCATATTAGTGCCACCTCATCAATGCCCACCAGTTCAGCCTATCAGTGCCCAGTGCCACCTATCAGTGCCGCATATTAGTGCCTCATCAGTGCCACCTCATCAATGCCCACCAGTTTAGCCTATCAGTGCCCTTTAGTGCCGCTTATCAGTGCCACCTATTAGTGCCCATCAATGCCACCTAACTGTGCCCATAAGTGCAGCATATTAGTGCCTCCTCGTCACTGCCCACCAGTTCAGCCTATCAGTGCCGCCTCATCAGTGAAGGAGAAAAATTACTTAATTACAAAATTTACTGACAGAAACCAAGTAAAAAATAAAATAAAAGCCCCAGCAGTGAGTAACTGCTTGCCGACCGCCGGCGGTCAATTGACGGCCAGGCGCGCAGCTCCCATTGCGGGAGGGCGTCATACAACGACCTCGCCTTTACGGCCCACCAGGGGGGCGCACGCGGCCGCCCTGTCACTGGGCACTCGATGCACGTGCCCGTCAGCTGCGATTGCCCGGTAACACAGCAGGACCGTGGAGCTGTGTATGTAAACACACAGATCCACGTCCTGTCAGTGGAGAGGAGACCGATGGGGTGTTCCCAGGACACAGGAACACCGATCAGTCTCCTCCCCTTGTGAGTCCCCTCCCCCTACAGTTAGAATCACTCCCAGGGAACAAACATCGATCGCCCCCCCCTAGTGTTAACCCCTTCCCTGCCAGTCACATTTATACAGTAAATCAGTGCATTTTTATAGCAACGATCGCTGTGTAAATGTGACTGTTCCCAAAAATGTGTCAAACGTGTCCGATATGTCCGCCGCAATGTCGCAGTCACGATAAAAAATAAAAATAAAAAACGGTATTTAAGCGGTTAAGAGAAAAAGCCGCCGCGGTGGCCCGAGGAGCGCAGAATGTCCCGTTCACGCCTCTCACGCTACGATCGGCCGGTCCAACCCTGGCGCAGAAAATCCCGCTCCTCTATAGGAGGTCTAAGGACCGCCCCCCCTCCCCCCGAAGGCACTGTGACATCACTGGACCGGGCCTGCAAAATAAGTGATCATGTGATGTGAAGGGGCCCTAAAAAAGCCAGGGGGGGGAGGGGGGCCCTAAAAAGTGGAGTTCTTCTTTAAGGGCCTGCACACTGATGGTGTCCATCACTAGTTACCATGGCAACAAAGAAAAGACCCCAATAGAAGAGAATAAACCGGATACAGCCAATCAGGACTGCTGTATACATCCCCAGAGACTTCTATCCATCATTATATACACACACCGGGGAGCCCCGACCACACCGGACACATATATATAATATACACACACTGGATACTCACCGACTGATCCCCGCCGCTCTTCTCTCTACCCACACAAAGGAACCCTCCGCCGCTTCCGCCAATCCCCGCCTTTGATTGGCCGCTCTCACTTTCCGTACACTCTCCGCAGCCCCGATTGGCCGCCTGTCCCTTCCGGCTTCCAAAGAGGGTGACAGAAGGGAGGGATTAGACGCTGATTGGTTGAAGGATTACGCTACGTTCCCGTGATTGGCTGCGGCGCTCTTCCTTGTCCTTGCGAAGCTTAAGTGAGATTTCCAGGCTTGTTGTACCGCAGCGACATCTGCCGGAGGATGAGCTAAACAGGCGTGTGAAGGGGAAGGGAGGAGGGAGATAATAGTGTACATGAGAACCAAATCCTTCAAAGAAATTTAGCAAAAAATATATATAAATAAATAAATAAAAAATAAAAAAAAATGATTGTTGTTACAACTTTCTCTACACTTGTAATGTACATTTTTTTTCTTTTTTAAAAGAAAAAATACATTAATTATAAAAAATTGAAAATGTTATTAAAAAAAAAAAAAAAAAATTTGATTATTGTCACAACTTTCTCTACACTTGTCATGTCATTTTTGAAATAAATAAATAAACAAACAGATAAATAAATTAATTATAAAAAAACAGAAAATGTTATTAATAAAAAATAAACCTTTTTTTATTGTTGTTAATACTTTCTCTACACTTATGACAAAATATTTTTTATTAATATCATTTTCAGTTTTTCATAATTAATGAATTTATCCGTTTGTTTCTTTGTTTGTTTATTTATTTTTTCTTTCAATCATTTTTCTTAAAAGATAAATAATACATTTTACGTCATGTAAAACTGAAAATGTTATTAATAATAATTAAAAAAAAAAAAAAAAATAAATAAAAATAAATTAAACATAAATAAAAAATACATTTAAAAAAATTGATTGTTGTTACAACTTTCTCTACACTTGTCATGTAATTTTATGTTTTTTTTTTTTAATAAAAATTGAAAGAAAAAAAAATAAACAAACAAAGAAACAAATAGATAAACACATTAATTATAAAAAAACTGAAAATGTTATTAATAAAAAAATAATTTAAAAAATTGATTGTTGTTACAACTTTCTCTACACTTGTCATGTCATTTTTGAAATAAATAAATAAACAAATAAACAAACAGATAAATACATTAATTATAAAAAAAAAACTGAAAATGTTATTAATAAAAAAAGAAACCTTTTTTTATTGTTGTTAATACTTTCTCTACACTTATGACAAAATATTTTTTATTAACATCATTTTCAGTTTTTCATAATTAATGAATTTATCTGTTTGTTTCTTTGTTTGTTTATCTATTTTTTCTTTCAATCATCTTTCTTAAAAAAAAAAATAATACATTTTACATGACTTAAAATGTATTATTTATCTTTTAAGAACAATGATTGAAATAAAAAATAAAAATAAACAAACAAAGAAACAAACACATAAATACACTAATTATAAAAAAACTGAAAATGTTATTAATAAAAAATAAATTTAAAAAAATTGATTGTTGTTACAACTTCCTCTACACTTGTCATGTAATTTTTTTTTTTTTTTAATAAAAATGATTGAAAGAAAAAAAAATAAACAAACAAAGAAACAAATAGATAAATACATTAATTATAAAAAAAACTGAAAATGTTATTAATAAAAAAATAATTTAAAAAATTGATTGTTGTTACAACTTTCTCTACACTTGTCATGTAATTTTTTTTTTTTTTTTAAGAAAAATTATTGAAAGAAAAAATAAATAAATAAACAAACAAAGAAATAAACAGATAAATACATTAATTATATAAAAAAAACTGAAAATGTTATTAAGAAAAACTAAATGTAAAAAAAATGTATTGTTACAACTTTCTCTACACTTGTCATGTAAATTTTTTTTATTTATTTATTTATATATGTAATATTTGTATTATGTATAATTATTATGTATTATTATATACAGTATCTATTATTTATATATGTATTCAAACCCAATGAAAAAAGAACACATATACTGACATATATATATATATATATGTAGCGCCGACACTTTTTTCAAAGTGTGCGCTATTCTAGTAAACTTAGTTTTTCCCAAAACTGTAATTGAGTTTGGGGTTAATTATTATAGGTCAGTGATGGCGAACCTATGGCACGCGTGCCACAGCTGGCACGCAGAGCCATCTCTGTGGGCACACGAGAGGGTCCAGGACAGAGCTAGAGGTCTCTCTCTCCTCTCAGCCCCCTCTCTCTTTCAGCCCCCCCTCTTTTTCCATCACCCCCCCTCTGTGTGTCCCCCTCTATCTGTTTCCCCTCTCTCTCAGCTCACCCCTCTCTCAGCATCTCTCTCGCACCCCTCTCTCTCTGTCCCCCTTCTTTCTCTGTCCCCCTCTCTCACACCCCTCTCTCTCTGTCCCCCATCTCTCTCTCTCTCTCTCCCGCTTTCTCTCTGTCCCCTCTCCCTCTCTCTATGTCCCCTCTCCCTCTCTCAGCCCCTCTCCCTCTCAGCCCCCCACCCTCTCTCTGTTCCCCCTCTCTCTCAGCATATCTGACACCCCTCTCTCTCTCTCTCTGCCCCCCCCTTCCTCTCTCTCGGTTCCCACTCTCTTTCAGCATATTTCTCACACCCCTCTCTCTCTCTGCCCCCCTCCCTCTCAGCATCTCTCTCACACCCCTCACTCTCACTCCCCTCTCTCTCTGTCTCACCCCCACCTCCTTCGCTCAGCCCCCCTCTCTCGTGAATTGCCGTGTTGGCACTTTGCAACACAAAACCAAGGTATTTATTTCAGTTTGGGCACTCGGGTTCAAAAAGGTTTGCCATCACTGTTATAGGTTATGCTTTGGCATCAGTCTGGCTGGGCTGTACTGGAGTTCTGCCTGGTCATAGGTGAGGTGGCACCTGTGACAGGCTGAGAACGCAGTCTGGTTGGACGCATTAGGTACCAATCTACCTATCAGTGTATATCAGTGCCACCTATCAGTGTATATCAGTGTCACCTATCAGTGTATATCAGTGCCACCTATCAGTGTATATCAGTGCCACCTATCAGTGTATATCAGTGCCACCTATCAGTGTGTGCCACCTATCAGTGTCAGTGTCACCTATCAGTGTATATCAGTGTCACCTATCAGTGTATATCAGTGCCACCTATCAGTGTATATCAGTGTCACCTATCAGTGTATATCAGTGTCACCTATCAGTGTATATCAGTGCCACCTATCAGTGTATATCAGTGCCACCTATCAGTGTATATCAGTGTCCCCTATCAGTGTATATCAGTGTCACCTATCAGTGTATATCAGTGCCACCTATCAGTGTATATCAGTGCCACCTATCAGTGTATATCAGTGTCCCCTATCAGTGTTTATCAGTGCCACCTATCAGTGTATATCAGTGCCACCTATCAGAGTATATCAGTGTCACCTATCAGTGTATATCAGTGCCACCTATCAGTGTATATCAGTGCCACCTATCAGAGTATATCAGTGCCACCTATCAGTGTATATCAGTGCCACCTATCAGTGTATATCAGTGTCACCTATCAGTGTATATCAGTGCCACCTATCAGTGTATATCAGTGTCACCTATCAGTGTATATCAGTGCCACCTATCAGTGTATATCAGTGTCACCTATCAGTGTATATCAGTGTCACCTATCAGTGTATATCAGTGCCACCTATCAGTGTATATCAGTGCCACCTATCAGTGTATATCAGTGTCCCCTATCAGTGTTTATCAGTGACACCTATCAGTGTATATCAGTGTCACCTATCAGTGTATATCAGTGCCACCTATCAGTGTATATCAGTGCCACCTATCAGTGCCACCTATCAGTGTATATCAGTGTCCCCTATCAGTGTTTATCAGTGCCACCTATCAGTGTATATCAGTGCCACCTATCAGAGTATATCAGTGTCACCTATCAGTGTATATCAGTGCCACCTATCAGTGTATATCAGTGCCACCTATCAGAGTATATCAGTGCCACCTATCAGTGTATATCAGTGCCACCTATCAGTGTATATCAGTGTCACCTATCAGTGTATATCAGTGCCACCTATCAGTGTATATCAGTGTCACCTATCAGTGTATATCAGTGTCACCTATCAGTGTATATCAGTGCCACCTATCAGTGTATATCAGTGCCACCTATCAGTGTATATCAGTGCCACCTATCAGTGTATATCAGTGTCACCTATCAGTGTATATCAGTGCCACCTATCAGTGTATATCAGTGTCACCTATCAGTGTATATCAGTGCCACCTATCAGTGTATATCAGTGCCACCTATCAGTGTATATCAGTGCCACCTATCAGTGTATATCAGTGTCACCTATCAGTGTATATCAGTGTCACCTATCAGTGTATATCAGTGTCACCTATCAGTGTATATCAGTGCCACCTATCAGTGTATATCAGTGCCACCTATCAGTGTATATCAGTGCCACCTATCAGTGTATATCAGTGTCACCTATCAGTGTATATCAGTGCCACCTATCAGTGTATATCAGTGTCACCTATCAGTGTATATCAGTGCCACCTATCAGTGTATATCAGTGCCACCTATCAGTGTATATCAGTGCTACCTGTGACAGCGCTGAAAATTGCCCTGGGCAGGAAGGGGGTAAGAGCGCCCGGTAGATAAGTTGACCTTTGTGAACATGTAATGTGTTCCCCACTCCTGCATCATCTCCCCAATCCACCGGATCTAATGACAGCAAGCGGAGGATCTTCTCCCTGAACTCACTGTCACTATTTAAAAAAATAAATAAAAAAAATATATATATAGTGTAGTTCCTGTTAGTGGAAATAATTGGATATGAGGGAATGTTAATCTATGGGGGGGGGGGGCATCAAATACGATACATAAATTAATATATATTTATTCGTTTTTTTTGCACTTAATTAGGTAGGAAGACACAGCAAACTATTAAAAAAAAAACATGGCTCCAACCCCCCCCCCCCCCCCCCCGGCCACGTCATTCATTCACAGGGTTCTGTAAATGGGAAACTACAAGTACCGACGGCCTTTGCGGCTGTCAGCTTGTAGTTCTCCATGAACTATCAGGGAGGGCGCTGTTGAGCACTTTAGGCGGTTCATTGTCTTTTTCCTGCCTGCCTGTAGGAGGGAGGAGCAGACGGATACAGAGACAGGTCTGCAGGAGTCCTGCATGGCACCCGCAATCTGCTGATAATGGGTACAATGGGTGCAATGGGTGCAATGGGTGCAATGGGTGCAATGGGTACAATGCTTTCCAGGCTACTAGTAAAAAAAAAAATCATAAATGCTAATTTTCTTTACCTGCAAAAAGATGTGCATTTATTTATTTTATTTTAAAAAAAAGATGAACTCATCCTTTAACCCCCCCCCCCCATAGATGAACTTATCCTTTAACCCCCCCCCCCCCATAGATGAACTTATCCTTTAACCCCCCCCATAGATGAACTTATTCTTTAACCCCCATATATGAACTTATATTTTAACCCCCCACCCCCCCAGATGAAATTATCCTTTAACCCCCCCCCCCCCATAGATGAACTTATCCTTTAAGCCCCCCCCCACCCCCCCATAGATGAACTTATCCTTTAACCCCCCCCCCATATTATGAACTTATCCCCCCCCCCCACCCCCTCCCCCCCCTTTTATTTAACCCCCCCCCCCCCCCATAGATGAACTTATCCTTTAACACCCCCCCCCCCATAGATTAAACCTATCCTTTACCCCCCCCCCCCCCCCATAGATTAACTTATCCTTTAACCCCCCCCCCCCATAGATGAACTTATCCTTTAACCCCCCCCCCCCCCCCCCTAACCCCCCCCCCCCCATAGATGAACTTATCGTTCAACCCCCCCCCCCCATGGATGAACTTATCCTTTAACCCCCCATAGATGAACTTATCCTTTAACTCCCCCCCCCATAGATGAACTTATCCTTTAACCCCCCCCCCCCATCCCCCCCCCCCCCCCCATAAATGAACTTATCCTTTAACTCCCCCCCCCCCCCCCCCCCCCCCCCCCCCCCCCCCCCATAGATGAACTTATCCTTTAACCCCCCCCCATAGATGAACTTATCCTTTAACCCCCATATATGAACTTATATTTTAACCCCCCACCCCCCCCCAGATGAAATTATCCTTTAACCCCCCCCATAGATGAACGTATCCTTTAACCCCCCCCATAGATGAAATTATCCTTTAACCCCCCCATAGATGAACTTATCCTTTAAATCCCCCCCCCCCCATAGATGAACTTATCCTTTAACCCCCCCCATAGATGAACTTATCCTTTAAATCCCCCCCCCCCCATAGATGAACTTATCCTTTAACCCCCCCCCCCCCCCATAGATGAACTTATCCTTTAACCCCCCCATAGATGAACTTATTCTTTAACTCCCCCCCCCCATAGATGAACTTATCCTTTAACCCCCCCCCATAGATGAACTTATCCTTTAACCCCCCCCCCATAGATTGACTTATCCTTTAACCCCCCCTAGATGAACTTATCCTTTAACCCCCCATAGATGAACTTATTCTTTAACTCCCCCCCCCCCCCCATAGATGAACTTATCCTTTAACCCCCCCCCCCCCCATAGATGAACTTATCCTTTAACCCCCCCCCCATAGATGAACTTATCCTTTAACCCCCCCCCATAGATTGACTTATCCTTTAACCCCCCCATAGATGAACTTATCCTTTAACCCCCCCCCCCCCATATATGAACTTATATTTTAACCCCCCACCCCCCAGATGAAATTATCCTTTAACCCCCCCCCCCATAGATGAACTTATCCTTTAACCCCCCCCCCCCATAGGTGAACTTATCCTTTAACCCCCATATATGATCTTATATTTTAAACCCCCACCCCCCCCCCCCAGATTAAATTATCCTTTAACCCCCCCCCCCATAGATGGACTTATCCTTTAACACCCCCCCCCCATAGATGAGCTTATCCTTTAACTCCCCCCCCCATAGATGAACTTTACCAAAGAGTTAAAGTGGATGTAAACCCAATTAATGACATTTGGGCTGGGCACATCTATCTGCAGTGTTTCCTTATCTCTCTTTAAAGCCCTGAGTCCCTTCGTTTTCTCCTGCTCCGTTCTTCTGTTATCATTTGGGAAATAGACGTATGAGTGCTGCCAGCATTTCTGCAGAGGTTGTAGGGGTGGGGGGGTCAGCCTGTCAGTGCTCAGACCATACGCCGCACACTGCATCAAATTGGTTTGCATGGCTGTCATCCCAGAAGGAAGCCTCTTCTAAAGATGATGCACAAGAAAGTCTGCAAACAGTTTGCTGAAGACAAGCAGACTAAGGACATGGATTACTGGAACCACGTCCTGTGGTCTGATGAGACCAAGATAAACGTATTTGGTGTCAGACGGTGTCAGGCGTGTGTGGGGACAACCAGGTGAGGAGGACAAAGACAAGTGTGTCTTGCCTACAGTCAGGCATGGTGGTGGGAGTGTCATGGTCTGGGGCTGCATGAGTGCTGCCGGCACTGGGGGGGCTACAGATCATTGAGGGAACCATGAATGTCAACATGTACTGTGACATACTGAAGCAGAGCATGATCCCCTCCCTTCAGAGACTGGGCCGCAGGGCAGTATTCCAACATGATAACCACCCCAAACACACCTCCAAGACCACCACTGCCTTGCTAAAGAAGCTGAGGGTAAAGGTGATGGACTGGCCAAGCATGTCTCCAGACCTAAATCCTATTGATCATCTGTGGGACATCCTCAAACGGAAGGTGGAGGAGCACAAGGTCTCCAACATCCACCAGCTCCGTGATGTCATCATGGAGGAGGGGAAGAGGACTCCAGTGGCAACCTGTGAAGCTCTGGTGACCTCCATGCCCAAGAGGGTTAAGGCAGTGCTGGAAAATAATGGCGGCCGCACAAAATATTGAGACTTTAGGCCCAATTTGGACATTTTCACTTAGGGGTGTACTGACTTTTGTTGCCAGCGGTTTAGACATTAATGGCTGTGTGTTGAGTTATTTTGAGGGGACGGCAAATTTACACTGTTATACAAGCTGTACACTCACTACTTTACATTGTAGACAAGTGTCATTTCTTCAGTGTTGTCACATGAAAAGATAGAAGAAAAGATTCACAGAAATTTGAGGGGTGTACTTACTTTTGTTAAATACTGTATACAAGCTGTATTTTTAGTATATATATATATATACAGGGGCGGACTGACAACTCATGGGGCCCCCGGGCAATAGGAGATTATGGGGCCACACAGTATACACAGACATGTTTCTATTGGCTGAGAAGGTACTGGAGAGGTGGGGCAGCTATAATCTCGGGATTTTTAGACCAAAAGGATGTCGGTAAGGGACATTTCAGAAACAGATGTAAAAAAAACCCCACAGATTTTTACATACTGTCCCTGGTTTTACTGAGGCTGGCAACCCTGATAGGGCCCGAGTGGCCGAATGATCAGTCCGCCCCTGTATATATATATATATGTATTACATTTTTTTGGTTGAAATAGATGGACTAACTATATAACTACCGTATTTATCGGCGTATAACACGCACTTTTCCCCCCTTAAAATCGGGGGAAAGTCGTGGGTGCGTGTTATACGGCGATACCCCCCAAAAAAAGTGACAAAAATAGCGAGCAGCGCCGAAAAAGACCGAAGTGCCGCCGGAAAAAACCGAAGTGCCGCTGGAAAAGACTGAGCCGACTGTTCGGCTCCGCTCGTAGTCCCGCCTCCCTGCGCTCGCTCTCGAAACAGCAGGGAGGCGGGACCGTGAGCGGAGCCGAACAGTCGGCTCAGTCTTTTCCGGCGCCGCTTCGGTCTTTTCCGGCTGCGATTCGGTCTTTTTCGGCGGCGCTTTGGCGGTGGAGGGAAATTTAAACGTGGGCAAGGCTGCAGATGTCGCTGGCAAGCTGCAAATGACACTGGGCAAGCTGCAAATGACACTGGGCAAGCTGCAAATGACACTGGGCAAGGCTGCAAATGATGCTGGGCAAGGCTGCAAATGACACTGGGTAAGGCTGCAAATGACACTGGGCAAGCTGCAAATGACACTGGGCAAGGCTGCAAATGACGCTGGGCAAGGCTGCAAATGATGCTGGGCAAGGCTGCAAATGACACTGGGCAAGGCTGCAAATGACACTGGGTAAGGCTGCAAATGACACTGGGCAAGCTGCAAATGACACTGGGCAAGCTGCAAATGACACTGGGCAAGCTGCAAATGACACTGGGCAAGCTGCAAATGATGCTGGGCAAGCTGCAAATGACACTGGGCAAGGCTGCAAATGACACTGGGCAAGCTGCAAATGACACTGGGCAAGGCTGCAAATGACGCTGGGCAAGCTGCAAATGACGCTGGGCAAGCTGCAAATGACACTGGGCAAGCTGCAAATGACACTGGGCAAGCTGCAAATGATGCTGGGCAAGCAGCAAATGACACTGGGCAAGGCTGCAAATGACGCTGGCAAGCTGCAAATGACGCTGGGCAAGCTGCAAATGATGCTGGGCAAGCTGCAAATGACGCTGGCAAGCTGCAAATGACACTGGGCAAGGCTGCAAATGACACTGGGCAAGGCTGCAAATGACACTGGGCAAGCTGCAAATGATGCTGGGCAAGCTGCAAATGTCGCTGGCAAGCTGCAAATGACACTGGCAAGGCTGCAAATGACACTGGCAAGCTGCAAATGACACTGGGCAAGCTGCAAATGACACTGGCAAGCTGCAAATGACACTGGGCAAGCTGCAAATGACGCTGGGCAAGGCTGCAAATGACACTGGGCAAGGCTGCAAATGACACTGGGCAAGCTGCAAATGACACTGGGCAAGGCTGCAAATGACGCTGGGCAAGCTGCAAATGACACTGGGCAAGCTGCAAATGACACTGGGCAAGCTGCAAATGATGCTGGGCAAGCTGCAAATGACACTGGGCAAGGCTGCAAATGACGTTGGCAAGCTGCAAATGACGCTGGGCAAGCTGCAAATGATGCTGGGCAAGCTGCTAATGACACTGGGCAAGGTTGCAAATGACGCTGGCAAGCTGCAAATGACGCTGGGCAAGGCTGCAAATGATGCTGGGCAAGGCTACAAATGATGCTTAAATGTAAGTTTTTTTCCCCTAAATTTCCCTCCTAAAACTTTTTTTCCTTAAAATGCCCTCCTAAACTTGGGGTGCATGTTATACGCCGGTGCGTGTTATGCGCCGGTGCGTGTTATGCGCCGGTGCGTGTTATACGCCGATAAATACGGTATATATGTAACTAAACAGTGAAAGCAAAATGTTCTTTCACCTCCTCAGTCTTCAGCCTCATCTAATATTATGAGTGGCTGAAGCCCCCCTCCCCCCCCCCAATTCCTTGTCAGTGCCCCATCCTCGGGGCAAATACTGCCAAAGCTTTTTTTTGCAAAATCACAAGGATTAAAAAATTTTAAATTCACAAAGTTCTTCTCTCCGTATGAATAATGAATATTCCCGTCACAGAAATCCTGTAATCCGGCCAAGTTCCTAAACTTCTGGTTCCGGAACTTGACAAAAAAAAAAAAAAAAGAAAAAAGACACTAAAGATTATTTTAATTGTGACAGCCCAAAAAAAAAGAATTGCTGCCTAAGCAGTTGGCGGTGTCAGTGGTCTGGCGCCTTCCCCCCCCCCCCCCCCCGGTGATCTACGCCTGGCACCGCTCAGGAAGCCGGAGAAGGGCAGTCAATGAGCGGCTGACATCCGAATGTCACCAACCATTACGGTGACAGCGAGGGCGCCCGGCGCAGGATTTTGACTCTTATTGTATGAGATTTAAGTTATGGCTGTTTAATTGTTTTTTTTAAATAAAGCTGAGTGGGTAAGGTCTATATTTAGAGAGCCATAAATATGTATGGGGGGGGGGGGGGATGGGGGGGGGGGGGGGCGACATTATACAAGAAGCCGAAGACGGCTAAACTCCCATCCCCCGAGGGCAGAGATAATGGGCTCTAATGACATTTCCACCCCGCGGGTCTGACTGCCAATGACAAGACCTAAAACCGGGACTCTACATTCCAAAATCAGAGCTCAATAAAAGGATGAGAACCTCTACCGCGCCACGTGTATTCTACCCAATAAAGTATACACCCGACCCCAGCACAGCCCAGCACAGGCCATGTATTCTACCCAATAATCTACACACCCGACCCCAGCACATGCCATGTATTCTACCCAGTGTTCAATACACCTGACCCCAGCACATGACAAGTATTCTACCCAGTGTTCAATACACCCGACCCCAGCACAGCCCAGCACAGGCCATGTATTCTATCCAATAATCTACACACCCGACCCCAGCACATGCCATGTATTCAGTGTGATCAGTGGGAGGAATAGTGTCCCATCATTGGTGTCAGTGGGAGGAATAGTGCCCCATCATTGGTATCAGTGGGAGGAATAGTGCCCCATCATTGGTATCAGTGGGAGGAAGGAATAGTGCCCCATCATTGGTATCAGTGGGAGGAATAGTGCCCCATCATTGATATCAGTGGGAGGAATAGTGCCCCATCATTGGTATCAGTGGAAGGAATAGTGCCCCATCATTAGTATCAGTGGGGGGAATAGTGCCCCATCATTGGTATCAGTGTGGGAGGAATAGTGCCCCATCATTGGTATCAGTGGGAGGAATAGTGCCCCATCATTAGTATCAGTGGGGGGAATAGTGCCCCATCATTGGTATCAGTGGGAGGAATAGTGCCCCATCATTGGTATCAGTGGGAGGAATAGTGCCCCATCATTAGTATCAGTGGGGGGAATAGTGCCCCATCATTGGTATCAGTGTGGGAGGAATAGTGCCCCATCATTGGTATCAGTGGGAGGAATAGTGCCCCATCATTCGTATCAGTGGGAGGAATAGTGCCCCATCATTAGTATCAGTGGGGGGAATAGTGCCCCATCATTGGTATCAGTGGGAGGAATAGTGCCCCATCATTAGTATCAGTGGGGGGAATAGTGCCCCATCATTGGTATCAGTGGGAGGAATAGAGCCCCATCATTGGTATCAGTGGGAGGAATAGTGCCCCATCATTGATATCAGTGGGAGGAATAGTGCCCCATCATTGGTATCAGTGGGAGGAATAGTGCCCCATCATTGGTATCAGTGGAAGGAATAGTGCCCCATCATTGGTATCAGTGGGAGGAATAGTGCCCCATCATTGGTATCAGTGGGGGAATAGTGCCCCATCATTGGTATCAGTGGGAGGAATAGTGCCCCATCATTAGTATCAGTGGGGGGAATAGTGCCCCATCATTGGTATCAGTGTGGGGGAATAGTGCCCCATCATTGGTATCATTGGTATCAGTGGGGGGGGGAATAGTGCCCCATCATTGTATCAGTGGGAGGAATAGTGCCCCATCATTGGTATCAGTGGGGGAATAGTGCCCCATCATTAGTATCAGTGGGAGGAATAGTGCCCCATCATTAGTATCAGTGGGGGGAATAGTGCCCCATCATTGGTATCAGTGGGGGGGGGAATAGTGCCCCATCATTGGTATCAGTGGGGGGAATAGTGCCCCATCATTGGTATCAGTGGGGGGAATAGTGCCCCATCATTGGTATCAGTGGGGAGGAATAGTGCCCCATCATTGGTATCAGTGGGGGAATAGTGCCCCATCATTAGTATCAGTGGGAGGAATAGTGCCCCATCATTAGTATCAGTGGGGGGAATAGTGCCCCCATCATTGGTATCAGTGGGGGGAATAGTGCCCCATCATTGGTATCAGTGGGGGGAATAGTGCCCCATCATTGGTATCAGTGGGGGGAATAGTGCCCCATCATTGGTATCAGTGGGAGGAATAGTGCCCCATCATTGGTATCAGTGGGGGAGGAATAGTGCCCCATCATTGATATCAGTGGGAGGAATAGTGCCCCATCATTGGTATCAGTGGAAGGAATAGTGCCCCCCATCATTGGTATCAGTGGGAGGAATAGTGCCCCATCATTGGTATCAGTGGGAGGAATAGTGCCCCATCATTGGTATCAGTGGGAGGGAATAGTGCCCCATCATTGGTATCAGTGGAAGGAATAGTGCCCCATCAGTGGTATCAGTGGGAGGAATAGTGCCCCATCATTGGTATCAGTGGGAGGAATAGTGCCCCATCATTGGTATCAGTGGGAGGAATAGTGCCCCATCATTGGTATCAGTGGGGGAATAGTGCCCCATCATTAGTATCAGTGGGAGGAATAGTGCCCCATCATTGGTATCAGTGGGAGGAATAGTGCCCCATCATTGGTATCAGTGGGAGGAATAGTGCCCCATCATTGATATCAGTGGGAGGAATAGTGCCCCATCATTGGTATCAGTGGAAGGAATAGTGCCCCATCATTGGTATCAGTGGGAGGAATAGTGCCCCGTCATTGGTGTCAGTGGGGAGGAATAGTGCCCCCATCATTGGTATCAGTGGGAGGAATAGTGCCCCATCATTGGTATCAGTGGAAGGAATAGTGCCCCATCATTGGTATCAGTGGGAGGAATAGTGCCCCATCATTGGTATCAGTGGGAGGAATAGTGCCCCATCATTAGTATCAGTGGGAGGAATAGTGCCCCATCATTAGTATCAGTGGGGGGAATAGTGCCCCATCATTGGTATCAGTGGGAGGAATAGTAGCCCCATCATTGGTATCAGTGGGAGGAATAGTGCCCCATCATTAGTATCAGTGGGGGGAATAGTGCCCCATCATTGGTATCAGTGGGAGGAATAGTGCCCCATCATTAGTATCAGTGGGGGAATAGTGCCCCATCATTGGTATCAGTGGGAGGAATAGTGCCCCATCATTGGTATCAGTGGGAGGAATAGTGCCCCATCATTAGTATCAGTGGGGGGAATAGTGCCCCATCATTGGTATCAGTGGGGGGAATAGTGCCCCCATCATTAGTATCAGTGGGGGGAATAGTGCCCCATCATTGGTATCAGTGGGTGGTATAGTGCCCCATCATTGGTATCAGTGGGGGAATAGTGCCCCATCATTGGTATCAGTGGGGGGAATAGTGCCCCATCATTGGTATCAGTGGGGGGAATAGTGCCCATCATTGGTATCAGTGGGGGAATAGTGCCCCATCATTGGTATCAGTGGGGGGAATAGTGCCCCATCATTGGTATCAGTGGAGGAATAGTGCCCCATCATTAGTATCAGTGGGAGGAATAGTGCCCCATCATTGGTATCAGTGGTGGGAGGAATAGTGCCCCATCATTGGTATCAGTGGGAGGAAATAGTGCCCCATCATTGGTATCAGTGGGAGGAATAGTGCCCCATCATTGCCCCATCATTGGTATCAGTGGGAGGAATAGTGCCCCATCATTGGTATCAGTGGGAGGAATAGTGCCCATCATTGGTATCAGTGGGAGGAATAGTGCCCCATCATTGGTATCATCAGTGGGAGGAATAGTGCCCCCATCATTGGTATCAGTGGGAGGAATAGTGCCCCCATCAGTGGGAGGAATAGTGCCCCATCATTGGTATCAGTGGGAGGAATAGTGCCCCATCATTGGTATCAGTGGGGGGAATAGTGCCCCATCATTGGTATCAGTGGGAGGAATAGTGCCCCATCATTGGTATCAGTGGGAGGAATAGTGCCCCATCATTGGTATCAGTGGGAGGAATAGTGGCCCCATCATTGGTATCAGTGGGGAAGGAATAGTGCCCCATCATTGGTATCAGTGGGAGGAATAGGAATAGTGCCCCATCATTGGTATCAGTGGGAGGAATAGTGCCCCATCATTGGTATCAGTGGGAGGAATAGTGCCCCATCATTGGTATCAGTGGGAGGAATAGTGCCCCATCATTAGTATCAGTGGGGGGAATAGTGCCCCATCATTGGTATCAGTGGGAGGAATAGTGCCCCATCATTGGTATCAGTGGGAGGAATAGTGCCCCATCATTGGTATCAGTGGGGGGAATAGTGCCCCATCATTGGAATCAGTGGGAGGAATAGTGCCCCATCATTGGTATCAGTGGGAGGAATTGCCCCATCATTGGTATCAGTGGGAGGAATAGTGCCCAGTAAAGACCGATGCTCCTGAGTAAACAATTACGTTTTTTTTTTTTTCTGGATAGTAAAATATTCAATCACCGATCGCTCATTTCGTACACAGCGGTGAGCGGAAAGATTCGTCTACAAAGAGATTCTTCTCCTTTTAATTACAAAGCATTCCTCTTCGGAGGGTGACGCGCGGTACGCGGCGCTCGGTGGCGATCGCTGTCGATCTTTCACATATGTCAGCTATTAAGGAGATTAAATTACAATTCTAAATGACTGCAATTTATTTTTATGTGCACAGCTACAAACTTCTGATTAAAATTTTAATTGCGGGGAGCGATCGCTGGCACTAACAAATGGCTGGAGGAAGGGAGCGAGCGCGGCGCCGCCGATCCTCCCGGTGCTGCTGGCGGCGGCGGCTCATTGCGAAGATTTTATTGTGCCAACTGTCACACGAAATCCCACATCTTGATAAATAATACCTTTCATTATGTTTCCTCCAGCGAGCATTTTCCTTCCGAGGAGCTCCGACGCGTTTTGTTTTTTGGAGGAAAATGCGATGGAATTCAGAGACACTCCAGTGAAGTGGAAACAAAATGTTTGTTGGGTGAAGTTTCAATTCCAGAAATGCATCAACTCTGCAGTGTCACCGACTGATGAACATGTTTAGGGCTCCGGAAAAAAACAAAAGATCGGGCGAGGAGCTGTCATTGGACGCGGCGCCGACATCATCATCGATAACCGCACCAAGGATATAAATCACAAGGCGAATGTCATAAATATTCACCCAGCCGTAAAAAAATCTCCCCCCGTATTTTGTCTAATAGGTTATTTTTTTCCTATGATCGTCAGCTCCATCTAGTGGCCATAATACAGTATTTTCCCTCAACATCTCTATCAGGAAAATACTGTATTATGGGCACCAGGTGGAGCTGACGATCCTAGGAAAAAAATACTACTAGGCCAGAGATGGGGAACTCATTCTACCACTGACACCAACAATGGGGCACTATTCCTCCCACTGATACCACTAATGGGGCACTATTCTACCCACTGATACCAATGATGGGGAACTATTCCTCCCACTGATACCAATGATGGGGCACTATTCCTCCCACTGATACCAATGATGGGACACAATTCCTCCCACTGATACCAATGATGGGGCACTATTCCTCCCACTGATACCAATGATGGGACATAATTCCTCCCACTGATACCAATGATGGGGCACTATTCCTCCCACTGATACCAATGATGGGGCACTATTCCTCCCACTGATACCAATGATAAGGCACTATTCCTCCCACTGATACCAATGATGGGGCACTATTCCTCCCACTGATACCAATGATGGGGCACTATTCCTCCCACTGATACCAATGATGGGGCACTAATCCTCCCACTGATACCAATGATGGGACACAATTCCTCCCATTGATACCAGTGATGGGGCACTATTCCTCCCACTGATACCAATGATGAGGCACTATTCCTCCCACTGATACCAATGATGAGGCACTATTCCTCCCACTGATACCAGTGATGGGGCACTATTCCTCCCACTGATACCAATGATGAGGCACTATTCCTCCCACTGATACCAGTGATGGGACACTATTCCTTCCATCTACTGATACCAATAATGGGGCACTATTCCTCCCACTGATACCAATGATGGGGCACTATTCCTCCCACTGATACCAATGATGGGGCACTATTCCTCCCACTGATACCAATAATGGGGCACTATTCCTCCCACTGATACCAATGATGGGGCACTATTCCTCCCACTGATACCAATAATGGGGCACTATTCCTCCCACTGATAACAATGATGGGGCACTAGTCCTCCCACTGATACCAGTGATGGGACACTATTCCTTCCATCTACTGATACCAATAATGGGGCACTATTCCTCCCACTGATACCAATGATGGGGCACTATTCCTCCCACTGATACCAATAATGGGGCACTATTCCTCCCACTGTACCAATGATGGGGCACTATTCCTTCCACCTACTGATACCAATAATGCAGCACTATTTCTCCCACTGATACCAATGATGAGGCACTATTCCTCCCAATGATACCAATAATAGGGCACTAGTCCTCCCACTGATACCAATAATGGGGCAATATTCCTCCCACTGACACCAATGATGGGACACTCTTCCTCCCACTGACACCAATGATGGGGCACTATTCTTCCCACTGATACCAATGATTGGGCACTATTCCTCCAACTGACACCAATGATGGGGCACTATTCCTCCCACTGATACCAATGATGGGGCACTATTCCTCCCACTGATACCAATGATGGGGCACTATTCCTCCCACTGATACCAATGATGGGGCACTATTCCTCCCACTGATACCAATGATGGGGCACTATTTTCTCCCACTGATACCAATGATGAGGCACTATTCCTCCCAATGATACCAATAATGGGGCACTATTCCTCCCACTGATACCAACAATGGGGCACTATTCCTCCCACTGATACCAATGATGAGGCACTATTCCTCCCACTGATACCAATGATGAGGCACTATTCCTCCCACTGACACCAATGATGGGGCACTATTCCTCCCACTGATACAAATGATGGGGCACTATTCCCCCCACTGATACCAATGATTGGACACTATTCCTTCCACTGATACCAATGATGGGACACTATTCCTCCCACTGACACCAATGATGGGGCACTATTCCTCCCACTGACACCAATGATGTAATTTTTTTTGTTTCCAGTGACCACTAAGCCAATGACTTTGTTTACTCCCACTGAAGCCAGGGCATTTTCTACTCGCATAGGACTCAGTCCGGCTCCCGTAAAGTTTGAAGGGCAATAAACTGTCTCTTATTTTTTTGGATGTTTGGAGACCTCTGCTGTAAACTATTCTGTAGTGACAACTGTAACTCTCCATAGATACAGTAGGGGGAGTGAGCTTTGTCATCCTACCACAGGAAGTGGATCATTAGGTAAAAATAAATGAATGAAATCGAATGCAGACACCAAATCTAAGGACTGGTAGATATGCTTTACTTGACACAGCAAACTACCACATTTCAAGCTACTGGTGCCCCCCCACTGGAAACATGAAAAAGAGTGGGATCCAGAAACTAACTTTGCTGTATATACAGTATCTCACAAAAGTGAGTACACCCCTCACATTTCTGTAAATCTTTTCTTCTATCTTTTCATGTGACAACACTGAAGAAATGACACTTGTCTACAATGTAAAGTAGTGAGTGTACAGCTTGTAAAACAGTGTAAATTTGCCGTCCCCTCAAAATAACTCAACACACAGCCATTAATGTCTAAACCCACTGGCAACAAAAGTGAGTACACCCCTAAGTGAACATGTTCAAATTGGGGCCCAATCAACCATTTTCCCTCCCCCGGTGTCATGTGACTCGTTAGTGTTACAAGGTCTCAGGTGTGAATGGGGAGCAGGTGTGTTAAATTTGGTGTTATCGCTCTCACTCTCTCATACTGGTCACTGGAAGTTCAACATGGCACCTCATGGCAAAGAACTCTTTGAGGATCTGAAAAAAATTATTGTTGCTCTACATAAAGATGGCCTAGGCTATAAGAAAATTGCCAAGACCCTGAAACGGAGGTGCAGCACGGTGGCCAAGACCATACAGCGGTATAACAGGACAGGTTCCACTCAGAACAGGCCTCGCCATGGTCCACCAAAGAAGTTAAGGTCACGTGCTCAGCGTCATATCCAGAGGTTGTCTTTGGGAAATAGACGTATGAGTGCTGCCAGCATTGCTGCAGAGGTTGTAGGGGTGGGGGGGTCAGCCTGTCAGTGCTCAGACCATACGCCGCACACTGCATCAAATTGGTCTGCATGGCTGTTGTCCCAGAAGGAAGCCTCTTCTAAAGATGATGCACAAGAAAGCCAGCAAACAGTTTGCTGAAGACAAGCAGACTAAGGACATGGATTACTGGAACCATGTCCTGTGGTCTGATGAGACCAAGATAAAGGTATTTGGTGTCAGATGGTGTCAGGCGTGTGTGGGGGCAACCAGGTGAGGAGGACAAAGACAAGTGTGTCTTGTCTACAGTCAAGCATGGTGGTGGGAGTGTCATGGTCTGGGGCTGCATGAGTGCTGCCGGCACTGGGGGGGCTACAGATCATTGAGGGGACCATGAATGCCAACATGTACTGTGACATACTGAAGCAGAGCACGATCCCCCCCCTTCAGAGACTGGGCCGCAGGGCAGTATTCCAACATGATAACCACCCCAAACACACCTCCAAGATGACCACTGCCTCGCTAAAGAAGCTGAGGGTAAAGGTGATGGACTGGCCAAGCATGTCTCCAGACCTAAACCCTATTGAGCATCTGTGGGACATCCTCAAACGGAAGGTGGAGGAGCGCAAGGTCTCCAACATCCACCAGCTCCGTGATGTTGTCATGGAGGAGGGGAAGAGGACTCCAGTGCCAACCTGTGAAGCTCTGGTGACCTCCATGTCCAAGAGGGTCAAGGCAGTGCTGGAAAATAATGGTGGCCACACAAAATATTGACACTTTGGCCCCAATTTGGACATTTTCACTCAGGGGGGGGGACTCACATTTGTTGCCAGCGGTTTAGACATTAATGGCTGTGTGTTGAGTTATTTTGAGGGGACAGCAAATTTACACTGTTATACAAGCTGTACACTCACTACTTTACATTGTAGACAAGTGTCATTTCTTCAGTGTTGTCACATGAAAAGATAGAAGGAAAGATTTACAAAAATGTGAGGGGTGTACTTACTTTTGTGAGATACTGTACATTTTTAATGCTCTTTCCATGCAAGAAAACACAACATACCTTTTGAAGGCCCAAATCATTAGCCAACTTTGAACATTATTAAAACAGCAGAAGAAAAAATTTGAGGAAATCACGGCTTCTAAAATTGAGACCACTCATTTGTCATAGAGCGACAAATAGAAAAACCTTAAATTCCCTTCCCAGCAGATAACATCAGACAATAAAAGATTACTCTCCCGATATACTCGGGGTGCCTCCGGTTCAGATCTTTGAAATGCTACAAAATAAAAAGCTGAAAGATACACCAGTCTAAGCAACGGGGTTCAAACCAAGCCGAGCAAACGTCTTCCAAACTCTATTGAAACGTAGCCAGTAATTCAAAAGACACTGGCCTGATGGTAACTCTCTTTGAACCTTCGAAGAATTGCTTCACAGTAAGAAAATGTTACAAGGAAACTCAAAAAAAAAAAAAAAAACGCTCCGGTCAGCTCCCTCCCTGGAAATAGTTCATAATTGAACCCTTTCCCAGGCATGTAACAAAAAAAAGACACAGTATTTTCAGTAAATTAGATGTTACCACCACCTTTGCTATTAAACCCAAACTAGGCTTCTAGGTGCGCACATTTTTGCATAGTTACATCGGTCCAGTACGTACAGTATCTCACAAAAGTCAGTACACCCCTCACATTTTTGTAAATATTTTCTTCTATCTTTTCATGTGACAACACTGAAGAAATGACACTTGTCTACAATGTAAAGTAGTGAGTGTACAGCTTGTATAACAGTGTAAATTTGCCGTCCCCTCAAAATAACTCAACACACAGCCATTAATGTCTAAACCGCTGGCAACGAAAGTCAGTACACCCCTAAGTGAAAATGTCCAAATTGGACCCAAATTGTCAATATTTTGTGTGGCCGCCATTGTTTTCCAGCACTGCCTTAACCCTCTTGGGCATGGAGGTCACCAGAGCTTCACAGGTTGTCACTGGAGTCCTCTTCCCCTCCTCCATGATGACATCACGGAGCTGGTGGATGTTAGAGACCTTGTGCTCCTCCACCTTCTATTTGAGGATGCCCCACAGATGCTCAATAGGGTTTAGGTCTGGAGACATGCTTGGCCAGTCCATCACCTTTACCCTCAGCTTCTTTAGCAAGGCAGTGGTGGTCTTGGAGGTGTGTTTGGGGTGGTTATCATGTTGGAATACTGCCCTGCGTTCCAGTCTCTGAAGGGAGGGGATCAGGCTCTGCTTCAGTATATCACAGTACATGTTGGCATTCATGGTTCCCTCAATGATCTGTAGCTCCCCAGTCCCGGCAGCACTCATGCAGCCCCAGACCATGACACTCCCACCACCATGCTTGACTGTAGACAAGACACGCTTGTCTTTGTCCTCCTCACCTGGTTGCCCCCACACACGCCTGACACCATCTGACACCAAATACCTTTATCTTGGTCTCATCAGACCACAGGACATGGTTCCAGTAATCCATGTCCTTAGTCTGCTTGTCTTCAGCAAACTGTTTGTGGGCTTTCTTGTGCATCATCTTTAGAAGAGGCTTCCTTCTGAGATGACAGCCATGCAGACCAATTTGATACAGTGTGCGGCGTATGGTCTGAGCACTGACAGGCTGACCCCCCCCCCCACCCCTTCACCCTCTGCAGCAATGCTGGCAGCACTCATACCTCTATTTCCCAAAGACAACCTCTGGATATGACGCTGAGCACGTGACCTCAACTTCTTTGGTGGACCATGGCGAGGCCTGTTCTGAGTGGAACCTGTCCTGTTATACCGCTGGATGGTCTTGCCCATCGTGCTGCAGCTCAGTTTCAGGGTCTTGGCAATCTTCTTATTGCCTAGGCCAGTGATGGTGAACCTTGGCACCCCAGATGTTTTGGAACTACATTTCCCATGATGCTCAACTACACTGCATAGTGCATGAGCATCATGGGAAATGTCGTTTCAAAACATCTGGGGTGCCAAGGTTCGCCATCACTGGCCTAGGCCATTTTATATGTAGAGCAACAATTCTTTTTTTTTAGATCCCCAGAGAGTTCTTTGTCATGAGGTGCCATGTTGAACTTCCAGTGACCAGTATGAGAGAGTGAGAGCGATAACACCAAATTTAATACACCTGCTCCCCATTCACACCTGAGACCTGAGACCAGTCACATGACCCCAGGGAGGGAAAATGGCTAATTGGGCCCAATTTGGACATTTTCACTTAGGGGTGTACTCACTTTTGTTGCCAGCGGTTTAGACATTAATGGCTGTGTGTTGAGGTATTTTGAGGGGACAGCAAATTTACACTGTTATTATACAGGTGCTGATTAGATGGTGCTGAATCAGCAGGCGACCATACTGTCTGGACCGATTGGGTCTAATGAGGTATGTCAATGCATTAAGTGATATTTGAACATATGAAGTATATTGTAGCAGTAGATATCTGAGCAAGTTAGCAAATATGTCTTCTGCTAGATAGTTTAGTCTTAGCAAGACCCTTCCAGAGTCGGGGCTTAGGACAGTCATTGTCCTACACTTCAAAAAACTAGAAAAACATAATTTTCAGTAAAATTGGATTCAACATCTGTGTCTTATTGAAAAGTTAAGCTGCCTGTGGATGGTGCAGAGTCAGCAGGTGTCCATACTGTCCGGACAGATTGGGTCTAAGCAGAAGCAGATCATCGGGTCCAAATACAAATACACCGTATTTATCGGCGTATAACACGCACCGGCGTATAACACGCACCCCAAGTTTAGAAGGGCATTTTAAGGAAAAAAAGTTTTAGGAGGGAAGTTTAGGAAAAAAAAACACTTACATTTAAGCGTCATTTGGAGCTTTGCCCAGTGTGATTTGCAGCCTGCCCAGCGTCATTTGCAGCTTTGCCCAGTGTGTTTTGCAGCTTGCCCAGTGTGTTTTGCAGCTTGTCAGTGTCATTTGCAGGTTACCCACATTTAAATTTGCCGCCTAGAAAGACCGCGGCGTGGGAAAAGACCGAGCGGCGCCGGAAAAACCCGAGCCGTCTGTTCTGCTCGGCTCGCAGTCCTGCCTCTCTGCTGTTTCGGAAGCGAGCGCAGGGAGGCGGGACTGCGAGCGGAGCCGAACAGACAGATCGGTCTTTTTCGGCGGCGCTCGTTTTTTTTCGGCGGCGCTCGTTTTTTATTGACGGCGGTCGCTGTTTTTCGGCGCCGTTTGATTTTTTTTTTTGCACAATTTTTTGGGGGATCGGCGTATAACACGCACCCACGACTTTCCCCCGATTTTAAGGGGGAAAAAGTGCGTGTTATACGCTGATAAATACGGTACCTCTTTCTCTAACACCACCCCAGATAATAACCAACACAATACCCAACATACTATAAAAACAACACAAAATCCCGATCATAAACCAGAATTAAATCTTCACCTCCAGTCCTCACAGAAAAGAATTATATATCTTGATCACCAAAGGCAAAAATGATTTCCTGTGGTGCATTGTGGGTGTAACAATCGGTCACTGATGGTACTCCGCAGACTGACCAGTGTATTGCGTAGCGGGTGGGAGGGGTTGTCCAAGATAGAACGTAACTTGAACAATATTCTCCTCTCCAACACTGTTGTAAAAGACTCCAATTCCAATCCAACAACATCACTGGCCTTGCGAATCAGTTTGTTGAGTCTGTTGGTATCGGACACCCTAAGCCTGCTTCTCCTTAGCATGACACGGCATACAGGAGAGTGCCGGCCACCACAGACTCATAAAACATCTTCAGCATCGTCCGGCAGATGTTAAAGGACCTCAGTCTCCTCAAAAAGTAGAGGAGGCTCTGGCCTTTCCTATAGAGCACCTCAGTGTTCTTGTTCCAGTCCAGTTTATCTGCACCCCCCAGATACTTTTAACGCTCTACTACCTCCACATCCACTGCTCGGATGGAGATTGGGGTCACTGGTGGCTTCCTCTTTCTCCACAACCAGCTCCTTTTGTCTTCATCACCTTTAGATACAGATGATTAACCTGACACCATATAACAAAGTTCTCCACCACAGTCCTATACTCAGTCTCTTCCCCATCCCTGATAAATCCCACCATTCACAAAGCGCCGTGCGACTCACGCATGTGCAGTAGGAAACGGGCAGTGAAGCCGCAAGGTTTCACTGCCTGTTTCCCTTCGTTAAGATGGAGGCACCGGCAGCCGATCCGATGGACCCTTTTTGGGTTTTAGAATTTATAATTTCCAAATTTCTGAATTTCTGAATTTCCGAAGTTCCAAAGTTCCGAATTTATGAATTGCCGAAGTTCCAAATTTCTAAATTTATGAATTTCCGAAGTTCCGAAGTTCCAAATTTATGAATTGCAAAAGTTCAGAATTTCCAAAGTTATGAATTTCCGAAGTTCTGAAGTTCCGAATTTATGAATTGCCGAAGTTCCAAATTTCTAAATTTATGAATTTCCGAAGTTCCGAAGTTCCAAATTTATGAATTGCAAAAGTTCCGAATTTCCAAAGTTATGAATTCTGAATTTTAGAATTTTCGAATTTATGAAATTCCGAAGTTCCGAAGTTCCCAATTTATGAATTTCCGAATTTATGAATTTTTAAAGTTCCCAGGTTCCGAAGTTCCGAATTTTCTAATTTATGAAGTTTCAAAGTTCCGAAGCTTCGAAGTTCCGAATTTTCTAATTTATGAAGTTTCGAAGTTCCGAAGCTTCGAAGGTTCCGAAGTTCCGAAGCTCCGAAGTTCTGAATTTCCGAAGTTCCGAATTTCCGAATTTTCTAAGTTCCGAATTTTCAAATTTACGAATTTTCAAATTTTCTAATAAATTTGTTAAACGGGTTTTCATTAATTCGGATGTTTCCGAATTAACAAATTTGTCAAATTTGTTAAAAAACTAATTTGGAACAAAACGAATTGCGCATGTCTACCCGTAGATGGTGCTGAATCACCACAGTCCTATACTCAGTCTCTTCCCCATCCCTGATAAATCCCACCACC
This sequence comes from Lithobates sylvaticus, assembly GCA_028564925.1. NCBI lineage: Eukaryota > Metazoa > Chordata > Amphibia > Anura > Ranidae > Lithobates > Lithobates sylvaticus. Next base: position 12,862,665 of record CM053033.1, on the reverse strand, counting down.
GCAGAGACATCAGCAAACTTCTGAAGATGGCAAGACTCTGTCTGGTAGCTGAAATCAGTGGTGTAGACCAGTGGTCATCAACTCCTGTCTTCAGGGCCCACTAACAGGCCAGGTTTTATGTATTACCTTGGGGATATGCAGACTAGAATACTGCAATCACTGAGCAGCAACACAGATATCACCTGTGATGTATTTCAGTTATCTTGCAAACCTGGCCTGTTACTGGGCCCTGAGGACAGGGTTGATGACCACTGGTGTAGACAGTAAAAAGAAAGGGAGAGAGAACTGTCCACTGGGGAACCCCAACAATATTGCTGATCACCCTATCTGACACAGAGTCTTGCAAACGCACATACTGTGGTCTTCCTGTCAGGTAGTCTACAATCCATGACACAAGGGAAACATCAACCTGTATTGCTGCTAGCTTCTCGCCCCAAAAGATCCGGCCTGATAGTATCAAAAGCACTGGAGACGTCAAAAACAGGACCCTCACAGTTCTCGCTGACTTATCCAGGTGTGCATACAACATCCGATGCACTGCAAATATCTATAGTAAATTAAGTTGGATTCAACATCTGTGTTGTCAGGTCACCCTGAGGCTAGGTGACAGATGCACACCGTAGGGATCAGGAGGTAGTGGACCCTATGGCTGACTACCGCGGATGGAAGTCAAAGTGATACGGAAGACAGGGCCGCCGGACACCAAGACGGATCCCACCGGGGTTAGAGCGGACATGGTTTCTGTGAGCAGGCAGATTTTCGGAAAAGATGAGAATGTCATCCAGATAAATGACAACAAACTGGTACAGTAGATCCCTAAAGATTTCATTGACAAAGTTCTGGAACACAGCAGGAGCATTACACAACCGAAAAGGCATAAACAGGTATTCGTAATGCCCGTCCCTAGTGTTAAATGCAGTCTTCCATTCGTCACCTTCTCGTATTCGAATGAGATTGTATGCACCTCTGATCTCCAACTTAGTGAAGATGGAAGCCCCCTTCAACCTGTCGAATAGCTCAGATATTAGAGGTAAGGGGTAACGATTTTTTTATAGTCACTGCGTTTAAACCTCTATAGTCGATGCAGGGTCTGAGGGTACCATTCTTTTTGGCAACGAAAAAGAACCCTGCTCCTGCAGGCGAAGAGGATTTCCAGATGAAACCTCTCTCCAGATTCTCGGCGACATACATGGCGTCAGACATGGCCTGGGTCTCTGGAATGGACAGAGGGTAGGTACGAACCCTGGGAAGGGTTGCTCCAGGGACAAAATCAATAGCACAGTCAAAAGATCTGTGGGGAGGAAGCACCTCAGCAGACTTCTTACAGAACACATCCCGGTAATCGCTGTAAGGATGGCAAAGGCGTAAAAGGGCACCAGCCGCAGAAGAAACCCGAGCTGGCTCCTCAAAGATATTACGAAAGAGCTTCAAGAAGTCGGACAGGCTGGAAACCACCGGATCATTTTTCTCCCACAGGGGGGCAGCCCAAGCTAAAGCTTCACCGGAGAGGAGGGAAATGATATAGGCAACCTTTGTCCAATCAGACAGAAAGTTTTGAGGCTGGAGCTCAAAATGAATGGTGCATTGGCTGAGGAAGCCCCTGCAGGCCTTGGAGTCCCCAGAGAAACGGGATGGAGCTGGCAGTAAATATGAATGCGTGAATGTGAATGGTGCGATAGGTGCGGCTGCTGGCTGTACTTGAGGCTGCAGGTTCGGGGCTCCCAAGGAAGCCTGCAGCTGCTCGAAGCGGGAAGCCAGATCTTGAAGGAATCGCATCACCTGAGTCTGATTGGATTCCTGGGTCTCGAGTCTCCGAACTATGCAATGCAAAGGATCGTCTGCCGGGTCCATGGCTCATCAAACTGTCAGGTCACCCTGAGGCTAGGTGACAGATGCACCCCGCAGCGGACGGAAGTCAAGGTGATACGGAAGACAGGGCTGCCGGACACCAAGACGGATCCCACCGGGGTTAGAGCGTAAGATTCCCTGGGGCGCAGAGTCTAAGAGCCAGCTGGTGTTCACCAGAGCCTCTAGTGGTGAGGATGGACTGGGCTGCAACTAGCTCCAGGTCACGACCCCCAGGGTCCCCCAGCTCAGACCCACAGTAGACAACAGGAGGACAAGGATAGTGAGGGATAAGCCAAGGTCAGGGCCACAAGCAGACAAGGACTCGGTACACGCCAAAGGTTCAGGGTCACAGGCAACCAGGGATAGTCAGGGACACGCCAGAAGGTCAGGGTCACAGGCAAACAGGGATAGTCAGGGACACGCCAGAAGGTCAGGGTCACAGGCAAACAGGGATAGTCAGGGACACGCCAAAGTCAGTAACAGAAGAGCACACGGCAGGTAACAGAAAGCCAAACACACAAAGGTTGATCAGCAGGGTTGGCCTGCAGTGCACAGGTTAATATAGAGTCCTCTGATAGGAGCTAGGGTGGAGCCTTGCCAGAGGAGGGATTATAAAAGCAGTCAGGTGATGGTCGGCTGGTCTCTAGAGATGAACACATGGAGACAGGTAAGCAGACAACTCTATTGCATAACCATGACATGTGTCTTATGAAATAGTTAAGCTGCTTGTGGATGGTGCTAAGTCAGCAAGTGACTGAAATGTCTGGACAGACCAGGTCTAAGGTGGAATGTCAATGTATAAAGTGGGATTTGAAACAGAACCTTCACCTTTAAAGCTCTGGGACCAGTGGCGGCCCATGCATTGTGGAAACATGGATTCCTATGGTGGGGGCGGGAGGGGAGGGTACTTTTTGAAGAACCTGATTAGAGCTAGAGTCTCTAATAGGCTTCAAAATAGGGTGGGCCCGGGGGGCACAGAGAGCGCGCCCTGATTCCACCCAAATGTGTGATGATAGCAAATACATTTTCGCGTTTTTCACACTAACCTTCCTCCCCACCAATCAGAAGGCAGGGTGTCAGGCCTGTTTCCTGATTGGCCAAAGCGCCAGGCCACCCTATTGGATGCTTGGCCCTTAGGAAGAGGATTGGAGGAGACACATGCTGGAGCGGAGGTCGCCGCCACTCTGGTGCACTTGGAGAGGAGCTGCTGCCTGGCGGTAAGTGCCAGGGGGTCCGTCTGTCAGAGCCGTGCGTGGTGGGTTGGGGGTGCTGCCAGAGCCGCGAGCCCCGCTGGTGGGGAGGGGGGGGGGGGGTCGGTGGGCACAGTGGCTGCATATGAGGAGCACAAGTGACTGCATATTTTGGGCATAAGTGGCAGAATATACTGGGCACAAGTGGCTGCATTTGATGGTCACAGTGGCTGCGTTTGATGGACACAATGGCTGCATATGATGGGCACAAGTGGCTGCATATGATGGACACAAGTGGCTGCATTTGACGGGCACAAGTGGATGCATATGACGGTCACAATGGCTGCATATGATGGGCACAGTGGCTGCGTTTGATGGGCACAATGCCTGCATTTGATGGGCACAAGTGGCTGCATATGATGGACACAAGTGGCTGCATTTGATGGGCACAAGTGGCTGCATATGATGGGCATAAGTGGCTACATTTGATGGACACAAGTGGCTGCATTTGATGAGCAAAGTGGCTGCATATGATGGGCACAGTGGCTGCGTTTGACAGGCACAAGTGACTGCATTTGATGGGCACAAGTGGCTGCATATACTGGACACAATTGGCTGCATATACTGGGCACAAGTGGCTGCATTTGATGGGCACAAGTGTCTGCATTTGATGGGCACAAGTGGCTGCATTTGATGGGCACAAGTGGCTGCTTATGATGGGCACAAGTGGTTGCATTTGATGGGCACAAGTGGTTGCATTTGTTGGGCACAATTGTCTGCATATGATGGGCACAAGTGGCTGCATTTGATGGGCACAGTGGCTGCGTTTGATGGGCGCAACGGCTGCATATGATGGGCACAGAGGCTGCGTTTCATGGGCAAAATGGCTGCATATGATGGGCACAGGTGGCTGCATTTGATGGGCACAAGTGGCTGCATATGATAGGCACAAGGGGCTGCAAATGATGGGCACAAGTGGCTGCATTTGATGGGCACAGTGGCTGCATTTGATGGGGACAATGGCTGCATTTGATGGGGACAGTGAGGCTGCAATTGATGGGGGGGTTTCAGTATTTTTCAGTTTGTTTGCGCCCCCCCCCCCCCCCAAAAAAAAAAATGTTGATCACCAGCCGCCACTGTCTGGGACTCTGGTGACTTCAGTCGGTTAACAGTAAGGAAGCTGAGTCAGCCGTAATGTGTATTAATGCAGGAGGTGCGGGGTTACGATAATAAATCCATTGCAATGACTTCACTGGCAGTCCAGGTTCACAGCTCATCCAGTCGGAAGATTCAGTGTGACGGCAGAACATACACGAGTCCTATTGCGGGTGATGAGCTGCTTTCCCAATGCCCTTTGAGGTTATTTATAGCGCGGGGCCAGTCAGTGGGTTTGATTTAATTGTTAATGTCCCCTTTCTGCGGGTTATTAAAAGAGCGGCGTATATACCTCATCGCGCTCCTCGCTGGATTTTATTTCATTTTTAATGTGGAGTTTGGGTTATTAAAGGCACTCGGCATCCCAAGGATCTTTGCTGAAAATTTATTTTCATTTTAATGGTCTGTCTGGAATTATTAGAGGTTCCGTGCCTCATCAATTCTCCTTCACCAACGCCCCCCTTCCCCCACCCCCGGGTTTTATGCAACTTTTAATGTTCTGTCTAGTTATTAGAAGGATTATGCCTTATAATTTGGAAGGAGTTTTATCGTAGTACCTTCCCTGTTGTGAGGTTGTTCAAAGAATAAAAAAGGAAAACAAAAACAGACAAAGGAAACTCAATCGTAACAAAGTCGTCGGAAGTTTCCAGGGAGTTTGAAGGAACTTTGTAGAAGTAAACCTATTGAGAACTGGATGGAATCAGGGGCGGACTGACCATTCGGCCACTCGGGCACTTCCCGAGGGCCCTGGGCCACTAGGGGGCCAAATCAGGGTTGCCAGCCTCAGTAGAAACATCAGTTTCTGAAATGTCCCTTACCGACATCCTTTTGGTCTAAAAATCCCGAAGCCCCACCTCTCCAGTACCTTCTCAGCCAATAGAAACATGTCTGTGTATACTGTGTGTACATGTATGTGTATACTGTGTGATTGTATACTGTGTTTGTATACTGTGTGGCCCCATAATCTCCTATTGCCCGGGGGCCCCATAATCTCCTATTGCCCGGGGGCCCCATGAGTTATCAGTCCGCCCCTGGATGGAATCTTCTTCTTTTTTATCCCCCCCCCCCCACAAGATATTTTTATTCAAGAAAAGTGTGATATACAATGAGTGTGAACACTCTTATGCCCCGTACACACGGTCGGACATTCTGACCACAAAATCCATCAGATTTTTTCCGACGGATTTTGCCCCGAAGCTTGTGTTGCACACACACGGTCGGACAAAGTTGTCGGAAAATCCGATCGTTTCGAACGTGGTGACGTACAAAACGCACGACGGGACTACGTAGAGGCCAGTAGCCAATAGCTTTCGTCTCCAAATTTCTTCTGAGCATGCGTGGCACTTTGTGCGTCGGAATTCTCTACACACGATCGGAAAAAGTCTGATCGGATTTTGTTGTCGGAAAATTTTAGATCCAGCTCTTTTCTGACGGAAAAAGCCCACACGCGATCGGATTTTCCGACAACATAATCCGATCAGATTTTTTCCATCGGAATATCCGACCGTGTGTACAGGGCATAAGATATGGGGCACTTTGTGGAAGTACAACTGATGAAAACAGGTTGGCCCTGTACAGCCAGTTAGAAACATACGTGAGGATATCATTAAACGATGATCAAACAGGATCCAGGAGAACGAAAGAGGCCACTTTAATAGGTTGGGAAAAGAAGGTGTGACCAGCATTGATAATATAGCTACATAAGGATAGCTCTTCAATTTACTAACTCAATCGTCTTCTTAATGCTATGTAGTAAGCGGGTCTTGGTCCTTTACCTTTATGTCAGTATCAATGATAAGCAGAATTGTGACCTTGGAACCTTCTAAGTCAGGGGTCTCCAAACAGTACAAGAGCCAAATATACAGTGCCTTGAAAAAGTATTCATACCCCTTGAAATTTTCCACATTTTGTCATGTTACAACCACAAAACGTAAACGCATTTTATTGGGATTTTATGTGATAGACCAACACAAAGTGGCACATAATTGGAAGGAAAATTATAAATGCTTTTCAATTTTTTTTACAAATAAATATGTGAAAAGTGTGTGTGTGTGTGTGTGTGGGGGGGGGGGGGGGGCATTTGTATTCAGCCCCCTTTACTCTGATACCCCTAACTAAAATCTAGTGGAACCAATTGCCTTCAGAAGTCACCTAATTAGTAAAAAAAGTCCATCTGTGTGTAATTTAATCTCAGTATAAATACAGCCATCCTGTGAAGCACTCAGAGATTTGTTAGAGAACCTTAGTGAACAAACAGCATCATGGAGGCCAAGGAACACACCAGACAGGTCAGGGATACAGTTGTGGAGAAGTATAAAGCAGGGTTAGGTTATAAAAAAATCTCCCAACCTTTGAACATCTCACGGAGCTCTGTTCAATCCATCATCAGAAAATGGAAAGAGTATGGCACAACTGCAAACCTACCAAGACATGGCCGTCCACCTAAACTGACAGGCCGGGCAAGGAAAGCATTCATCAGAGAAGAGCCAAGAGGTCCATGGGAACTCTGGAGGAGCTGCAGAGATCCACAGCTCAGGTGGGAGAGTCTGTCCACAGGACAACTATTAGTCGTGTTCTCCACAAATCTGCCCTTTATGGAAGAGTGACAAGAAGAAAGACATTGGAGAAAGAAAGCCGTAAGAAGACCATTTGTAGTTTGTGAGAAGCCATGTGGGGGACACAGCAAACATGTGGAAGAAGGTGCTCTGGTCAAATGAGACCAAAATTGAACTTTTTGTGTGGTGGAAAACTAACACTGTACATCACCCTGAACACACCATTCACACATAACCATGAAAAGTTGTATCAGAAATACACGTGTTTGCTAAGGTTACACTCCTTTAAATATTTAGAAGCTCTAGGATAAGATAGCCAGGCTTGCCATTTCTTTTTAAAGGTAACAGTGGAGTAATTTTTATATGCTAGCATTAGTTCGAATTGTGCTTGGATATTTAATCTAGCGATTACATTAGATAGGTTGGGTGCTTCATTAGATTTCCACAAACTAGTTATTATAGTAATGCCGCGTACACACGGTTGGAATTCTCGTCGGAAAAAGCTCTGATGGTTTTCCCATCGGAATTCCGACGGAATTTCGCTCAAACTGTCTTGCCTACACACGGTCACACCAAATTCCAACGGTCAATAACACCACGGCATACAACACGTTTGACTGCACTATAAAAGGGAAGTTTAATGCTTCCGAGCACGAGTCGTATTGTTTCCGAGCATGCGTCGGAATTTTGCGTGTCGGAATTGCATACACACGATCGGAAAATCCGATAGAAAGGTTTTCCGAAAAATTAAGAACAGGTTCTCAATCCAAAGTCCGTCGGAAATTCCGACAGAAAAAGACAGACCGCGTGTACGCGGCATTAGTCTTGCCACTATTAATATATGAGCCACTATTGTTCTATAATTTAGGGGATAAATATCAAGATAAATACTTAGTAGAGCCACCTTTGGAGTTAATTTAGTTAGGTTGCCTGTGAGCATGGACATGAAGGTAGAGATAGATTTCCAAAAACTGTGGAGGTTTTTACAACTCCATGGTGTGTGAAGAAGATTGCCAACTTGTTTGTTGCGTCTCCAGCATATAGGGGAGTAGGAGGGGGTATATTTTTAATAGTTTATATGGGGTTAGATACCATCTGTTTAAATTTTTTGGGGAATTATCCCAATGCTCTATACAAGAGGAAGCTTTGCTATTTATCTGTATGACTTCTTGCCATTGGTTCCAAGAAAATATTTGATTTAAGTCTTCCTCCCATTTAATCATATGTGAGTTTTTATTATTACGTGAATGGAATGAAAGAAGTCCGTACATAAGGGAAATTAATTTATTTTTATGATTAAGTTTAGTGAGAAAATTAAAAATTTCTAGAAGAACTTCTATAGAAATATTGAGATCAAAGTCCTTTAGTCATGGATATTTATTAAATTTACTCTAGATTATGTTCTTGTATTGCAATGGTAGACCTTCATATATATGATGACCCTGTTGGATCCAGCTTCCCACTGAGTAACAAATTTTACAATAATCTATTACTCTTGTTGGGATAAGCACCTTGGTTCTATCTTTCTTGTGTTTGGTTTTAGATAGTATGTGTTTCCACACTATTATTATGGATCTGATGCTAAGTAGTTTAGATGTGCTTGGGAAGTACGTAGCTAGCAATAGATAAGGCACTCAGATCATGTCCTACAGTTACCTCTTTTTCGATGTTTAGCCACAGTTTGTCTTCGAAGGGGGAAAACCAGAACTTCGTCTGGTCTAGTAATGAGACATAGGAATAGTCTTTGATGGCTGGTAGTCCCATGCCTTCTGCAGATTTGGAGGTGGTAAGAATTGAGAACGCCACTCTAGGTTTTTTCCCACTCCAAATTAAGTTTTTCAGTTTTGTATCAATCTGACTGAAGAATTTGGAGACAATCGGGATAGGCAGGCATCGGCAGTAATATTGGATTTTGGGGAGGGTTTGCATTTTAAATGCAGCAATTTTTCCTACCCATGAGAGCTGGATTTTTGGGATATTTTGCAGGTCTTTGTTTATTTTGTTTTAATAGATTGGGGTAATTAGCCTCATATAGTTTGAAAGTTGGGTAAATAAGTTTTATCCCCAGGTAAGAAATAGATTCTTCATCCCAATAGTAGCCAAATTCCCCACTCAGACCGCTAGATATTTCCTTAAGGAGATTCATAGGTAAAACAAAGCATTTATTTTGGTTTACTTTATAGTATGATATTTTTCCATAGTTATCTAGTAGTTTCTGGACCTCTGGTAGTGAAGAAGTAGGGTTAGTTAATGTAAGTGTAGCGCCCCCACCGTTTAGGTAGGTGCTTAGTATGTTTTTTTTTTATAGTGTAGGCTAGAAATAGGTAAAATTGGCTAGTGCCTTGTTTTTTCTTTAGGCCTGGATGTTTATTTGGGGATGGGAGTGTTAGAGTAGACGGGAGGGTGGCCACCTACACTTGGGCTCAGGGATACCTCCTCTGCTGGACAGTGGGTTGGGCTGGAAAGAGAGGAAGGACTGATGCCTGAGTGGCAGGAAACCCATGTGAGAGAATTGATCAATGGTTAAATTTCTTGGTCAATGGGAGGTCTCTCATATAAAAAGGGGGGTCACATGCTCCGGAGGGCCTGGAGAGAGAGAAGGAGGAGTTTGAGGGCTGGAGGACCGGGGGTTCAGAGACCCCGGAGCCTCTGGGAGGAGGTCTGAAGGCCTGGGGGTTCAGAGACCTCAAATCCGGATAACCGGAGGAGGAGTCCAGGTAGACCAACGTCCGGTCCCTGGAACGAAAGACACTATGTAATACTCAAGAAAGACTGGGCGTCCCATGCCGGGATATACTGGACAGCAGGAGGAGGAAGTAAGAGCTAAGCGGACGGAGAAAACTGGGAATCGACTATCTGTGAGTAACATGGACTGGAGATTGGGAGCGAGCAAAGGGAGTGCAACCCAGTGGTGCTATTCCGTATATATGCTGTGTGTCCAAGGACCACAGTATCACACACTTTCCAGGACTGACGGAGATTTGATGACAAGAGTCATGGAAATAGGCAATGTGGCCTGTGACTTTGGAGTCTATATCCACAGCGTTATTCAGAGTGATGCTGGTCGGTTCATATGGGAAGTGTTCAAGGTCTGAAACAGAAGTTGAAATCAGGAGAGGATCGTTAGACGAGGTTAAATTACAGCATACTACGGCAACAAATAAATATTCTCTTTTTTGGATTCAGAATTGGAGTCGGATGGGGCAACTCATATATTCCATCTAGTCACCCAGTGACTTATATCCATAATAAAGCTTTATAAAATTCAAAGTCTGTCTGGTGTTCTGAAGTTGCATGGGGAATGAAGAGCGGGTCACTTGACAAAAAGGAAATGAACAACAATGCAGCTCCCAAGGGGGTAGTGCGCTACATAAGTATAATATCATCGGCAAACAGGCCAATTTTATGTTCGCATTGCCCTATTTTAATACCTTTTTGATATCAGTGTTTTCAGGTATATATTCTGCGAAGGGTTCTATTGCTAGTGAAAAGATTAAACATTAAACAAAGGCTTTATAGCATTCTCCCGATAGACCATCCTTGCCTGGTGATTTATTGTCCGGTAATGCTTTGATGACTTTTACGGTTTCCTCCAATGAAATTGGTTTGTTGAGTAGATTCAGGGTATTAGGGTAAATTTCAAGTAGAATTACTTTGTTTAAGAATTCTGTTATTTTATCAGAGGTGGGTTGGGGGGTATTTTTATCTTCTCTGAGATTATAGAGTGATTCATAGTAATCTGAGAATTCCTCCCCAATTTCTTGAGGATTATAGAATTCCGTCCCAGAGGCATGGTAGGTACATTTTTATTTTTTTTGATTGTCCTCTCGTGTAAGCTTTGTGAGTGCACCATAAATTAGTACAGTTCACAGAATCATTATCATTAAGTCTAAAAAATTCTTCAAGCTTATATTTCATTGCAGACAAATATTCACTCTGAGAAAGGCGTTGTTTCTCCAGGGAGAGCTATTCGACTTAGGTTGGCTTGTATTGATTTCTATCGTGATTGGCGCATGGTCCGACCACGTAATAGTATGAATGCAGGCTTTTAATATTTGTTGTAGCATGCATTTGTCTGTGATGAATTAATTGATTCTAGAGTAAGACTTGTGCACATGCGAAAAAAAGGTATAGTCTCTTTCTGTGGTGTGGGTGCATCTCCAGGGATCGTAGAGGTCTTCTGTGGAAAATATGGGGTTTAATCCAGATCTGGATGTATGACCTTTTTTGGAGGTGTCCATATAGGGGTCCATTGATGCGTTAAAGTCTCCACATATAATGAGATTCCCTTTCTGAACTTTACGATGTAATAGTGGATTCTGGCTATTACATCTCTAGGTAGCTTCTCCAGGATGTGGGAGGGTTTAGGTAATCTATGCGCTCTATCAATTTCCAGCTCAATTTTCTTCAGGAAATGTTTCAATTCTGTCGGTTTTACATTTTCAGGGATACCTCTAAACTTTACATTATTTCATCTGGACCTGTCCTCGATGTCCGCCATTTTCATCCTGAGTTGTTCTTCTTCCAGTTTGAAGTGAGAATCGACCAGTTCATTATGTGCTGCAGCAAGGTCGCACATTTTGTTTTCAACATGGTCCACTCTCTCTCCTACTGCATCTATCTCCATTTAGTTTTTTTGGATGAAGTTTAGCATGTCTTGTTGCAGTGCTCCCCTTAACGACATTATCATATCCTTGATTGTTGAATCAAGGATAGGTTGTCCTGAAGTGGGTATGGTGTTGAATTTTTCATCAGGATTGTTTTTTAACATACAGTTAAAATCATTTGGAGAAGCATTTACCTTACCCTCAGCAGAGGAGATCCTTCTCTTTTGTTTGAACTGGACTGAAGATATCAGCTTGCAGGGAGTTCCTGTTCTGAGTCTGCAGCTGCAGCTCTGTGTGAGAATCAATTTTTTCTCCTGGGCATTCAGCACGTTGTACTGTGTTGTGCTGAGCCTGCGCCATCTTTCTTTCTCCATGTCTCGGTCGGGCTGTAGAAATCGCCCAGTTTGCGGGGTCCTTCTCTTTCTTTCAGCTTGGTTGACACTCTCCTCTTATCCCTGCCGCTCGCGGAGCTTGCCTGTGTAATCAGGATACTGAAGTTGCGCTGTGAGTCGCTCAGGAAGACCCGTTGTACCGGAACTAGATCAGCCTGCGACCATCAGCCTTGGATACCGGCCACGACCCCTCCCCCCCAAAAAGATGAGTTCTTGATGGGGGACACAGAAAACTACATAATGTTTACTGGAGATGATACTTGAGAAGAGCAATGTCTTGTCACTGGTGACTGTTGTCAATGGTGTCATCTCTGTAAACATTCTATAGCCTTCTGTGGATGTTGAACAGCCTGTACCCCTCCTTCATCAAAAACACAACATTAACAGAGGGTAACAGAATGTTTATGGAGCTGACAGTATTGATAAGAGTCAGAAAAAGCAGAAACAACATGCTGAATTCTAGTTCTTGATGAATGAGGGGTGCAGGCTGTTGGACATCCACAGAAGGCTACAGAATGTTTATGGAGATGACACCATTAACAAGAGTCACCAATGACAAGACATTGCTCTTCTCAATGGTGACATCTTCATAAACATTATGTAGTCTTCTGTGGATGTCCAAAAGCCTGTAACCCTCCTTCATCAAGAACTCAATGACGGGCGGCATGTTGCTTCTGCTTGAAATCCTTTATTTACCTGCAGAAGCAACATGCCGTCATTGAGTTCTTGATGAAGGAGGGGTACAGGCTGTTGGATATCCACATAAGGCTACAGAATGTTTATGGAGATGAAAATACTGACAAGAACAATGTCTTGTCATTGATGACTCTTGTCAATGGTGTCATCTCCATAAACATTCTGTAGCCTTCTGTCGATGTCCAACAGCCTGCACCCCTCCTTCATCAAGAACTCAATGTCGGCATGTTGTTTCTGCTTTTTCCATGCATGTAAATAATGGATTCCAAGCAGAAGCAACATGCCGTCATTGAGTTCTTGATGAAGGAGGGGGTGCATTCTGTTGGACATCCACAGAAGGCTACAGAATGTCTACGAAGATGACACCATTGGCAAGAGTCACCAATGACCAGGCATTGCTCTTGTCAGTGGTTTAATCTCCATAAACATTCTGTACCCCTCCTTCATCAAGAACTCAATGACGGCAAATTGCTTCTGCTTGGAATCCATTATTTACCTGCAATGAAAAATAATAATAAGAAGAGTTATTCTACCAACATGTAAAATTTGAACAACCTATGTAAGTTAATAAAAAAAGTTATGCCCACTTTTGCATTACATTCAGTATAGCCCTCGTAATAACAAGCGTGTTGAATGAAAACGACTTTTTTGGTGTATTTCTCTGGGGGAGAACATAACCCTAATTCGGTTAATTTGCGTCTTACGCGGTTTGCTGAAGTTCTGCTCTAACATTTATGTTGTGAAGCCAAAATACCCGCAGAGCTTCTTGATTCACTATTACCTTGCAAGATCCATGCCCATGGTTATTCAACATTTTGGAAACCGCCTATGTCGATGTAGTGATTAGTCGTCGTGGAAAGTGCCTAACTTTGTTACTGATCAGCATGAAAAAAATAATGAGCCCATGTGTAATTTTCTTTTTTTTTTTTTCTTTTATTGTCTATCAAACATCCCATTGGAAGGAAAGTCTTTCTATTCCAATTTATCATACACAGTGTGCCGTTACATACAGCTCCATCCCTCCTACTGTTCAGCCTATAAGCGTTACAGACATCAAAGCCATTTTCTTCCATTATTTCTGTAGGGCAATTGCCAGAAGCCGCGCGAAACAGCTTTCGTTAGCAGTTAAATTGAAGTACCTACGGAAAGTGCACATAATGGATTCGGCGTCCTCGTGGTAGAACGCGAGGCTCCCGTATTTTATTTTTTATTTTTTCAGATGACTGTTCTGTATTCATCACCACAGCTCTGGAGGAATTCAGCAAAGCATAATATATCCAGTCCTAGTGGAATTGGATTTCCTGTCCTGTGTCATGCTGACATAGAACAAAGGTAACCTTGGATATGTATATCATTCTGTGTATCTGTGCTATGTATCTAAATTACACCGCTCTCTGCAATAAATTTTTTCTTCGGAGGTATGGACCAAATCTGATGTTTTCGGTTTATGATTGAGCAGCTTAATTTAGCTTCCCTGGCTCAGATCAAGGTACAAGTTATTTGCTGCATGGACTGAGCTCACTGTGATTGCAAAGTACAGAATTTTTTTTTTCTTAGAGGTAAACAAATTGTCACATGGAGAAAGTAAGTATTTATAACCCATTTAAAACCGTCAATTTACATGCCAGTGTAAACTGATAAATACATTAACCCAACTGTTGAGCAATAATAATACATGCTTAGGCTCTTGTAGGCCTACTATGGATTGGTTCTTTCTGGATCATGATACAGGTTCTCTAGGGGAAATATTTGAGTAGTGTGCCCCCACCAGAGTCTCGTCTTACATTGAGGTCCCCATCAGAGGCCTCATATAACCTATCCCATCAAAGTCCACCCTTACTTCCCACACTCACAACTTGGCTAGGAGCCTGAAGAGACCAGGAGCAAGGCTGTAGCAGCAGATGGAGTTGGTGTGGATAGAGGAAATGCTTGTAAGCAGTTTGAAGTGGTCATTGGGTGCTGTCCTGGCTGGGAAGGTTGGAGTTAATGTTTTGCCTGGTCTTTTTGGCGGGTTTGCTGTATGGGCCTGGTCCACTTGCCTTGTGCGATATACAGTATGTGCGTAGTGTGTCTTCAGTCCCATTTGTGTTTATCACATTGAGAGGATGTTCTTTTACCCATTGTTCCCATTAGGTAGGTAAAATTGGGCCTAGTGACATATTAGATACCTGGGCTACATGAAACAGACCTGAAGCCAAGCTGTCAGGAGGTAAAAGAGATGAAGAAGTCCAGAATCTCTAGTGAGCCTAGATGGCTGTCTTTTATAGGAAGAACTCTCCTCCCTAGAAAGCTCTGCAGATGAGACTGTAGGTATCCGAATTGTAGAATCCGATGAAGCATTAGCTGTGTCCTCCAGACCAACAGGGTAAGCCGAGCCCAGTCCCTTGTCCTCATCCAAAGGTGCAATAACAGGTGCCACCAGTGCTTTAACAGGAAGTCCCATTGTAACTGGCACATCTGGGGAAGTTATCTCAGTTCCTTGCTCAGCTCCCGAGGAGACAACTTATAATCCTCTCGAGAGGAGATGGACCAACCCTATGTTCCCATCTTCTTTCAACAATGTTTCAAAGAATTGGAATGTCCAAACCACCGGGTTATGAATTTAGTCACTTATTCCTTAGACGAACAAAACAAGACTTTACTCAAGTTTTTAATGACCATTGATTCAATGTACTTTCATTTGAATAAGGACTTGAACAAGAACACTATAGCCTTTCTTAAGGGTGGCTCAGGTGCTCACTCACTCCCACCTCCAGTGGGAAGGAGGCCACACAACCCAGCTTTCCAACCTTTTGGCATTTAGCAGTGAAACATAATTTAATACAAAACATGCAGTGGTGCTCAAACCATCATGGGGGGCTCCTGGGATATAGCATGACCCACAAAAAATGTTGATCTCTCCAAGGTTTGACATTCACCGCTGGCACCGAAGACAACAGTGATATTTCTTCCTCTGATCTGTAAGTAGGTGACTATCAGCCTGGACAAAGCGCCCTTTCTCCTCCTCCTTCAGTCTCTTAGGTTCTTGGCCCACTCGCCCTCCAACCCTTTCTGTATTCTCTGCACCTTGTCAAAATGTGCTGCTCTCTCAGGCAATAATAGCGCTTTAGTAGACTGCAAGATGCCTCCATTGCACCTGTTTATTGGGTGCAGCCAGGCACTTGCACTCTTCAGCAACTTGCAGCTGGTACTTAGAGACCTTCTGGGCCCACCGTTTCCTTTCTGCCAGCTTTTTATTGGTCATATCATTCCATCCAAATACCGGCTCTGCAATTTCAGGTTCAGGAGCTGCAGCAAAGCTTGGTTTAATTTTTGCCATGTGTGCCCAGGGTGCTCTTAAAGGACCCCATCAATTCAATCATCTCTTCGTCTGAGTTGAATCTATTCCAGTCTGCCCTGCAATTTCTGATTCCGCTTCTCTATTTTCCTCATTCTCTCATCTGTCCACCACAGATGCCTAGTTAACGACTGGTAATATTACTCCTGTTTTATTAATGCTGGAGGGGATCCGAGGCCTCTTCTGAAAAATGTATGATCTATAGAACTCTGTGTTCCCGGCATTGCATTCGTTCCCGATGGCCTCTGCAGCCCCCATGGTGTATGCTGTGTCTTTTTGACTTTGTTCTCACATTTCCCGAGATTTCATCTGGGACGTCAGCATGGCCTCTTGGTCTTTCATGTGCTAGTATTTCTGTAATATTCTCTCCTACTTTTCTATTCTTTCGGTTTTCTCTCTTTTGGGAAATACACTGCAATATTTTCACTTCCAATACATTTTTATTAAAGTGGTTGTAAACCCTTACATACCACTTTTATCTACAGGTAAGCCTATAATAAGGCTTGCCTGTAGGTACTGGAAATATCTCCTAAACCTGTACGGTTTAGACGATATTTGCCATATACGCTTGCGCCGAAGTCATCGGCGCATGCACACTGAAGGAAGGGCATGCTTGTTTGCCTGCTTCTTCAGCATTGTGCCGTGACCGTCGGCTCCCGCGCGCATGCGTGGGAATGAAGTTACGCGGCCAGTCACAGAGACGGAGTCCACGGCCCCGGAAGGAAGATGGGCGAAGATTAGACGCAGCCACCAGTGGGGACATCGGGACCTCACAGGCTTTCGTTTGCAGGTAAGTGGCACATAATGGGCTAGTATGCAATATATACTAGCCCATTATGCTTTTACTTTGCAGGGAACAATATAGGAAGTAAAACCCATCAGGGTTTACTTCCTCTTTAAGTTTTCCAAGTAGTACAGTAGGTAAAAAAAGGGGTGTGGGTGCTAACTGAAAAACTTTGGGAACTGATCACTTTAAATTCTTTATCTAAGTACAGTAGGTGTTCATGACAACAGTGTACCATTGACAATAAAAGAGGATTGAACTAAGACCATGTACACCAGGGTATTTTTATGGGCCTACCTTGGTGTGTTCTTTCTTATGCTTGTGATTGGCTTTTCTCCTTAAAGCGGAGCTCCACCCGCACCAAAAATATTAAAAGTCAGCAGCTACAAATACTGCAGCTGTTGACTTTTAATAAATGGACACTTACCTGTTCCAGGTTCCAGCGGTGTCGGCAGAATGTGACGAGCGATCGCTGCCCCGCTGCCATCCTCTGTCAGGGAACCAGGAAGTGAAGACGCAACGTCTTCACTGCCCAGGTCCCTACTGCGCATACGCGAGTCGCGCTGTGCGTCCCTATTGGTCCTCGTTGTGTCCTGGGAACTGTGTTTCCCAAGACACAACCGGGCATCTCCGGATAGGGGCGGGACAGCCCGGATAATTCGTCACGGAAGTGGGTGCAGATACCTGTATTATACAGGTATCTGCACCCCCCTCCCCCCTAAAAGGTGCCAATTGTGGCACCGGGGGGGGGGGAGGAATCCGATAAGCGGAAGTTCCACTTTAGGGTGGAACTCCGCTTTAATGCATTCTTTCCATTGGCTGCTCTCAGGGACCTTCCCAGTCTTCAGCTCCATATTCTCTTCTGGGGTTGTCTCCATGGCAGTTGGTTTGTCTGAGACTTCAGTAGACACTTCGGTGTTCTCTCTTATGCTTGTGATTGGTTCTTCTCCTTAATGCACATTTTCTTTTGGCTGCTCTTAGGGTCCTACCCACTCTCCAGCTCCAGCTTCTTTCTTATGCTTGTGATTGGTTCTTCTCCTTAATGCACATTTCCCATTGGCTACTCTTAGGGTCCTTCCCACTCTACAGCTCCAGCTTCTTTCTTAGGCTTGTGATTGGTTCTTCTCCTTAATGCACATTTCCCATTGGCTACTCTTAGGGTCCTTCCCACTCTACAGCTCCAGCTTCTTTCTTAGGCTTGTGACTGGCTCTTCTCCCTAATGCACTCTTTCCATTGGCTACTCTAAAGCCCCATACACACGGTCGGACTTTTTCATGGATTCTGTCCGATCGGACAAGGTTGTTGAAAAATCAGACCGTGTGTATGCACCATCGGACAGTGTTCGCCGGTTTGTCCGACGGACAAAGTCTTATCTCCTGCTGGAAAGATTTGCCGTCAACCCGGTCCGATCACACCAAACCCGATCGTGTGTACGGTTGTCCGACCGGACAAAGTGCTACGCATGCTCAGATCACATTACAAGACCAAAGCTATTGGCTACTAGCCTCTACGTAGTCCCGTCGTAGGCAACAAACGTCACCACGTTCAAAATGATCGGATTTTCCGACAACTTTGTCCGACCGTGTGTACGCAAAACCAACATCAGACAAAGTATGACGGACATGGTCCAACGGACCTGGTCCGCGGATTGTCCGACCGTGTGTATGGGGCTTTAGGGTCCTTCCCACTCTCCAGCTGCGCATTCTCTTCTGGGATTGTCTCCATTGCAGGTGGTTTTTCGGAGACTTCAGGAGACACGTTGTCGGTGTGTTCTTTCTTATCATAGTGATTGGCTCTTCTCCTTATTGCACATTTTCTATTGGCTGCTCTTAGGGTTCTACCCACTCTCCAGCTCCAGCCTCTGTCTTACTCTTGTGATTGGCTCTTCTCTTTAAAGCACTTTTTCCATTGGCTACTCTTAGGTTCCTTCCCACTCTCTAGCTGCACATTCTCTTCTGGGATTGTCTCCATTGCAGATAGTTTCTCTGAGAATTCAGCAGACACTTTGTTGGTGTGTTCTCTCTTATGCTTGTGATTGGCTCTTCTCCTTAATGCACATTTTCTATTGGCTGCTCTTAGGGTCCTTCCCATTCCCCAGTTGCACATTCTCTTCTGGGGTTGTCTCCATGGCAGTTGGTTTGTCTGAGACTTCAGTAGACACTTCAGTGTTCTCTCTTATGCTTGTTGTAGTGATCTAATCTATAATCGTTCCTTCCTCGTATATATATATATATGTATACATGTGTATATATATGTATATATATGTTATATATATACTAGACACAATATACTACACTTGGTTCTCCTTCATGCACATTTTCTTTTGGCTGCTCTCAGGGTCTTACCCACCCTCCAGCTCCAGCTTCTTTCTTATGATAGTGATTGGCTCTTCTCCTTAATGCACATTTTCTATTGGCTGCTCTTAGGGTCCTACCCACTCTCCAGCTCCAGCCTCTGTCTTACTCTTGTGATTGGCTTTTCTCTTTGATGCACTTTTTTCATTGGCTACTCCTAGGGTCCTTCCCACTCTCCAGCTCCACATTATTTTTTGGGATTGTCTCCATGGCAGTCTCCATGGTTTGTCTGAGAATTCTGCGGACACTTCATTGGTGTGTTCTTTCTTATGCTTGTGAATGGCTCTTCTCCTTACTGCACATTTTCCATTGGCTACTCTTAAGCCCCATACACACGGTCGGACAATCCGCGGACCAGGTCGGTCGGATTTTGTCCGTCGTACTTTGTCCGATGTTGGTGTTGCGTACACACGGTCGGACTACGTTGTCGGAATATCCGGTCTGCAAGAACGTCGTGACGTAAGTCGTCGTCCACGAGATTACAAAAGGGAAGTTCAGCACCCGTCAGGCACCCGTTGGGCTCCTTCTGCTGATCCCTTGTGTATCGAGAGTTAGTGGAAGTTTGGTGACTTAAGATTCGCGCTTCTCAGTTTTCTGACTCAGATCGTTACTGCTCTTCAGTTTGTGCTTGTCGTGCGTATCTGTTTATTAGTGCGTGTAGTCAGTTCGCATTTGTTGGTCATTGCGGCCTATATCTTGATATAGGACGCTTTGATTTGCACTGCTTATTGTCTGCTCGTTTCTGGTATTCATTTCGTTCTTTCAGGCCTTGCTGTTTATCGGTGCTTTCTGTTTGTCCGTTCTGACCAGCCGACCTTTTGTGACCTTGTGAGCGATGTTTCCCGTGCGTACTCGTCGCCGAGTTCGTGCTGTACGCGGAATTGGTGTCGGGCTTTTAGCTTTGAGCCAAGACCCGTCCATGAACAGAGTGACGAGGAGGATGTGGACCAAGAATTGGTTGCTTCAGCGTGACCAATTCTCGCACATGCCTTTGCTTCGTGAGATCCGGGAGAATAATCCTGATGATTTCAGGAACTTTCTCAGGATGACGGACCCGATTTTCACCGTCTTTTGGCTTTGCTGACCCCCTTTATCAGCCGGCAGGATACCTGCATGAGACAAGCCATTACTCCGGAGCAGAGGCTTGTTGCCACGTTGAGGTACTTGGCGACAGGGAGAAGTCTTCAGGATTTGAAGTTCTCTTCAGGTATCTCTCCCCAGGCCCTGGGACTCATTATTCCAGAGACCTGTTCTGCCATCACTCAGGTCCTGCAGGAGGACTATATTAAGGTAACATTTCTACTTGACTATTCCCTTCTATGTATGCTCTGTTTGCTAATGTCTTCTATTTTTGACCTCCTTCCCTAATTACCATGATTGCAATATGCTCTAATATGCTGTGCCCCTTTTCTCCTTCATGCATTTTTCCCTTCACTTACCTCCCCAGCATGCTCTTCTGCCCCAATAGACACCTATGGCCTAGTCACTTAAGCAATGTCTTTTGTCTGCTGCATAGTATTGTTTGCCCCCAAACACCCCCTAAAATATGCACAAATGTTTGCTGTGTGGTTTACTTCATGTAGAGCCCCTTTAGAATTTAATTTTTTTGGTGAGGGGGGGTGGCAAACTCATTAGGAACCCCCTCCCCCAACTGCTCTGTCAGATGGTACCAATCCTTTATCTGCTGGCTTTCCCAAGGTCCATACACACTATATACCTACCTCTTTATAGTGGGCATCTTTAGGGATGAATTCAGCAAAGCATGTAGTGCAAGGGGCTGCCTCCATACATTCCATTTCCTAATTTTTTGTCTTCTTTCCCTCCTATTAGCTTGCTTGGTAATTTCAGAATGTCACAATGTGCCTGCCTTTTTTTTGGGGGGGGGGGGGGGGGTTGAAATGTTATTACACAGGTAATAGTACAGAGGGTCTGGCCAAACTAGCACACATTATTGAGCCATTTGCCAATCAATGAAGTGCAGAGGGTTACCTGTCCACCACCCCCCCCCCCAAAACCCTAGTTAGTGCCAATGGCCCATCAGAAGTGTGGGGATTGATGGGGGGTGAGTAATCTGTGAAGGGGAGCCTCTACTTTTCTGTGCAAATACTTTCCAGCCTCCAATTTTATACAATGCTCTTGTTCCAAGATGTTGATTGTCTAATCTGCTTGCAATGTTTAAGTGCAAAGTGACTAATTTATTTTTCTTGTTTCACTCCACAGTTCCCTTCCACGCCACAGGAATGGCAGACTGTGGCCTCCCACTTTGCCAGCCGTTGGGACTTTCCTAACTGCGGAGGGGCAATTGATGGGAAACACGTCCGCATCGTCCCACCGCCCAACTCGGGGTCCTACTATTATAATTATAAAGGGTTTAATAGTGTAGTGATGTTGGCGGTGGTGTCGGCAACATACGAGTTTATGTATGTGGACGTGGGGATGAACGGCCGGATCTCGGATGGTGGTGCCATTACGCACACGGAGTTCTACTGGCGTCTCCAAAGTGGCAGTCTGTGCTTGCCACCTCCAAAGGAGAATGCAGAAGGACTCCCCTTCGTCTTTGTCGCAGATGAAGCGTTTGCGTTGACTCCCCATGTTATGAGGCCGTTCCCGATGAGGACCCTCACCCCGGACCAGAGGGTCTTCAACTACAGGCTGTCCAGAGCCAGAAGAGTTGTGGAGAACACTTTTGGCATCCTGGCCAGCCGCTTCCACCTGTTCCTGACGGCATTTAACTTGGCGGAATACAAACTGAACCACATAGTTCTTGCCTGTTGCATATTGCACAACTTCCTCAAAAGACATAACAGGAACTATGTGGTGCCCGTTGGCCCAGATGTGGAGGGCCCTCCAAATGCGGACCTCACAGCCCTTCAAGTGGCACGTCCAGGCTTGCCCCCTCTAAATGCCTGCGTGGTCCGCGAGCAATATATGGAGTACTTTGTGGGTAGGGGGGCCATTGCTCTGCCTGACGATGTGTGAGAGGCATTTTTTAATAAATCTGATATTTTAACCAACCTCGGATTTCTTGTCATTTCAGTCTTCTTTTTAGCTTATTTTACCTTGACATTTTTTTCCCTTTGCCTTCGACAGTGGGAATGCACTTTCTGGGCAAAAGGAGGTAACAGTCTCTTCTTCCCAAAAAGATTAGTCTCATGTTGTGTGTTTGCTACCTAATCTTTGGTCTAGAGAAGGTTTGTCCTGCATAACTGACACCCAAAATACTCCTTTTCATCACCAGGTCTGACATGTGTGTATTCTCAAAAATGCTGTGCTCCGTGTTTTCGTACAAAGCACTGTGGGTGTCATTTACATAAGTCAAATCCACTATGCTCTACAAGTGCATTGAAAAAGTTCCCTGGGAAAGGAAATTGCAGTGCAAAGTGGATTTGCCTTTAGTAAATAACACCCATTGCCCCCCATATCCTTTACATTTTACATACATAATGCATTGTGTTTTTTAAATAAGGAAGCCACACATTTAGAAAAATAAAAAAGTTTACTTGGAAAACATTCACAAGTGCGTTTACAATCTTCACGCCAAAACTGACAACATCTTGGTTATTTACAACATTGTTTACAAACATTCCGCAATTGGTAAAACCAGGCATGGAGCTAAACAGAACCTATGAACTAGGAAAGTTCTACTTTGTAAAGTGAAGACAAGATCAGACATGACTATATGTTCAAAGTGTGTTTGATCTTGCCTTCATCACATGGGGGGGCCACCCCCGAAAAGTGGAAATTTGGAACATGCACACAATTTGGGTCTGAAAATGGTCATTAGATGGTAAAACACATGCCTAGAAGCTTCAAAAGTGCCATTTTCCATCATGGGGATGAATGGACGTTTTTTGGGGGTGCAACCCCTTCACCACAACCACTTTCGTAGTTCGTAAAGTGTTTGCACCCCCAAAAAAACGTTGGCATTCATCCACCATGATGGGAGCTAGCACATGTGGACACAATGTGTGCATGTTCCAAATTTCACACAGTTTTTAAGTTGCAAATGTGTTCAGAAGCTGGCACAAATGTGTGTTAATTACTTGGTGCGTTTTCATATTTTTCCTAAAACATCAATGATGTTCTTCAATTTTTGTTGAACATCATTGATGTTTTGCTTTATGTAATCTAGATCTCTATTGCAGACCATTATCTCTCCGATGAGTACGTGGGCACTCTCTGTGGTAAAGTGCGATTTTTCTTCCACAACATCCACGTCACCTAAAAACCACAAACAAACAAAAATGGGGTGTTGGAAATGAGGCAGCCATACATGGATTAGCTTACCAGTAGCTGTGTTCTCACACACTCACCTGTTGTGGTGACAATTTCTCCAAGTTCGATGATCTCTCCTTCCTCCTCCTCCTCCTCTGCTTCTGCTCTTTCCCCTTTTTTGGGAGGTGTTGGTTTGGGTTTGGGGGTTTCCTCAGACGGCCCAAGTTTTCGCTCCCCTATGAGAATGTACAAAAGGATGATTTAGCAACACTATCTATTGAGGGCAGAAATAGGAAATGACAAACATTGCTTGAAAGTGACGGACACTATTTTAGTTTGGCCAGTTACAAATGCCAACAACATGAATGTAGTCACTTTGTAAAGGTGCTAAACTGACTAGCTTTTTGGTAGAAGTTTGTGTGATGGAGACACCCCTCTAGTATCCACTGGAGCACATGTGTGGAAAAGCCTAATAAAAAGGGGGTTTGGGTGTCCCAGCACTAGTGCTCTAGAGTCCAGATGGGTAAACAGCTACTGGGTGACCTCTCCTTTACATTGAATAAATTGGCTTTACATTCTTGATGACATTTCTAGTGAGAACAAACTTCCTTTCCCCCAAAAAAACACCAAACATCGTATTATAAGTGGCCGAACGATCGAGGTTGCGTACGATCGAATGGACACACACACGACCATGACAGTGGCAGAAAGATCGAGGCTGAGTACGATCGAATGCACAGACGAACCTGAAAGTGGCCATTTTGGAATGTACAACTTTGTAAAAATCAAACCACAATGGAGCAGTATGCAAGCAAGAAATCAAACACAAAACACAACTACTTACTTTTTTGAAGAA
Organism: Lithobates sylvaticus; assembly: GCA_028564925.1. NCBI lineage: Eukaryota > Metazoa > Chordata > Amphibia > Anura > Ranidae > Lithobates > Lithobates sylvaticus. Next base: position 12,838,675 of record CM053033.1, on the reverse strand, counting down.
TTCGCTTGATCTTTCTGTACTGATCTCAGTTGCTCCTTGGATCGTTGTACCCCAAAATGATTGTACAGCCTTCTCACAACTTTAGACATGATCTTGGCCTTGCGGACATTGGGGTTGAGGTAAGGCCCATACTTCCCATCATAGTCGCTCCTCTTTAATATGTCCACCATCTCCAACATTTCTCCAAATGACATATTGGAGGCCTTGAATTTCAGGCTCCGGGATCGGGACGTTTCTGCCTCCGGACTTTCCTCGTCCTCCTCCTCCTCGTTGGTGGGATATTTGGGGCGCACCTGCTGTGTCCCCGCCATGTGCTCTCCCCACTGCGCCGTAAAGAGAAGGGGTGGGGAATAGACGAGAAAGATCGTCAGGGGCGGGCGGAGTTTGACGCATGCGCACTGTATATAAAACGTCACACGCCTGTGTCGTAGCCACGATCTGGGAGACGAGGGGAGAGAAAACTCACGCACGAGACGATCGCTACAAACGAAGGTACAATTTTACGTTGGTACATAACTAGCCTAGACTGATTTGAACTTGAGGCTTCTTTATGGAGAAGATTAGGAGAGTTTAGCCTGACATAATTGAGAGGGTTTTGTGTGGTGTTGTGTCTTGCAGAGATTATGCAGGGATTCAACGACATGAGTTTTCTCCCCCTCTTCATTGCCAAATACAGGGAATTTCCCGTTTTATGGCAGGGTAAACACCCACATTACACCAACAAACCAAAGAGGCACGCAGCCCTGGAGGAACTTGTGGAATTTGTCAAGCCAAGGTTCCCCACGGCAACTGTTGATGATCTAAGAAAGAAAATTGGCAGCCTGAGGAGTGCGTATATCAGGGAGCGGAAGAAGGTCGTGAAGTCTGAGGAAACTGCAACTTCAGCAGATGAGGTCTATGTGCCCAAGCTCTGGTACTATCAGAGTCTCCATTTTCTGAAAGACCAGACTGATGTCACGGAGCCAACCTCGACTCCTCCTTCCACGCTTCCTTGCGCGCAGGCCACCCCTGATGAGGCTTCCGAGGAGCAACCTGGGCCTTCCAGTATGGAAGAGGTGGAGGAGCCCAGCTTGTTCCAGGTATAGTAGTTTTGTTACCATTTATGGGAATAATGAATGATGTTCACTTAATTCAGGATCCCCAATTGCTTAGCTCCTAACGTGTTTGACATATCAACAGACAGTGGTGTTGGAGACATTTGGGGCCAGAATCTAAACTGCAGGGCTGAGAATTGTATGGTTTTCTATTTGTAAACATTTTGCACCAGTCACTAGATGAGAATTGTGTGTGTTTGATGAACAAATAACTGAAACTATGTCCCTTTTTCATACACAGGAAGACCTCAGCCAGGAGGTGGCTGTGGAAGGTGGCAGTCAGGAGGAGGCAGGGGTTAGTGGCAGCCACGAGGTGGGTAGTGGCAGCCAAGAGGGGGCTAGGCCTCGGAGCCTGACTGACACCCAAACCCCTCCCCTCCGCCTTCCGTACAAAAGGGCGAGAAGGGGGGGTTATGCGGCACAGTCAGCGCTCCGCATGATAAGAGAGGCTTCAGACTCCCTACATGCCACACCCGCCGACGAGGAGACCTTTGGCTCGGTGGTTGTCACAAAAATGATGGGTATGGAGGTGAGGCAACGCAACATGTGTGAGGGGCTCATCCTCCATGTCCTAAATAAGGGTAGGGCTGGGGAGATGACCCCAGTCACACATGTTTGCCATAGTTACCATGCTCCGCCTCCTCCTCCTCCTCCTTCTGCCACCCCACCAGCACGACAGCCACAGCGTGCAAGGAAGCGTGGAAGGAAGACCTGAGAGTGACGACCTGCAATCAGTCTGGTCTGAGAGAAGATGGAGCCTCTCGTAGTACCAGAGCCTGGGGACCTAGATGGCATCTGCTGCAGTTCCGGATACTTTGGACTTCACGACCAGATTGCACTCCCCTTAATATACGTACTCCTCAGGCCCCCAATTTTCTACGCTTGAACAATGATGGTTGCCGTGGGGGGCCAAGACTTTGCAAATTCCCCAAGTTTCACCATGGCTGCGTTCCTCTTTGGTTTGTTGGTGAGACCTAAATAAAGGTTTTTTTGATTTGAAATAATCATTGACTATTGTGTTTTACTTTTCTACAATGACAGTTTTTCTTTGAGTAGGCAGGTACATTTCACTAATCCTAAAGTAGAATTAACAAGGGGCACCAACAACCAACAAACTCCTAGTAAATTTAAGCAAGAAATACAAATGTTAATAATGTGGTTTTGGTAAGTTGAGACACACAACCCCCCTCCAAAAAAAAAAAAAAAAAAATCCTTCAAATATGTATTCCCCCCCAAAAAAAAAAAAAGACAAATCATGGTAAAAAAATAACAAAGATTCTTTTACGATCTGAGTAAAAATAAACATGTAGTGTATAAATGCTGCAAAGTAATAAAGAAGTAAGTTTGTGAGAAGTGCGGGTGAATAGGAGCAGCTAAAACATGTCATTCTTGTTGCATTGTAAAGAAAAAGAGAATGCGCTGCATTAAAGACATTTTAACATTGCAGCGTGACGAATGTGCTGTGTCGATTAGGAAAGGTAGTTTTACCTGACCGAGCGCTTCCGTCACAGAATTTCTTCTGAGCATGCGTAGCACTTTGTCCGTCGGACAACCGTACACACGATCGGATTTGGTGTGATCGGACCGTGTTGACGGCAAATCTTTCCAGCAGGAGATAAGACTTTGTCCGTCGGACAAACCGACGAACACTGTCCGATGGTGCATACACACGGTCTGATTTTTCAACAACCTTGTCCGATCGGACAAAATCCATGAAAAAGTCCGACCGTGTGTATGGGGCTTTAGGGTCCTTTCCATTCTCCAGCTCCACATTCTCTTCTGGGATTGTCTCCATGGCAGGTGGATTATCTGAGACTCCAGCAGATACTTTGTTGGTGTGTTCTTTCTTATGCTTGTGATTGGCTTTTCTCCTTAAGGCACAATTTCCATTGGCTGCTCTTAGGGTCCTTCCCACTCTCCAGCTCAACATTCTCTTCTAGGAATGTTTACTTGGCAGGTGTTTTGTCTGAGACTTCTGCAGACACGCGGTTGGTGTGTTCTTTCTTACTCTTGTGATTGGCTCTTCTCTTTAATGCATATTTTCCATTGGCTACTCTTAGGTTCCTTCCCACTCTCCAGCTGCACATTCTCTTCTGGGGTTGTCTCCATGGCAGTTGGTTTGTCTGAGACTTCAGTAGACACTTCAGTATTCTCTCTTATGCTTGTGATTGGCTCTTCTCCTTAACCACTTCCCGACCGCCCCCTGTATATTTACGTCGGCAGAATGGCACGTACAGGCAGAATCACGTACCTGTACGTGACATTCTTCCGGCGGTTGGGGGGTCCGATCGGACCCCCCTCCGCCGGCGGGGACGGTCGGGATCGCTTCAGGAGCGATCCGGGACGAGGGGACGGCCAGTGGTTTCTGGCCACCCCCTCGCGATCGCTCCTGGCCAATGAGAAACTTCCCCTTCCTGTCTATTGTATAGACAGGAAGGCGGAAGTGATGTCACGCTCGGTGCGCCGGTCTATGTGACCGGAGACGCCGAGCGGCGAACATGTACAGGTTAGTGCACAACACTACACTGACACCAGCACACATAGGCACATATTCCACCCCCCTGTCACCCCCTGATCACCCCCCAGATCACCCCCTCCCCCCCCAGTCACAGTGTCACTAATTGCAGTGATCATTTATTTACTGATCACTGCATTTAGTGTCAGTGTGACTGTAATAACTGTCAGGGCAGTTAGTTTTAGGTCCAAGGTAGCCCCCTACCCCCCCCTAATAAAGGTTTAACCCCTTGATTGCCCCCCAGGTAACCCTTTCACCCCCTTTTGCCAGTGTCACTAAGCGATCGTTTTTCTGATCGCTGTATTAGTGTCACTGCTGTCGCTAGGTAACCATTTTTTTTTTTAGGTAACCGCCATGTTTATATAGGTTCATAAATAGGTTTATAGGTCAGGTACCCCCATATTACAACCTAAATAAAGGTTTTAACCCCCTGATTGCCCCTAGAGTTAACCCTTTCACCAGTGATCACTGTATAACTGTCACTGGTGACGCTGGTTAGCCAGTTAGTTATTTTGTTATTTAGGTTCCCCGTCAGGTTTTTATATAGCGTCAGGTACCCCCATATATTACCTAATAAAGGTTTTAACCCCCTGATTGCCCCTAGTTAACCCTTTCACCCCCTTTTGCCAGTGTCACTAAGCGATCGTTTTTCTGATCGCTGCATTAGTGTCGCTAGGTAACCATTTTTTTTTTTTAGGTAACCGCCATGTTTATATAGGTTCATAAATAGGTTTATAGGTCAGGTACCCCCATATTACAACCTAAATAAAGGTTTTAACCCCCTGATTGCCCCTAGAGTTAACCCTTTCACCAGTGATCACTGTATAACTGTCACTGGTGACGCTGGTTAGCCAGTTAGTTATTTCGTTATTTAGGTTCCCCGTCAGGTTTTTATATAGCGTCAGGTACCCCCATATATTACCTAATAAAGGTTTAACCCCCTGATTGCCCCTAGTTAACCCTTTCACCCCCTTTTGCCAGTGTCACTAAGCGATCGTTTTTCTGATCGCTGCATTAGTGTCGCTAGGTAACCAGTTTTTTTTTGTATTACTGTTACGGGTGACGCTGGTTAGTTAGCTTGTTTTTTATACTGTCAGGGCACCCGCCATTTATTACCCAATAACGGTTTAACCCCCTGATCGCCCGGCGGGTGATATCAATTAGGTTTTAGGGTCAAATAAGGTCTGCGTCGCCCCAGGTTAGTGCCAGTACCGCAAACACCCACGCGCAAAGCATACACCTCCCTTAGTGGCACAGTATCTGAACAGATCGATATCTGATCTGATCAGATCTATACTAGCGTCCCAGCAGTTTAGGGTTCCAAAAAAAACCGCATTGTTAGCGGGATCAGCCCAGATACCTGCTAGCACCTGCGTTTTCCCCCTCCGCCCAGCCCAGCCCACCCAAGTGCAGTATCGATCGATCACTGTCACTTACAAAACACTAAGCACACATAACTGCAGCGTTCGCAGAGTCAGGCCTGATCCCTGCGATCGCTAACAGTTTTTTTGTGGTAGCGTTTTGATTCAGTCGCTTCAGTCAGGAGCTTTTTTACCTGTGAATCTCAAAAAAATAAAAAAAAAAAATAAAATAGTTGTCGTTTTATTGTTCTCTCTCTCACTCTATTCTCTCTCTATTGTTGCTCTTTTTTTTACTCCATTCTATTCTGCAATGTTTTATTATGTTTTATCATGTTTTATCATGCTTGCTTTTCAGGTATGTAATTTTGTTTACTGTGTTTTAGTGTTGAGCATTTTTTTGTTTTCAGGTGCGCCATTCAGTTGCAACGCGGATTTATTTATCTTGACAGCAACAGCGTTTGCTCCCACGATACATAAAGCCGCGACTCCAACGCTGTAGGAGGTGATTTCACCACCACAGTTAAAAAAAAGAGCATATATGCCGAAGCATGGGGGCAGCAGGGGGGGGAGGAGCGATTGGCTCCTAATGCCACGTACATACGGTCGAAATTCCGACCGTGTGTACACGGCATAACTTTTGCGGGAGGATGCCCCCATGCATCGGCATATATAAATGGTGCATGTATGCCCATCATTAGAAGTGGGTGGATGAAGGGAGGTATTCTAATGGTGGGCATACCCACCAATCAATCTCTTTTTTTCGTTCAGCCAAGAGGCTGCATGAAAAAAAAAAGATTACAATATATGTCCAGTATGTTGCTGGACTTTGAATGGTTATACCAGAATGATGCCTGCAGGTTTAGGTATCATCTTGGTATCATTCTTTTCAGCCAGTGATCGGCTTTCATGTAAAAGCAATTCTAGCGGGTAATTAGCCTCTAGACTGCTTTTACAAGCAGTGGGAGGGAATGTCCCCCCTCCCGGATATAAACCGCGCCATTGGGAAATTGGGAAAGCATTTTATCACACCAATCTTGGTGTGGTCAGATGCTTTGAGGGCAGAGGAAAGATCTAGGGTCTAATAGACCCCAATTTTTTCAAAAAAAGAGTACCTGTCACTGCCTATTGCTATCATAGGGGATATTTACATTCCCTGAGATAACAATAAAAATCATAACAAAGAAAAAAAATGGAAGGAACAGTTTAAAAATAAAATAAAAAAGCTAAATAAATTAAAAAAAAAAAAAAAAAAAAAAAAAAAAAAAGCACCCCTGCCCCCCCTTCTCTTGCGCAAAGGCGTACACAAGCGTTGGTCTGGCGTCATATGTAAACAGCAATTGCACCATGCATGTGAGGTATCACCGCGAAGGTCAGATCGAGGGCAGTAATTTTAGCAGTAGACCTCCTCCGTGAATCTAATGTGGTATCATGTAAAGGCTTTTAAAGGCTTTTAAAAATGTATGTAGTTTGTCGCCACTGCGTGTTTGTGCGCAATTTTAAAGCATGTCGTGTTTGGTATCCATGTACTCGGCCTAAGATCATATTTTTTATTTCATCAAAAATTTGAGCAATATAGTGTGTTTTAGTGCATTAAAATAAAAAAAAGTGTATTTTTTCCACAAAAAATGCGTTTGAAAAATCGCTGCGCAAATACTGTGTGGAAAAAAAAAATGCAACACCCACCATTTTAATCTGTAGGGCCTTTGCTTTAACAATATATATAGTGTTTGGGGGTTCAAAGTAATTTTCTTGCAAAAAAAAAAATATGTTTTCATGTAAACAAAAAGTGTCAGAAAGGGCTTTGTCTACAAGTGGTTAGAAGAGTGGGTGACGTGTGACATAGGCTTCTAAATGTTGTGCATAAAATGCCAGGACAGTTCAAACCCCCCCCAAATGACCCCATTTTGGAAAGTAGACACCCCAAGCTATTTGATGAGAGCAATGTTGAGCCCATTAAATATTTTTTTTTTTTTGTCCCAAGAGATTGAATAATGAAAAAAAAAAAATATATATATTTTTTTTACAAAAAGTTGTCACTAAATGATATATTGCTCAAACATGTCATGGGCATATGTGGAAATACACCCCAAAATACATTCTGTTGCTTCTCCTGAGTACGGGGATACCACATGTGTGGGACTTTTTGGGAGCCTAGCTGCGTACGGAACCCCAAAAACCAATCACCGCCTTCAGGCTTTCTAAGGGTGTAATTTTTTTATTTCACTTCTCACTGCCAATCACAGTTTCGGAGGCCATGGAATGCCCAGATGGCATAAAACCCCCCAAAATGACCCCATTTTGGAAAGTAGACACCCCAAGCTATTTGCTGAGAGGTATTGTGAGTATTTTGCAGATGTCGCTTTTTGTCACAAAGTTTTGAAAATTGAAAAAAGAAAAAAAATTTTAGGTAGTGAAATCAAAAATTTGCACCCTTAGAAATCCTGAAGGCGGTGCTTGGGTTTCGGGGCCCCGTATGCGGCTAGGCTCCCAAAAAGTCCCACACATGTGGTATCCCCATACTCAGGAGAAGCAGCAAAATGTATTTTGGGGTGCAATTCCACATATAACTATGGCATGTGTGAGCAATATATCATTTAGTGACAACTTTTTGAAAAAAAAAAAAATCTTTTTTATTTTTGTCTTTATTCAATCACTTGGGACTAAAAAAAAAAATATTCAATGGGCTCAACATGCCTCTCAGCAAATAGCTTGGGGTGTCTACTTTCCAAAATGGGGTCATTTGGGGGGGTTTTGTACTTCTCTGCCATTTTAGCACCTCAAGAAATGAAATAGGCAGTCATAAATTAAAAGCGGTGTAAATTCCAGAAAATGTACTCTAGTTTGTAGACGCTATAACTTTTGCGCAAACCAATAAATATACGCTTATTGGCATTTTTTTTACTAAAGACATGTGGCTGAATACATTTTGGCCCAAATGTTTGACTAAAATTGAGTTTATTAGATTTTTTTTATAACAAAAAGTAGAAAATCTCTTTTTTTTTCAAAATTTTCGCTCTTTTTCCGTTTATATCTCAAAAAATAAAAATCACAGAGGCAATCAAATACCATCAAAAGAAAGCTCTATTTGTGGGAAGAAAAGGACGCAAATTTCGTTTGGTTACAAAATTGCATGACCGCGCAATTACCAGTTAAAGTAGTGCAGTGCGAAATTGAAAAAAGACCTCTGGTCCTTTGGCTGCCAAATGGTCGGGGCTGAAGTGGTTAATGCACATTTTCTATTGGCTGCTCTTAGGGTCCTACCCACTCACCAGCTCCAGCCTCTGTCTTACTCTTGTGATTGCTCTTCTCCTTAATGCACATTTTCCATTGGCTGCTCCTAGGGTCTGACCCACTCTCCAGCTCCAGCTTCTTTCTTACTCTTGTGATTGGCCTAGATTAAGTCCAAGGTTAAGGTCACATGACTGTTTTGCACAGAAAATCATCATTGAAGTCTCCTCTGGAAGCCACTTGACAGGGTGACAATGTAGGAGAACATTTGATAGACAGTGACAGGCTGTTGTCATAAAAGGAAGTGCCTGCAGAAGGACCTTCATGGCAGGATCAACAGATATTAGTTTAATGAAATCTGCAGATGTAAATCATTGAAAATAACTTAAATTAGAGCTTATATGAGATTTTGGGGATTGGCTCTACATCTACTTTACCCAGAAAGCCCCTTTAAAAATGTAATGATGTAGCTTGGAGGGCCGTTGCCATGCTTGACAATGATTTAACATTTATGGCTTTTCTATACTATACTGCACCAATGTCCAGATAGGCATTAAGGCACATTTGCTTTTAAGTTAGCCACCATGAAATATAGAAAAAGGAAGAAAATATATGGTGCCGGTTTTCTTGCTGTTCCTGGGCATAATGTTTAGATACTAAAGCAAAACAATACAGATGACTATTATCTGGTAAAATTACTAGCTTGCAGCCTGTGTTACCAGACTGTGTGCCTGAAATACCCAAGGAGAGGTAACAGCTGTGTAATTGCATCAGCTCCGCGCAGCAGATGGCATTCATTAAACTGTGCCTGCGTAGTTATGGTTATTAGGCCCAGTCCTGCTTAGCTTAGGAAATGTATTTTATGAATTGTTGTAGTTACTAATGTCTATTAATCATTAATTATTTTGCTAGAGGTAAAGTGCCTGACATCTGCCGGGATAAAAAAAAATAAAAAAAAAAATATATATATATATATATATATATATATATATATATATATATATATACACACACATATACATATATATGTGCAGTATCTCACAAAAGTGAGTACACCCCTCACATTTTTGTAAATATTTTCTTCTATCTTTTCATGTGGCAACACTGAGGAAATGACACTTGTCTACAATGTAAAGTAGTGAGTGTACAGCTTGTATAACAGTGTAAATTTGCCGTCCCCTCAAAATAACTCAACACACAGCCATTAATGTCTAAACCGCTGGCAACAAAAGTGGGTACACCCCTAAGTGAAAATGTCCAAATTGGGCCCAATTAGCCATTTTCCCTCACCGCTGTCATGTGACTCATTAGTGTTACAAGGTCTCATAATGGGGAGCAGGTCTGTTAAATTTGGTGTTATCGCTCTCACTCTCTCATACTGGTCACTGGAAGTTCAACATGGCACCTCATGGCAAAGAACTCTCTGAGGATCTGAAGAAAAGAATTGTTGCTCTACATAAAGATGGCCGAGGCTATAAGAAGATTGCCAAGACCCTGAAACTGAGGTGCAGCACGGTGGCCAAGACCATACAGCGGTTTAACAGGACATGTTCCACTCAGAACAGGCCTCGCCATTGGTCTGCCAAAGAAGTTGAGGTCACGTGCTCAGCGTCATATCCAGAGGTTGTCTTTGGGAAATAGACGTATGAGTGCTGCCAGCATTTCTGCAGAGGTTGTAGGGGGGGGGGGGGGGGGGGGGGGGTCAGCCTGTCAGTGCTCAGACCATACGCCGCACACTGCATCAAATTGGTCTGCATGGCTGTCGTTCCAGAAGGAAGTCTCTTCTAAAGATGATGCACAAGAAAGCGTGCAAACAGTTTGCTGAAGACAAGCAGACTAAGGACATGGATTACTGGAACCATGTCCTGTGGTCTGATGAGACCAAAATACATTTATTTGGTGTCAGATGTTGACAAGCGTGTGTGGGGGCAACCAGGTGAGGAGGACAAAGACAAGTGTGTCTTGTCTACAGTCAAGCATGGTGGTGGGAGTGTCATGGTCTGGGGCTGCATGAGTGCTGCCGGCACTGGGGAGCTACAGATCATTGAGGGAACCATGAATGCCAACATGTACTGTGACATACTGAAGCAGAGCATGATCCCCTCCCTTCAGAGACTGGACCACAGGGCAGTATTCCAACATGATAAAGACCCCAAACACACCTCCAAGACGAGGGTAAAGGTGATGGACTGGCCAAGCATGTCTGCAGACCTAAACCCTATTGAGCATCCTAAAACAGAAGGTGGATGAGCGTAAGGTCTCTAAAATTCACCAGCTCCGCGATGTCGTGATGGAGGAGGGGAAGAGGACTCCAGTGACAACCTGTGAAGCTCTGGTGGACTCCATGCCCAAGAGGGTTAGGGCAGTGCTGGGAAATAATGGTGGCCACACAAAATATTGATACTTTTGGCCCAATTTGGCCTTTTTATCCTTAGGGGTGTACTCACTTTTGTTGCCAGCGGTTTAGACATTAATGGCTGTGTGTTGAGTTATTTTGAGGGGACAGCAAATTTACACTGTTATACAAGCTGTACACTCACTACTTTACATTGTAGACAAGTGTCATTTCTTCAGTGTTGCCACATGAAAAGACAGAAGAAAATATTTACAAAAATGTGAGGGGTGTACTTACTTTTGTGAGATACTGTATATACAGTGTGTAAAATAAGTATTGAACACTTCACCATTTTTCTAGGTAAATATATTGGTAAAGGTGCTATTGACATGAAATGTTCCCCACATGTCGGTAACAACCCATGCAATCCATACATACAAAGACACAAAAACAAATAAGTTCAGAAATCAAGTTCTGTGTTTCATTTAATACTTGGAACAAAATCCTTTGTTGGTAATGACGGCTTCAGGACGCCTCCTGTATGGAGAAACTAGTCACATGCGTTGCTCGGGTGTGATTTTGACCCGTTCTTCCACACAAACAGTCTTCAAATCTTGAAGGTTCCGTGGGCCTCTTCTATGAACTCTGATCTTTAGTTCTTTCCATAGATTTTCTATTGGATTCAAGTCAGGTGATTGGGCTGGGCCATTCTAGCAGCTTAATTTCCTTACTTTGAAACCAATGTAGAGTTTCCTTGGCTTTGTGTTTGGGATCATTGTCTTGCTGAAATGTCCGTCCTCGTTTCATCATCCTGGTAGGTTGGCAGCAGATTTTTACCACCAATCATCCTTCCTTCAATGATATGAAGTTTACCAGTAACATAATGCTGAAAAAAAAGCCCCGCCCACTCCATGATATTCCCACCTCCAAACCTCACTGTTGGTATGGGGGTGTTTTTGGGGTGGTGTGCCATTTGACCTCCAAGCAACAAGACCAGTCCCCCTGCCAAACGAAAGAGAGAGGAGCTGTGGGAGGGACCCAGCAGGCCCCACCCACTACAGGCTGCCTGCGGAAAACTACAGGAGGGGGCAGAGACAAGACCAGTCCCCCTGCCAAACGAAAGAGAGAGGAGCTGTGGGAGGGACCCAGCAGGCCCCAGCCACTACAGGCTGCCTGTTGAAAACTACAGGAGGGGGCGGATGACAAGACCAGTCCCCCTGTACAAGGAGAGAGAGCAGCAGTAAGCGGTCTTTATTACAGGAAGGAAACGTCTCATTACTGGATTACTGCACAGATCTGGAAGAAATACCCAAATCACACTAAGTAATAAAAAGTAATGAAAGATTTACCCCAAACAATCAAAAAGAGGGCTTTTATTATGATGTAATGCACATTTTAAATTTAGAATATTAGAATATTTTTTTTTGTCCCTCCATAGCCGGGATTGGTACAGTGTACGCAGATGTAAAATTGAATCCACAAATCCAAAAGTACTGATCCTGGCTATGGAGTAATGGAAACGGACAAATCGATGTGCTCTACAGGATTTTTCAAATGACCTATAAAACCAACTCATGTCTGCTTAATAAATCAGTAAAGAACCAGAATAGCTCTTGTTAAATACATGTTTAAGGCGAGTAATGGAGCAGATAGCTGAGCTGTAGCAGCTCAGGGCTCCCTTAGGACTTTAGGTTTGGGTATATTGGTTTGTAGCCACCATGCTACCTTAGGACAAGAGCTATATACTTTCAATGACATGACCTAGCCGACCTCACACCATAGAGTGTTTTATGCAATGCAAAATGTTTTTAGATTATTTGGAATGTTTCCATGACGTATACTACATGGCTAAAAGTATGGGGAAAACCTAAGCTGAACCAGCTCCCTAAAGACATGGTTGGACCAGTTTGGTGTGGAGGAACTTGAGTGCCCTACACAGAGCCCTGACCTCAACCCTACTAAAGGGTTGTGTTAATACTACACCATACAAAGACATTGTAGACAATTGTGCTCTTCCAAATTTATGGTAACGGTTTGGTGAAGACCCTTTTCTGTATGGGTCTTCACCATAGTACAAAGCCAGCTCCATAAAGACATGGTTGGACCAGTCTGGTGTGGAAGAACTCAAGTGTCCTACATAAAGCCCTGACCTCAACCCTACTGAAGGGTTGTGTTAATACTACATCATACAAAGTCATTGTAGACGGTTGTGCTCTTCCAACTTTGTGGCAACAGTTTGGTGAAGACCCTTTTCTGTACCAGCTAGAATGTGCCCCTGTGTACAAAACCAGCCCCATAAAGATACGGTTTGACCAGTTTGGTATGGAGGAACTCAAGTGTTCTACACAGAGTTCTGACCTCAACACTACTGAAGAATTTAGTTAATAATACAGCATACAAAGTCTTTTTAGACAATTATGATCTTCGAACCTTGTAGTAACAGTTTAATGGAAGATCCTTTTCTGTTCCAGCTTGACTGTGCCCCTAAGTACAAAGCCAACTCCATAAAGACAAGTTTGGTGTGGAAGAACTCAAGTGTCCTACATAAAGCCCTGACCTCAAACCTACTGAAGGGTTTTATTAATACTACATAATACAAAGTCATTGTAGACAGTTGTGCTCTTCCAACTTTGTGGTAACAGTTTGGTGAAGACCCTTTTCTGTACCAGCACAAATGTGCCCCTGTGTACAAAACCAGCTACATAAAGGTATGATTTGACCAGTTTGGTGTGGAGGAACTCAAGTGTCCTACATAGAGCTTTGACCTCGACCCTACTGAAGAGTTGTGTTAATACTAATGAATGCAATGTTATTGTAGACCAGGGTTTCTCAACCAGGGTTCCGTGGAACCCTGGGGTTCCCCCAAAGGTTGTTAGGGGTTCCTTGAGCAATAAGAAATTTCTGCCCTTTAGAGAAGTTCCCACTGATACCATTGATCTTTTTAGCTACAGTATCTGTAAGGAGGGAATTCTTCCCAAAGACCACGTGTAAGGAGCATTCTTCTCACTGATCATCACACTAATGTATGAGTTCTAGATATAGTCAATTTTAGTAGGGGTTCCCTGATATTGGAACCTTTTTTCAAGGGTTCCTCTGCATTGAAAAGGTTGAGAAAGGCTGTTGTAGACAGTTGTGCTCTTACAACCTTGTGGTAACAGTTTTACGAAGACCCTCTTCTGTACCAGCATGAATGTGCCCCTGTGTACAAAACCAGCTCCATAAAGACATGGTTTGACCAATTTTGGTGTGGGGGGAACTCAAGTATCCTACACGGAGCCTTGACCACAAACCTACTGAAGGGTTGTGGTCAAGTATCCTACACGGAGCCTTGACCACAAACCTACTGAAGGGTTGTGTTAATACTACAGCATACAAAGTCATTTTAGACTATTGTGATCTTCCAACCTTGTGGTAACAGTTTGGTAAAGACCCTTTTCTGTTATACCATGACTGTGCCCCTGTGTACAAAGCCAGTTCCATAAAGACATGGTTAGACCAGTTTGGTGTGGAAGAACTTGAATGTCCTGCAAAGAGACCTGAAGAGTTTTGCTCTTCCAACCTTGTTGTAACAGTTTGGTGAAGACCATTTTCTGTTCCAGCATGATTGTGCCCCTGTGCACAAAACCAGCTTCATAAAAACATGGTATGATTAATTTTGATTGTGGAGGAAGTCAAGTGTCCTTCACAAAGCCCCAACCTCAACCCTACTGTACAGTGATGGTATGCATACATCCTTCATTGATTTCTTATTTAATAAACTGCAATCTTCCCATGTCGGAATTCTGTCTTCTTTGCAAACTCATATGTACTTTGTACCCATAGATCTCACCATCTCCGGATCTTATCTGCACAGGAAAAAATTGCTGACGGTTATGTGAGATGAGAAATATGCTTTCCTCATATATGCTGTGATCGTTATCACCAAAATTGAGGAAGCAATGGTGGACATACAAACATAGATTCAATCACTATTGTTGTGTTATATACGTGCCATAAATAATAATAGTAATAAGGGACTTTTTATTGCAGATGTTATCGACAGGCCATAGGATTTATAATGTTAAATACAGTTGTCTGAGATATAAAATTTTATTGAAAATACATTTTAGGAAGTGGCTGTTGGATAATGGGGATACCCTGCAGTAGTGTGGTGGCCATTAAAGTATAATATGCAAAGGTGGTTATTTATTTTATTGTCTGCTAATTTTTGTATAATAAAAAGTATTTTTGCACATATAATTTTGCATGTTCCTGAGTGCAGTTTCCCAGTTTTCACTCTTTTAATGTTAATGGTCACATTTAGGGCTTTTTTTCAGCACCTCTGGAACTGAATGTATGGAATGGCAAGGGGTGCTGGGGGTGTGCTAGAGGATCTATTGATGCTGGCTGCTGGGGAATCTGTTGTTGCTGGAGGGAATCTTATTTTGCGAAGAAAGGGGGGTCTATTGTTGCTGGGGAGTTCTTCTGTTGCTCGTGGGAAAATTATTGTTGCTGGTGCTGGGTCTTATGTTGCTGGGGGGGTCAATTGTTTCTTAAAGGGATCTACTGTTGAGGAAATGGGTCTTTGTTGCTGGCTACTGGAGGGTCTTTTGATGCTGGCTGCTGGGGAACCTATTGTTGCTGAAGGGGATCTATTTTTGCAGGGGGGTCTATTGTTGCCGGGGAGGTCTATTGTTGCTGGTGGGAGATCTATTGTTGCTGGGGGTGGGTCTTATGTTTCAGGGGGTCAATCATTGCAGGGAGGTATCTACTGTTGAGGGAGGGGTCTAATGGTCTCCTTTTGCGGGCTGCTGGAGGGTCTATTAATGATGGCTGTTGGGAGTCCATTGTTTTTGGGGTGGATCTATTGTTGCTGGGGTGTCCATTGTTGCTAGATCTATTTTACTGCCTATCTTGTTATCATTAACAAATTCCATACAAAATACTTAGCACCACACAAAATGAGACTTGGTTCTGTATTCTCTAAAAGGGGTGGTAATGGGAGGTGGGTAAGAGTTGGAACCAGTGAACAGTGCTTTGAGGGCGGTAGGGGGTGGAGTCAAGGGGTGACTCGGAAGTAAGGAGTTCCTGCACCTATTCTTCTTTTTTAAAAGTATGGTCTTTTTCGTGAATGACTTTTAATACACATTGGACTTGTGGTGGAAGTGATGACATATAAATACCCTGTGATTAAAAAGATGGTACATCACATATCCCAAGAGGCATATCCTACCATTCATTATAGGTCGGAGGAGGGCGGGCATGGCAGCACATCAGTGGGTGCCAACTGTTGGACCCGGAAGAGACAATGACTACCAATGAATTAATGAAAGGAGATGGCCATGCTGGACCTGGTTTGCGGCAACAGAGAAGCAGATCCCAGTGGGACGATCCCGGGTGGGTGTGTAAATTAGGCCCGTACTGCCTCATGGCCATAAAGGGCAGCTGGGCCCATATTATACACCAGCTCCAGGTCTTATGTGATTCTTCCCCCACTCTACACTTCCCTGAGAGGATGGTGGCTGGGAACCAGACTCTTCCACCCTCCTGGTTGCACCTGATCCACCCCCTCACTATCATGCTGGCCCCTCTCCTTTCCAGGCTCAATAACCAGATTTACACCGATAACACTTACTGTCACATTTCTCCAGGCTTTGGCTGTGGATGACATCTTTTGCCCAAACATTCACAGGGAGGCCGAGTTTCAGTAACAACTTCCTTTACTGTTAAAGTTGATTAGCTATTATAACAGAACAAGTCTGGGCAATCTATCTAACTCTCTCAACCATGAGAGGTAGTGTTAAACTGGTCCATAAGAGATACTTGAGATACTTAAGAGATACTTGAGATACTTTTTCTCTTGCCGTCTGTCCCACTCTTCTCCATTTATCCTCCATTTTGTCAGAGCAACCTTTAAAGGGGTCTTACCCTCATATCTACCTGCCTACACTTGAGTACATGGTAAGTATCGACTAATCAATATCAAAACCCCTCTAGAAAACGTGGAATATGTAGCATGGAAAGCCTTCTGTACTCAAGGCTTCTTAAGGGCCGAAAGCTTGCTCCTCATAAGGTGAGTTTCTTTAAGTAACACAGTAATGTGAAAGATATCTTTTCAAATACTTAAATAACAAAGCTCTCTTAAATTTTGAATTAAGGCCACGAACATTCCATGACAGAATAGAAAAGACCTCTTGGTCACGTTATGTCATCTAAAAGGAAAAAATATAATGCTTAACTAATGAATTACATTGCAGAATGCATTGCAAAGTGATGGACCTTAGAAACAACAAACTGAATGAACAAATTTCAAAAAAACAATAATAAAAATGAAACAAAGTCTATAAACATTTAACAAAAACACACCCCACGGGCCTTAATATGCCCTTCCTACCTTTCTCCAACGCCATCAACAAAAAACAAGGAGGCGTGGAGAAGGCCTTATCCCAAAATCTGTCAAAAATAAGCAACTATAAACTACTTGTCCTATAAAAGGGGGAAAAAAGACGGGGAGGGGGTGGCAGAGGGGAGGGTGAAGGCAAGAAGAGGTGCCCCCACAAAACAGTTCACTCCCACGCCCCAGATCTATACTCCGAGGCAGGAGAGGGAAGCTGTAGTTGATACTGGGGGTGTCTAGGAGAGGTCCAAGAAGCGCTAGTTGGAACTCCTGATGAAGGAGTATATTTCACTTATCGTCCATCTAGCCAGACGGAAGCAGGAGCCGGGGTGTCAAAGGAAAATGTCTGTCCGCCATCTATAATGCACAATCTGCTAGGAAAAAGAAGGCTGAACTGTATATTCTTATTTCGTAGTCTCTTATGGATCTCCGTATAGGACTTACGGCGCTGCTGAACTTCTTGAGAATAATCCGGAAAAAATAATAATTTGGTATTTTCAAAAGGTATACCTTGTTTAGCTCTGGCAGCTACCAGAACCCTATCTGTCTTGAGAATTCAATAATCGTAACAGGAAAGGCCTGGGGGGGGGGGGGGCAGGTTTAGGTGGTAATGGTGGAACCCTATGTGCCCGCTCCACCACAAAGGTGGACGGCACACTGCCTAGGCCCAAAACAGAGGTAAGTAATTGCTCAGCAAATTCAGTTGATTTAGTCCCCTCAGCCCTTTCAGGTAGACCCAAGATGCAAATATTATTCCATCTAAGGCGGTTTTCAGTATCGACAGCCTTTTCCTGCTACCGTCTGACCTGTAACTGTAAAGGCCGTATTTCTTTAGAATCTGATTAGAGTAAAGTCTTCCAGCGTGGAGACCCTATTTTCCACCTCAGAGACCCTGGTTTTAAACCCATCTAAGTCCTGGCGGATCCGAGAAACATCTGAAGCTATATGATTAAAGTTTAATAAAAAATTTAGCCTGGAGTTGGGCTTTAAGTTGGCCTCACCATACGCTGAACAAAAATCTATTACGCTATTCTTGTAACAAATAAAACAACAGTAGTACAATATGTCCTCGTCTGTAGCACCAGTGTTGAGGATGTGTTTAATTGTTTTTCAGATAACAATAAAAAAAAAGAAAAGAACAGAAGCTGTCAGGGTCTGATTGATTTATTTTATTAAAGACCGTGATTAAACACAGGATCTTTTTCATTGAGGTCAACAGCACAGGTTAATTTCAAGCAACATCTTCCTCCTGGGAAGGAGGTTTTGGATGCGGCTGTCATCCATCTCTGTACTGGCCGTGTCCCACAATTAACCTCAATGGCGGTGTTGACAAAATACTTGTCTTTTCCAGTTAGTTGGCAAATCCTCAGAGTTACCTCCATGCGCTCTCCTTTCTCCTTTAATTTTTGTAAGAATGATATTGTATTTTATGACATTTAAGTGTTGTATACAATTTAAGCTATAAAGTAAAAAAAGGTTTACATATACTGCAGGGTACGGTGAAACCTCAATTCTATAAGCTTCTATTATCAGTACCAGTGAGATAACAATCTTGTCCTTTACTCTAGCTTCTCTTCTATTTCGGCAAACTTGTTATAAAGAGAAAATGTCTTGAAATATCTTGACGGCAACGATCACTATCTCCCCGGTGACAGGGGATTAATTGACGTTTCTGGGAGCGTTGCCGAATTTCAAGCTGGAAAAGGTCGAAAAAGGTAACCTAAAGTTCTAAAAATGGAGCAACAGGTACCATCACCAACAGAGAAAGTGGATTTTCCCAAAGCCACTTGGTTATACACTGGAATAAAGGACAGAGATTGAGGAGTATGGATCCAAATTTAGGAGGTTAAAGTGTTCTTCTGTCCCAGCCCTAGTGACTTGGTCCCACTACCCTCAGATCTTGAAATATCTTAAAGACAATGATTATTATCTCACCGGTGACAGGGGATTAATTGACGTCTCTGGGAGTGTTGCCAAATTTAAAGCTGGAAAGGTCAGAAAAGGTAACCTAAAATTCTAAAAATGGAGCAAGAGGTATTGTCCTTAACAGAGAAATGCATTTTTCAGAAGCCACCAGGTTCTAAACTGGACGTTAAACTGTTCTTCTTTCCTCACCCTAGTGACCCATTCTACTACCCTCAGGTCTTGAAATATCTTGGAGGCAATGATCATTTTTCTCACTGATGACAGGGGATTATTTGACGTCTCTGGGAGCTTTGCTGAATTTTTAGCTGGAAAAGGTCGAAAAAAAGGTAACCTAAAGTTCTATAAATGGAGCAACAGGTACCGTCACCAGCAGAAAAATTGAATTTTCCAAAGCCAGCAGGTCTAAACCTGGAAAAAAGGATGGAGGTTGATGATTACAAAATTTAGGAGGTTAAAGTGTTCTTCTTCCCGAGGCCTAGTGACCCAGTCCCACTACTCTCAGGTCTTGAAATATCTTGGAGGCAATGATCATTTTTCTCACCGATGACAGGGGATTATTTGATGTCTCTGGGAGCTTTGCTGAATTTCAAGCTGGAAAAGGTCGAAAAAAGGTAACCTAAAGTCCTATAAATGGAGCAACAGGTACCGTCACCAGCAGAGAAATTGAATTTTCCAAAGCCAGCAGGTCTTGACCTGGAAAAAAGGATGGAGGTTGATGATTATAAAATTTAGGAGGTTAAAGTGTTCTTCTTCCCGAGGCCTAGTGACCCAGTCCCACTACTCTCAGGTCTTGAAATATCTTGTAGGCAATGATCATTTTTCTCACTGATGACAGGGGATTATTTGATGTCTCTGGGAGCTTTGCTGAATTTCAAGCTGGAAAAGGTAGAAAAAAGGTAACCTAAAGTCCTATAAATGGAGCAACAGGTACCGTCACCAGCAGAGAAATTTAATTTTCCGATCTTAACCTGGAACAAAAGAAGGAGGTTGAGGAATATAAAATTTAGGAGATTAAAGTGTTCTTCTTTCTCAGCCCTAGTGCCCCAGTCCCATTACCCTCAGGTCTAGAAATATCTTGAAGGCAATGATCATGAACTAACTGGTGACATGGGATTAATTGATGTCTCTGGGAGCGTTGCCGAATTACTGAAAGCTGGAAAATATCGGAAAAGGTAACCTAAAGTTCTAAAAATGGAGCAACAGGTACCGTCACCAACAGAGAAAGTGAATTTTCCGAAGCCATCAGGTTCTAAACTTAAAGCGGAAGTAAACCCATCGATTTAACAGCTTCAAAAAAAAGGCATGCCGTAGAATGCTAGCTGTCACATTGGCTGTGCTCTCAACCAAACTGTCGAACCATCCAATGGCTGGTGTCATAACTAATCACATGTGCAGCATCATGGCAGTTGAAGATTAGACAGAGACCAAGATGGCAGCTTCCTTGGCTGAAAATGATAGGAGGGTTTACTTCCGCTTTAAACAAAGGATGAAGATTGAGGAGCATGGATCCAAATTCAGGAGGTTCAAATGTTCTTTCCCAGCCCTAGTGACTCGGTCCCACTACCCTCAGGTCTTGAAATATCTTGAAGGCAACAATCATTATCTCACCAGTGACATGGGATTAATTGACGTCTCTGGGAGCGTTGCTAAATTTCAAGCTGGAAAAGATCAGAAGAGGTAACCTAAAATTCTCAAAATGAAGCAACAGGTACCATCACCAGCAGAGAAAGGGAAGTTTCCGAAGCCATTGGTTTCTAAATTGGAGCAAAGGATGGAGATTGAGGAGCATGGTTCTAAATTTAAGAGGTTAAAGTGTTCTTCTTTCCCAGCCCTAGTGACTTAGTCCCATTATCCTCAGGATCTGCATGGCTTGGCTGGTAGATCTTCTTTGGGGACATTTTGTTTTTGAAATATCTTGAAGGCAACGATTATTATCTAACCGGTGACATCCTCAGGATCTGCATGGCTTGGCTGGTAGATCTTCTTTGGGGACATTTTGTTTTTGAAATATCTTGAAGGCAACAATTATTATCTAACCGGTGACATCCTCAGGATCTGCATGGCTTGGCTGGTAGATCTTCTTTGGGGACATTTTGTTTTTGAAATATCTTGAAGGCAACGATTATTATCTCACAGGTGACATCCTCAGGATCTGCATGGCTTGGCTGGTAGATCTACTTTGGGGACATTTTGTTTTTGAAATATCTTGAAGGCAACGATTATTATCTCACCGGTGACATCCTGAGGATCTGCATGGCTTGGCTGGTAGATCTTCTTTGGGGACATTTTGTTTTTGAAATATCTTGAAGGCAACGATTATTATCTCACAGGTGACATCCTCAGGATCTGCATGGCTTGGCTGGTAGATCTTCTTTGGGGACATTTTGTTTTTGAAATATCTTGAAGGCGACGATTATTATCTCACCGGTGACATGGGATCAACTGACATCTCTGGGAGGATTGTCGAATTTCAAGCTCGAAAGGTCGGAAAAGGGAACCTAAGTTCTAAAAATTGAGCAATAGGTACCATCGCCAACATAGAAAATACATTTTTCCAAAGCCACCAGGTTCTGATCTGAAACAGAGGATGGAGGATTGAGGAGCCTGGATCCAAATTTAGGAGGTTAAAGTGTTCTTCTTGCCCAGCCTTAGTGACTGGGTTCCACTACCCTCAGGATCTGCATTGCTTGGCTGGTGGATCTGCTTTGGGGACAGTTTGTTTTTGGGTTTCTGAATTCACTGTTGTTATCTGTTCGGGGTATCCATCTGGGAAATGAAATAAAGCAGTTTGAGTGGAGATCACTGTAAGGACTACATGGGGCATTCTATAAAGCATATCTAGACCCAACAAAAAATGTAATATATTTCAGGTTACCAGTCCTTGGATTTAGTGGCTGAATTCGTTTTCCTTCTCCTTTTTTTTCACCTAGTGACCCAGCCAGCCAGTAACACACTGGCTGGATCACTAGGTCCTACCAGCTTCCGATACGTTTTAGAGACCGAGATAGCTTGGTCACTGTGCTGGGTGTGTGCAGTGACTGTGCTCTTAGCACAGAAACCTCAGCCGCCCAAGGACCCATATGTACGGCACATGGGCATTAAACCCACTTTCTTTGTGGCATTATATGTCCGGCAAGAGGTTAAGATGGCTTGTGGCAATGTTGGAACACATTGCCGTGGTTGCCGAGTGGCCAAAATTATACCACCTGTTATGTTTGGGAAACGCGACCCATATTAAGTGCACCCAACCACTCTGTAACACCATGCTGGTTAACTCAAGTATTGAGGAGGTCACAAAGTGCCAGGAGCCGCCTGTCAAACGGGAGGTAGACAAAGAAGTAAAAAGATGAAAGCTGCACTCCAACAAGCTCTTCTTGCCATATTTATTTAAACCATCAGCAAAATGACTGCATACATAGTATCTCCCACCCAAAACCACACTTTCTTGACATGTTTCACCACTCCCGACTTGTTAAAAAGCCAGGAGTGGTGACGCCCATCACAGAAAAGTGGTTTTGGGTGACGATACTATGTATAGAGTCATTTTGCTGATGGGTTAAATAAATACGGCAAGACGAGCATGCTATGTATGTTTTTACTTCCGATGGTGAGGGGAGGCGGGCTACAAGAGACAGAACTGGGACCTTCCTTGGGTAGGCAGGTGCAGTTTGCTACTCTGCCCCAAGGTGGCTCTGTTCCAGAATAGTGTCCAGTTACAGAAAGTAGTGTCATGTGGTGCTTGGTACCTTTTAGTCAGAGCCCTCCTGCAGTGATGTCATAGGCAGGTCAGTGCCCACATATAAGCCAGGTTGGGAGGAGCCCTACGGCAGTTGGGGCATTGGTGCCAACAGCCTACATCGGTACAGATTTAACCAGCACGTGGAGCCCCTGGACAGGGCTGGAGGCCAGGGAGCAGTAGACCTGCACCCAGGAGTGCCGTCTGTAGACTTTCTGACCCTTATGGAGATGGGGGCTTGGGTGAGTTGCAAAAAGACCCTTCAGGCAAAACTAAGAGTTTCCCTGAGTGAGGCTATATCTCTTGAGGGTCCCGGAAGAGGTGTAACTATGGAGGAGATGCCTACAGAGAACTTAGCCCCGTGAGTAGTACTAATGACCATGGGTGGAAGGAGAGACTGTTCGAAGGAGATGGCTGCTTAAAGTCCTACATATGCTTTCACGTGTGACTGCTGTGGACCACGTCCACTAAATGTGATTGACTATGTAGTACCAAGTGACTCCAGAATGTATGTCGAAGTGATGTGACTGTTGTGCCATTTCCTGAGTTCCATCAGTAAAGTGCAGCAACCCTACTAACATGTGGACATTCTTCCTTCCTTCCTTGGGTATAAAGGTCAACGCCCGGGAATGCTTCCGGGTTTAGGGCGTGCGCTTGTGCAACCCCCCCCCCCCCCAGCCAACTCACAGTGGGAGTTTGTCGGCAGGATCTGGCCAATGATTCATGGCTGGGACCTGCTGATTGGCAGCATCCAATCACAGCCCAGAGCCCTGTGTTGACAATCAACACAGAGCTCTGTACACAGGGAATGATTATCTCTGTTTCTTCTCCCTGCAAAGGGATAAGAAGCAAAGAGATCTTCAGTAAAAAGCAGCACATATTGCACACCCTTGGTTACCCCAAGATGTTAACCTCTTCCCAGCCAGTGTCATTGGTACAGTGACAGTGTAGAGTATTATCACTGATCACTGTATTAGTGCCACTGGTGATGTCAGTGGCAGTTAGTCAGTTCCCATAAGTATATATATAGTATGTATATATAAGTCGCTAATCACCACTATTAGTAGTATAAAAAATAAATAAATACAAATTCCAATATACCGTATATACCATAGTTTATAGATGCTATAACTTTAACGTTATAATGCTATAATTAACGCTTTAAGGCTATAACGCAAACCAATCAATATACTCTTTTTTTGTTTTGTTTTTTTAGAAAAGATAACATTTATGAAGAAATTAGATTTTTTTTAATGATTTGATATGATTTGTAGCAGAAAGTAAAAAAATATATATTTTTTTTTTCAAAATGTTTGTTTTTTCCGTTTGTATCACAACCAATAAAATAAAAAAACACAGAAAGAAAGCTCTATTTGTGTCAAAAAATGATATAATTTTTTTTTTGGGGTGCTGTACCCAAAAAAACATTTTTTTTTTGGCAAAACGCTGCGTTGCCAGTTAAAGTAGCGCAGTGCCGTATCGCAAAAAAATGGCTCGCTGAAGTGTTTAATCAGATTTTAGAATTTTTTTATTTAATGGCAGTTTTTCCATTTTGGCGATGTAATCAGTTCCATAGCTGGGCTTTAAAATAATAATAATAATAATAAAAAAAAAATAATAATCCTGTATAATAAAAATAATAATAATAATAACAAAAAATAATACTCCTGTATAATAATAATAATAATAATAATTTTGTATAATAATAATAATAATAATTTTGTATAATAATAATAATAATAACAACAATAATAATAATCCTGTATAATAAAAATAATAAAAAATAACAATACTCCTGTATAATAATAGTTTTGTATAACAATAACAACAATAATAATAATAATAATTCTGTATAATAATAATAATTAGTAAAATAATTCTCATCTATAGGGATCTCTTCAGAGAACAGATATAAATCCAAAAAAAAAACAAGGTTATAGGAATCCTTCTATACTTAGATCCATCCCCTCGTCTAGGAAAGGCCTTGGAAATTAATGAGCTCCATCACGAACATCTCTGCAGACTCTTTCCGTGACATTGACAAATGATTATAAGAAGTTTGCAACTGACACGTTAAATGCAGATAACAAAGTATCCTCCGAAGAAAAAAATAGACTTTAGAATTGTTGTTTACTTTGGACTTTTTTTTCTGCTGGCTCAGTTGAAGTCGGGATAAACCAATGGACGGCTCATGATGTAGTGGTGGTGGTGGGGGGGTTGGGGAGGCATTTGCAAAATTTGGCTTGTAAGATACAACACGGGGATGTCGGTCAGAATTGTGTGCCGTATACACATTGGCATGATAAGTTAATAGTGGTTGTAATTTGTAAACCCTTACACAGCATCAAGCAGGGAGCTGAGTGTAATCTGAGACCTGAGTGGAAGGAATGGATAAGGTCCTCCAGGGCTGGGACAAGGGGTGGGCAGGAGAGGCACTGTGGTGCCATGTAAGTTGGGGGGGCACAACAAGAAGATTGGGGGGAGGGGATTTGTGTTGGGAGGAGGAAACTGGGGGGGGGGGGCGGAAGTTAAGAATGGTTCTAGGGGTGGAAATTTGGGGTAGTGTTCCAGGAGTGTTGATTTGGGGGGATTTGTGTTGGGAGGAGGACATTGGGGGGGGGGGGCGGGCAGAAGGTAAGAAAAGTTCTATGAGGGGAAATTCGGGGTAGTGTTCTAGGATTGGTGATTTGGGGAGAATTTGTGCTAGGAGGGGGGATTTGTAGTGGAAAAGGTGATATGGTAGAAGAGGGAAGGGATTTGTGCTAGGAGGGGAATTTTTTTTTTGGGGGGGGGGGGGATTTGTGCTATTAACGATGATGGGAAGGGAAGGGATATGTGCTAGGAGGGGAACTGGGGAAGGGAAATTTATGCTGGGGGGGATTGGGGAGGGGGGTAGATGAATTGTACTTGGAGAGGACATTTGAGGGGTAAAAGATTTGTGCTAGGAGGGGGAATTTTTTTTGGGGGGGGGGGGGTTTGTGCTGGGGGGATTTGGAGTGGAGGGGGGTATCAGAGTGGAGGAATTGTGCTTGGAGAGGACATTTGAGGGGTAGAAGTTTTGTGCTAGGAGGGGGAAATTAATGTTGTTGTTTTTTTTTGGGGGGGGGGGGGGGTTGTACTGGAGGGATTTGGGGTTGGGGGGGGGGTATTGGAGTGGATGAATTGTGCTTGGAGAGCACATTTGAGGGGTAGAAGATTTGTGCTAGGAGGGGGAAATGTATGTATTTTTTGGGGGGGGAGGTGAATTGTACTGGGGGGTTTGGAGTGGAGGGGGTATTGGAGTGGAGGAATTGTGCTTGGAGAGGACAATTGAGGGGTAGAAGATTTGTGCTAGAAGGGGGAAATTTATGTTTTGTTGGGGGGAGGTATTTGGAGTGGAGGGGGTATTGGAGTGGAGGAAATGTGCTTGGGGAGGACATTTGAGGGGTAGAAGACTTGTGCTAGGAGGGGGAAATTTATGTTTGGGGGGGGATTTGTACTGGGGGATTTGGAGTGGAGGGGTTATTGGACTGGAGGAATTGTGCTTGGAGAGGACATTTGAGGGGTAGAAGATTTGTGCCGGGATGGGTAAATTTTTTTTGGGGGGGGGGGATTTGTACTGTACTGGGGGCCTATGGGGAGAGAGGATTTTAGCTGGGGGTAAAATATTTGTGCATGCAGATTGGTGATCGATTTTTATGGGGTAGGGGATTTTTGCTGACACATCATGATCATACATCTTCGGGGGGGTGGGCACAATTTGGCATATTTGCCCCAGGGCTCTAGATGACCTTGTCCCGGCACTGCACTCCTCTCTACATCAGTGGTCTCCAAACTGCTTGACGTGGCCATTTGCTTGCCTTTAATTGGCCCTTGGGACACTATTCCACCAACTGACACCGATGAGGGGACACCAGTTCTCCAACTGACACCATTGATGGCACTATTAGATGGATACCAACAATGGTGTCCCTTTCCACCCATTAAAACCAATGATGGGGCATCGTTTATGCCCACTGGCCACAGTATGGCCCTTCCCAAACGCTGAAGGACATTGAAGTTTCCCTTTGCGTAGGAAGTTTGGAGACCCCTGCTCTACACAGTCTAATAGGGAAACATGCACAGCTAAGGAGAAAAAAAATCTATTATTCTCTATGGAGATGGTTGATGGTTGGTTGATGGTTGGTTGAATGATGGTTGGTTGATGGTTGGTTGGTTGGTTGATGGTTGGTTGAATGATGGTTGGTTGATGGTTGGTTGGTTGGTTGATGGTTGGTTGAATGACGGTTGGTTGGTTGATGGTTGGTTGATTGGTTGGTGGTTCACCTCCACTCCAAGTCACCTGAAGCCAAACGCCTGAAGCTCCAACAGTCCTTTTTGAAAATACTTACTGGATTTTGGCTTTGCTGTTATTGGGCAGGAGAACGGAACCGGGGCTTCATCTTCTTCCTTCTTTCGGCACAGGCCTCCGATTTTCACCGCCACATAACTGCAAGCTGGGAAGGGATACGATGAGACAGGCAATGAATATAGCGCCCCCCCCCCAGCCGGCCAATCATCATTAAATATTATATTATAATAATTAAAAAAAAATCTATGAAGACCTATAAATAGATATTTTGTTATGTACGTGGCGGCATAATTGCTACTTTCTTTTAATAACGTCCGATTAAACTTTTAGTTGAACCCTTTGTTGCCCAAGTAGGGCATATGTGCGGCGGCAAAAGAGGGCGGGCTTTAGTGCCCACATGCTACTCACGTGTGTCTATGGGTGGCGGAGGTTTCTGTGCCGAGAGCACGCTCAATGCGCTCTCGGCTTTTAGTGATGATCAGGAGCCGACGGGACTGACTCCTGATCATGTGAGCACACTAGAGCCTCAGGAGCAGGGGATAAGGCCCTCAATTTCAAAGAGCAGTTTCTTTACTCTCCAGAATGCCGGAGCGCTGAAGGGAAGCGGCTTCATGAGACCAGTTACTTGGAGAGATGGAACATATCAGTAGCAAGGAATAAGGCCCTAAATGTTAAAGAGCAGTTATTTTACCCTTCGCTCCCCCTGGCAGCCACTTTACTCTCCAGAATGCCGGAGCAATGAAGGGAAGCGGCTTCAGGAGACCAGTTCCTTGGAGAGATGGAGGAGAGCAGGAGCAAGAGATAAGGCCCTACATATTAAAGAGCAGTTATTTACCCTTCGCTCCCCCTGGCAGCCATGGCTCTTCACTTCCCTTCGGCGCTCTGGGTTGTGGCCAGGCCCTTGGCATCCCCACCGATGGCCCTGCATTGTACCTGATGATAATGTCAGAATGCCGGAGCGCTGAAGGGAAGCGGCTTCAGGAGGCCAGGTACTTGGAGAGCAGGAACCTCATGAGTAGCAAGGAATAAGGCCCTAAATATTAAAGAGCAGTTTTTTTACCCTTTGCTGCCCCGGCAGCCATTGCTTTCCTCTTCCCTCCAGCGCTCTGGGTTGGGGCTGGACCCTTAGCTTCCTCAGTTACAATGCAGGACTAATGTTCCTGCATTGTACCAGATGATAACGTCAGAATACCGGAGCACTGAAGGGAAGTGACTTCAGGAGACCAGTAACTTGGAGAACAGGAACCTATCAGTAGCAAGCCATTGCTCTCCTCTTCCCTCAGGCATTCCAGGTCATTAGCCCCCCTTAGTTACAAGGCAGGACTAATGGTCCTGCATTGTACCTGATGATGATGTCAGAATGCTGGAGCCCTGAAGGGAAGCGGCTTCAAGAGACTAGTTGCAAGGGATAAGGCCCTAAATATTAAGGAGCAGTTACTTTACCCTTCGCTCCACCCAGCAACCATGGCTCTTCTCTTCCCTTGGCACTCTGGGTTGTGGCCAGGCCCTTGGCATCCTCAGTGATGGTCCTGCATTGTACCCAATGATAACGTCAGAATGCCTGAGCGCTGAAAGGAAGCGGCTTCAGGAGACCAGTTTCTTGGAGAGATGGAACCTATCAGGAGCACGGGATAAGGCCCTACATAATTAAAAGCAGTTACTTTACCCTTCGCTCCTCCTGGCAGCCATTGCTCTCTTCTTCCCTTTGGCATTTCGGATTCTGGCCAGGCCTTTTGCATCCTCACTGATGGCCCTGAAGAAAGTGTCAGAATGCCGGAGCACTGAAGGGAAGCAGCTTCAAGAGACCAGTTACTTGGAGAGCAGGAACCTATCAGTAGCAAGGGATAAAGTCCTAAATATTAAAGAGCAGTTACTTTATCCTTCGCTGCCCAGGCTTTCCTCTTACCTCCTGTGCTCCGGATTGTGGCCAGGCCCTTTGCATCCCCACTGATGGCCCGGCATTATACTGGCTGATGACGTCAGAATGCCGGAGCGCTGAAGGGAAGCGACTTCAGAAGACCAGGAACTTGGAGAGCAGGAACCTATCAGTAGCAAGCCATTGCTCTCCTCTTCCCTCAGGCGCTCCGGGTCATTAGCGCCCTTAGTTACAAGGCAGGACTGATGGTCCTGCATTGTACACGATGATGACGTCAGAATGCTGGAGCAATGAAGGGAAGCGGCTTCAAGAGACCAGTTGCAAGGGATAAGGCCCTAAATATTAAGGGGCAGTTACTTTACCCTTTGCTCCCTTGGAACCCATTGCTCTCCTCTTCCCTCCAGTGCTCCGGGTTGTGATCAGGACCTTTTGCATCCTCACTGATGGCCCTGATGATAGTGTCAGAATGCCGGAGCGCTGAAGGGAAGCGGCTTCAAGAGACCAGTTACTTGGAGAGCAGGAACCTATCAGTAGCAAGGGATAAGGTCCTAAATATTAAAGAGCAGTTACTTTACCCTTTGCTCCCCAGGCAGCCATTGCTTTCCTCTTCCCTCCTGTGCTCCGGGTTGTGGTCAGGACCTTTTGCATCCTCACTGATGGTCCTGCATTGTACCTGATAATAATGTAAGAATTCCTGAGCTCTGAAGGAAAGTGGCTTCAGGAGACCAGTTACTTGGAGAGCAGGAACCTATCAGAACCTGTCAGTAGCAAGCCATCGCTCTCCTCTTCCCTCTTCTACCCCTGATGGTCCTGCATTGTGCCCAATGATGACATCAGAATGCTGGAGCCCTGAAGGGAAGCGGCTTCAAGAGACCAGTTGCAAGGGATAAGGCCCTAAATATTAAGGAGCAGTTACTTTACCCTTTGCTCCCTTGGCAGCCATTGCTCTCATCTTCCCTCCGGCGCTCCGGGGGTTGTGGCCGGGCATCCTCACTTACAATGCGGGACTGATCGACCGCAACTGTCGGAGCGCTGAAGGGAAGCGGCTTCAGGAGATCAGCTGCTTGGAGAAGAGGAACCTATCAGAAGCAAGATATAAGGTAAGTATGACTGCTTATTAACGACACCCTAGACAAAACTGCTCATTTAAACCTTGCAGTGCAGGAGAACCCCCACCGGCCCAGGTAACTTCATATCCCCCCCCCCCCCCCCCACCCCACACCCCCCCCCCCCCCCCCCGCAGTTCAGCTTTAAGTATAAATTGCTTCTTCAATAATGAGAGTCAGGTTATCTTTACCAATCTACGTCTTCATTAGCCAATGCGTTTTTCAGAAAGGATTGGAGCAAAAAGTCCCAAAAAAACCCGCAACAGATGCATATTTTATGGTGCAAGTGGCAACGATCGCTTTGTATACTTCTACCGACCCGGCGCTCGTATTTCATTACACGATAATAAAGAAGATTACCAATGGAGACAGACTATTGATGAACGCATCCTATGTTCAGCAAAAGGCCCCGTAAATGTCAGACCCATGCATAATGTATTCCCTCCCCGTTTAATTTAAGTTAGTGCATCAAAGCAAAAGCCAGGAGGACACTTAAATTTATGGGTTTAGGGAGCGACTTCATTGAGAAGCGATATATTAAATTACGTATTAAAAAATTTGGATGTGTAAAATATTTTTAAAATAAATATATTCAAATAAAATAAATATTAAAGGCGTATTAAACAAAATAAATATATTAGTTAAAATAAATATTAAATATAATAAATAAAATAAATAATAGATAAATAAGTGATATCTAAATATATTAACTAAAATAAATATAAAATACATATTAAATATATTAAATTAAATAAATATTACATACGTTAAATAAAATAAATAATACTAAATATATTAATTATAAATATATTAAATAAAATACATATTAAATTTATTAAATTAAATAAATATAGAATATTTAAAATAAAATATTTATAAATGATATATTAAATATATATATTTATGTGTTTTTTATAATATTTTAGCATATACAATATATATTAAATATATAAAAAAAAAAAAGTTATATACTAATTATATTAACCAATATAAATATAAAATATATACTAAACAGAAAATAGAAAAATAAAATATATATTACTATATCTTATATATAAGATATATAAACATATTAAATTAAATAAGTATAAAGTATATAAAAACAATATAAAATATATATTAAATATTAAAAATAAATAATAATAATAGTAATAATATTTAAATCTAAAATATATATTAAATATTTAAAAAAATTATATATTAAAATTAATAAAAAAAAAAAATCTATATTAAACATAACTGTATAAAATAATAATAATATAATATTGATAATAAAAAAATATAAAATATATATTAAATATAAAAAAAAAATTAGATATTAATTGTATTAACTAATAAAAATATAAAAAATATATAAAACTAAAAAATAAATACAAAATATATATTTATATAAATAAAAAATAAAAAAATGATATATTAATTATATTAACTAATATAAATATAAAATATAAACTAAACAAAAAAATAAATAAAAAAATATATATTTCTAGATATTATATAAAATATCTAATAAATATATTTAAAAAAAAAAAAAAAATATGTAAAATAAATATAAAAAAATATATAATTAAATCTTAAATAAATAAAAAATATAATAATATCATTATTAATAATAATAATAATAAATAATAATAATAATAATAAAAAAATAAAATAATAATAATTAAAAATAATATTTAAAATATAAAAATAAAAAAATAAAAAAAAAATTAAATTATATATTAATTATAAAACTAAATATAAAAATAAAATATAAACTAAAAGAAAAAATAAATATAAAATATCTATTTATAGATATTATATATAATAAATAAATAAATTAATGATATAAGTAAAAAAATATGTAAAAAAAATGTAAATATATAAAAAAATCTTAAATAAAAATAAAGGTATATAATAAAAATAAATAATAATAATAAAATAATAATAATAATAATAAAATAATAATAATAATGAAAAAATGTAAAATAAAATTTTATAAAAAAATAATTTTTTTATTAGATATTAATTATAAAATTAAACAATAAAAAAAAAAAAAATAAAAAAAAAAATAAAAAAAAATAATAAAAAAAAAAAAGAAATATATATAAAAATATATATATAAAAAAAAAAAAATAAGTATAAAAATATATAAAAAAAATAAAAAAATATATATATAAAATCTTAATTATATTAATTTTTATATTGTAATAAAAATAATAATTATAAAATAATAATAGTATTTAAGATATAAAAAATATGTATTAAATAATAAAAAATAAAATGATATATTAATTATAAAACTAATATAAATAAAAAATAAAAAAAAACAAAAAAAAAAAATAAAATATATATATATATATATATATATATATAATATATATATATATATATATATATATATATATAATATAATATATAATAAAAAAAAATTAAATAAGTATAAATATATAAAATAAATATAAAGTATATATTACATCCTAAATATATAAATGTAACTAATAATAATAATAATAATAATAATGATATTGATCATATTTAACGTATAAAATATATATATATAAATATATAAAAAATATTTATTAAATTTGTAAAATAAAATAAATAATAAAGATTTATTAGTATAAATATATTTATATAAAAAATGAAATATACTGTATCTAAAACAAATATATAAAATAAATAATATAATAATAAATATAATTTTATGAAATAATTATATGTTATATATTAAAAATATAAAAAATAACCCATATTAAATCGAAATATATAAAATAGATCTAACATATTTATAAAATATGTATAATAAAATAAATATAAAAAATATGAGACGTATTAAATAAAATAAATATATTTTAAAATATAAATATGTACATGTATATAAAAATATAATAAATATTATTTATTGGCCTGTGCAACCATTCTCTAGCTATCTTACACTTCTTGTTCTAGATATGCAAATAGTTGTGTGAGTGTGCGCAGGGATAAAAATACTTGTCCTATTCTGGGGGAAATCCTGCGGCCCTTACCGCTCACGATTAATCAGACCATTTTGCCCGGTTGGTGTCTCTGTGCATTAGCGGCCCTTGCTGAGTGCGGGAGTGCGATGTACGAGTGACAGTGCGGCTCAGAGCAGTGACAGGTATCTAGTTAGGGGTGGCAGGTGTCAGATATCTGTGGGAGGGACTGGAGTAGGGAACAAACAAGAGATGATTAGCCTGTTTATCTGCTACTATGACATCCTTGGTGGAGGGACACATGGGAAGAAAATATTCTGTGTGTTTGTGAATCTTAGAGTCGTAAATATTTGCACGTTAAACATCCCTACAGATATGTTATCTTGGGTCCATGCCAGATATACATTCTATATACAGTCCATAAATAACTGCGATGCACTTGGCACACAGACGGTCGCTCCTTTCTGTACACTGAACTCCAGGCAAACAATGAAATACATAAAGGATTGGAATTTCTGTCCATCCAGTCCTGAGATTTACACAGCTCTGTCACACAGCACAGCCCTACCAGCCAAAACAGGAGACCTGTGATTGGACAGTGAAAGGAGAAGCAGCACAGCGAGGAGCGCATTTCTCTTGGTCGCTCTGCTCTCTCCTCCTATCAGCATCTTACTTGCGCTTCACATGAACTGATTCAACTGGCTTCTTTTGAGCCCAAGTCATCCCGGACCAGCCCCCAACCTACATCTGGACAGTGAAAAGAGAAGCAGCACAGGGATGAGTCCATCTCTTGGTCACTCTGTTCTCTGCTTCTATCAGCATGCTCTTCTGCACAATGGATTGGACCCTTCTCCCAGCCTGTGATTGGACAGTGAAAGGAGAAGCAGCACAGCGAGGAGCGCATTTCTCTTGGTCGCTCTGCTCTCTCCTCCTATCAGCATCTTACTTGCGCTTCACATGAACTGATTCAACCGGCTTCTTTTGAGCCCAAGTTATCCCGGACCAGCCCCCAAACTGTATCTGGATAGTGAAAAGAGAAGCAGCACAGGGATGAGTCCATCTCTTGGTCACTCTGTTCTCTGCTTCTATTAGCATGCTCTTCTGCACAATGGATTGGACCCTTCTCCCAGCCTGTGATTGGACAGTGAAAGGAGAAGCAGCACAGCGAGGAGCGCATTTCTCTTGGTCGCTCTGCTCTCTCCTCCTATCAGCATCTTACTTGCGCTTCACATGAACTGATTCAACCGGCTTCTTTTGAGCCCAAGTTATCCCGGACCAGCCCCCAAACTGTATCTGGACAGTGAAAAGAG